>CM033636.1:9714373-10115593 GCA_019453435.1 Rhinogobius similis | reverse complement strand
TAGCGTGCAGGTATTTTTGCACTTCCTGCCCATAATGAGGTGAGATTTCTGCCCCAAATTGCTCATAAATGATTCAAAAGCTCGAATTAGCCGCTCATATTTACATGCGCACCTAAGACAATACAAATGTCATCTTTTATCTTAAGTCTGAATCCATAATTTATTATTCAGAGCCTTTTTTTTCACTGGGGTCGTTTTTTCCCTTGACATTAAGTAAAGCCAGCCTCATCCAAGCTTCAAGGTCCCCCCAACAGCTTTTTTTTTTCATCTCTTTCTAAGAAGCAGCAGTGGTAGCAGTAGTAGGTGTGTCTTTTCACTCTGCACGCCGCTATACGAGATGGTGCCACTATCTGCTGCTCTATCGCTTTCACTTCGGTTGTCAGCTATGGGTGAGAGCTGAAAGAAATTATGAATTGTCTGGGGTAAGTGCAACGTTCAGTCTTTCATCGCTAAAAAAGTATGGTTGTAAGTAATTGAATTTTAATCGAGATTGAGATTATGTCATTTGAATCACTCTTTTTAAAGCATGTGGTTTGGAGGAAGAAATTTGACTGTTTTTTGTGTTAAATGGCAAGGATTAAAAGTTGTTATTGTTTATCTTCTGGAAATTAATAATGGAAGCAATTTTGGTACCACTTTAATTAGCCTTAAAGCAGGAACAAAGACCTAATCCATAATGAATTAATAATTTATTATTATTATATTATTTTAAGAATGATTCAGGCTTAGTAACTACTTAAAAAGGGGTTTGGATTAAGCGTTAGATTTAGGTTATTATTTAATTAGTTACTAAGCATGAGTCATTCTGAATAAACTAATTGTTCATTAAAAATTAAGTCCAAGTGCAGTTATCACCGCATTTTTAACCTTTATTAAAACAATCCTTGAAGAATACTTTGTTTATGAAATTGTGATTAATTTTGTTGTGTAATTGTTTTTGTGATATGTGAATAAGTTATGGATTTTCTAATGGGTATATTTCAAATCGTTAATGTCAAAAAAGGTTCAAAAGTAGATCTTTCTGAGTTAAATATAAAAGGACTGGACAAAGTGTTGTTGCCTTTACTTGAACGCTGTGGATAATGATGGTGTTCTGCTTTCACAACAGGAGACAGTGAGCTTATTCGCAGCCACTGGTGTGTAGAAAATAACCGGCACACAAAGGACCTGGAAATACAAAAATGCATATATCGTTGTCATGTACTGCTATAATGACTTATTTTGATCAATCCTTGCTGGCATTTTATTTTATTTTGCAAAACTGTGCGATTGTAGTCGGGCTGTAATCAATATTCCATGCGGCAGGAGAGAGTGTGCAACCCAGACTTAACAATGCTAAGTGGCGTGTGTAGTGTTACATAACTGGGACCTGCATATCTTTACCTGTGCGCCGAATATGCAGACGTGACTGCCACCTACTGCTCACACGGCTACTGCAAAGAGAGCCTCACTGAATACATTACTGTCAATCATCATTTATTTTGTATTAGGAAGGAAGTGATGCAAAACTACATTATTAATTCACTAATCGTGGACTTTGATTATAATGGACGTAAGGCTGATTTGGAATGCACTTATATGCTTAGAGAGGAGGAAGGTATGTTGAGTCTTTTATGTTGCGTGATACTTGAACATCAACCAAAACATTTACAGGCACATTTTAGCACATTTCCGATGGATTGCTATATTGTGTATTTCAATTGTTGTTGCTTATTCTTAGCTTTATATATTTTATTAGATTATTATCATTGTCATTATCAGTGTGGTGTTGAAATTTGAGAGTGACTGAGGCAGCTGTAGCTCTGTTTGAACATGATGAAGTACTTTGAACCAATCGACATTGATTTGTATCTGCCTTTTGTCCAAATGGGTTTTCACTTATGTTTATTTTAGAGGAGCAGGAGTTAAATTAGATGAGATAGATTCTGTACTGTGAGTCAGATTGGACTGACATAGACTGGAATGCACACAATCGCAAAGTCTTAGGGTTCATGTCTCCGTACTGGTGGAAATAAACTTCTCCTGCTCCAGCTAGAACACTCGGGCTACTTCAAGTGCCTCTGACAGGTTGAACGACTCATTGGACTAAAATGCAGTTAAGATAAATATATTTCAAATTCTGCCAAAATCTTTACAAATTGTACCCAATTTTAGCCATTTTTTTAGGTTTTCAATTTTACTTCCTGGTTGTAAATGACGACATCACACTAGGAAATTACCATAGCAACCACACTTTACAATGGGCAAAAACTCCTCTAATGTCACAGATTTTTTTATTTGACAAAGAAAAACACATGTGAATACCTTCATTTTGTTGAATCAATGTTTAAAGGGTCAAAAAAGTAGTTCCTTTTGTGTAAATTATGCATAACCTTTGTCTCCCCAATGTGATGTCATCGATTTGTTTACTTCCAGTAATTTTCAACATATTTTTCAACTTTTCTCCACAAACTGCGACCTAAAAGGTGTAAAACTATAATTTATATTTACAAGAGGTATTAATACACTGAATAAAGTCAAAATTAGAAAATCATAAAAACCTGTCATACGCACTTGATTCAGTTTATTCTAAAACAATGCTCATTTCACTCTGCTCGGCATTGCATTTTGTGATTGCTCTATCCAAGGTTTTAAATGGAGAATTTAACAGACATGGATTGAGAGAAGACAGCTTTCAACCTAAATCCATTTGCCTGGTTTACTTTTTATCTGCTAGTTTTGCAGAATTAGGCTAAATAACTGTCTCCGCTTGCTTCAGCACTTGTGAAGTTGGTAAATAAACGTGTTATTGTCTTGGGCACATTGCAGCCTCCTACAGCGCTTTCACACACCCTCAAGAGTATTTTCACTATCTCCGTCCCCAAATGACCCATTGCTAAGCTGGTGCGGTGGAAGAGGAGTGTTTTATGAAACACATTTATTGAGACATTGCAGCAAGTTGTGCTCTCACTCCTGCGCAGAGAGGAGAGTCTGGTTTCTGCTTGTCATGCCTCTCTTTAGAGAAATCTGTCCCCTTCTCCCTGGCTCCCTTTCCTTTCAGCATCAGATAATTATAGATGTGTGTTCTTCAGAAACCAGGTCAGATCGAAGCTTGGTTAGTTTGAAAGAGTTGACGTGGAAAAGTTTTAGTGATGAGTTGTTTTTTTTAACAGATGTTCATGGGGAGCAGTGGATGAACATCTGTCGTACTTGGGCACATTTTAATCATAAATCCAGGTGTGTGTGTGACAGACGGAGTTACAGAGGCGCTCATGAGAGGAGATGGTTAATACCAGAGAAGTGCAGATGGCAAACAGAGAGGGGCCGTGTGGGTGCTACAGCCACATCCCCAAAGAACGTTTATTTATATCACAGGAGCAGCTTCTTCTACACAGCACTGTGTTTTAGACAGTTTTGTTGAGCCGTGGCCACCTTAAAATCAGCTAAGACTGTGACAAGAAGCTAATAATACTCGGCCTACATTGGAATATGAAAGCCTTTAGTCAGACTTTCTCCTTTTATGTGACGGCGCATTATTGATCAAGAGAGAGTGTACAAATAGCATACAACTGAAACAATGGAGTACATTCTTGCACAAACATTTCTGTGGGTCATGGAAAGTTCAAATACATTAAAAAGAATTTCTTAAAATCAATTGTACCATTGTGCTAAGAGTCTATTAGACAAGACATAATCATGGCAATTAGCTTGTTTGAATTTGTTTGGTTTATCATAGTTATCATTAGCCAGTTACATAACTTTCTGGAGGTAGAAAGTCATCTGCATTCCATGGAAACAGAAAGTTAAAACCACACCTTGGAACATTTGTCAAGGAGACAGATACATTTTATGCCACACTTGTGTTTGTTATTCTGTTCTTAGTTTTTGAACTCCAATCCACTTTATAAAATATATAAAATATATATTTCCAATAAATCAATAAAAGACAACAATAGTTTAGAATGCGTTGAGCAAAAGAAGCAAGGCTAACTACCTTTACATTGTTCTCCTTGACCACTACAATACTATGAATTTTTCTACGTATATATGAGATCCTTGTATTCGTTGACCCAATTAAAGCAGCTAGGTGCTAAATGACTGTAAATGCTCCCAAGTGTCACTTTACATAAAAAGAAAAGAGCAGCGATAACAAATGAGCGCCTAAACGGTGACCAGTGCGTCTTCTCCTGTCAAACAAAAGTGGCCTAGTTGCTGTATTTAGCCGCGACACTTCCTTATCAGGCCCCTTAATGAGCTTGTGTTGACTTCACCAGCATCGCACATCGTCTCCTGTGCCCATCAGCATGTTTCGGAGCTAATTGCTTGACTGTTGTTGTTTTTCGCACAGAGCTCACCTCCCTCTCGGTCTGCCTCGAGCTGATTCATCTGATCAGCAGTGTTTGAGACACCCAGGACCCGACAGGCTGGTGTAGGTGGCAGGCAGAACGGTTGTTTGTACAAAACGCGCTCGGACCATGTACCAAAACTGGTTCTCACTTGGTGCTGTCGTACTTCGCTTAACGTGGAGTTAAATATTTCAACTATCAACTTTCAACTATGGTTGTCATTAGAGAGTTTTATGTTAGAAAAGATAAAGATAAAGAAAAAACTAAATATTGAACAAACTTTTACTACATTACAAATGAACTCTCATATATTGTATTTATTCCATTGCAGGTGTTTTATTTCTATTGAATTACTTGGCCCTGTGGCTCCACCTGCTTTTCTCCTAACCGATACATTTAATGCCACAGAGCCTTTACAGTCATCAGAATGTTCCAGAAATTCCAGAATGGAGGCGACTGGAGCCTAAATAAAGTAAAAAAAAACAAAAAAAAAAACCACAGACTCAATATTTAACAAACATTAGATCAAAATGCTAATGATTTTATTTCTGTATTTAAATATTTAAAAAGCATTAGCTCAAAATGCTAATAATTTTAAAATAAGCAGTACGTAATTTTCAGGGTAGTAATGTCTGTACGTTTGGTTCTCTATTACAATAAATGAAGAAAAAAAAATGTAGTCTCAAAATTGTATTTGATCATCACAGAAAGTGTATGTGATAATATATATGTGGGTAAAATGAAAAAAACTATTGTGGGGGTCAACATTAATGCAAGTATTTGTTAAGTGAAATGTAAAAAAATTTGATTTTGCGATCACCAAATAGGCAAAGAGTTAATCTTAATCTTAATCCAGTATTTCATAAACAAATAATGTAAGATACAATCATAAATGTGTTTAAACCAGGCTCTGGTACCACTCTCATGTATCTGAAGGGTTTTCATTTGCCAAAACCCGCTCGACTTTTCAAATGATCAGTGATATTCTGTGGTTAATCTCAACGTCTACCTTTAAATCACTTTATGTTCCACTTTACTTTTCCTTCCATTGTGGAATTTTCGTTTACAAACTTTTAAAGGGTTTATGCTTGCACTAACATCCCCATGGAGACAAGCAGGTGGCTAACCCTCCACCAGAAAAGTTACACAGCGCAGCTTTAAAGATTGTGTCTTGTGGAGTACGTGTTAAGTTGTTGTTGTTGTTGTTATAGTGTTAATATCTCCTCAGAAGTGTTTGTACAAACGTGTGTGGGAGGATGTCTTGTTTACTTGGCAGTGATTCTAAGTTAAATGAATAGTACTTATCCACTGTGTACTACTTGACATCTCAATAGCTTATTTGTGCGTACAAGCACAAGTGACATAAACATATATGTTCCCGTACTGCACAGCATGTTCAAGGCTCACTTCACACATGGCACACAATGGACAGTGCTTAACAATCTGCCATGGATGAGTAAGATCCTTTTTATACTATAGGCTTACATGGCTGCCCACAAGGGAGATATAAAGTACACGCATTTAAATTGTACAGGAACAGGAAGAATATTGTAAAATGGTTGAATTAGAACTGTTGGTGAATTTGAGAATCCTATCAGTGAACAAAGAAGCAAGAGGTCAAGGTCAGTTGTGTTTATTCCGTTACATTCTTTTGTCTTTTGTTGTCTTTTTCGTGTTGGTTGGCACGGTTAACTCTTCTGAAATACAGGAAAGATATATTTAATAAACAGGTAAAGGAAAATCCTGTACACATTTAACATAACTGCTCATTTACAACATCCAACACATTAAAATATGAGTCTAATATGCAAACATAAATAGCTTATTAAATGAAAGAACTTACAGTCCTGGGTCTAATTGTCCATGGGAAGTGTGGCAGGAAAGGTCATCCAATAGGTGTTGATTTGAGGACAGCTTCCTTGTTGAAATCTGTGACAATTAGTTTTGGTGATGATCTGGAATCCAGGAATGACTGGCAGTTAAGTCATTAATGTTCATCAACTCATATCAGACTAGAAACAGCCTCGAAACCACAGTCACAGCAACGTCAACTACTGTTATTACTTTGATAGACTCATTTTTCAATTCATTTATTGCAAGATGTAGTGAGGAGGTGCCCTCTCAAGTGCATCTATTTGTCAAAGTTGTGAATGCAGTTCATCGACTACCAGTAGCAAATGTCAGGGGTTGGATTTGACATATTAGTTTTCTCAAATAACCAAGTTAGAATAGAGTAGAACTGAATAGAATAGAACACAAGCAAATACTGTATCATCCACAGCCTCCAGACAACACATACAATCAAATATAACAGTGCTACTTGGTGCTGTTTAGGACAGTTATTTCAGTGAGAATGAAGTTAAATTTAAGGAGTCTAGGTCTTACTTTATTTAAGGCGTGACACTACAGGCAAAACTCTTTTTCTTTTTTTTTTGTTTGCTCTCTCAACATATCGGCTTCCATGAGGAAACAACAAACATGTCCAATCTGCTCTTAAAGATGTTCTATTACTTAATTTAATCCACTTCATCTGTTAATTTCTATGGGACACTGTAAATTCAAAGGCCATTTTCTTAAAATTGATTTTTCTCCCCCATGGACATAAGGATCACCACTTAAAGTAGATCCCACACACCAAACTTTCCAATCCTGGACTCAACAAGATTTTGACGAAAAGTATAGAGGGAATTTTTTCTAATTCTAAAACTGATTTATTTAAGTTTTAAGTTTAAAAAAATTTGGCAAAATTTGAATCTTTAGGACAATTTAAGTCTAAAATCTAATTTACTTTAAAAATATATCATAAACCCAAAATCCCCTCTGTAAATTTTTTTGTAACTAATATATGTACAAAATGAACTAACAAATTTAAAACCTTGTTCTGTCCAGTTTTCAGGTTTATATGTCCCAATGTTGCGTAATTTTCATTAATTTTGGCCGTTTTTACACCTAAAATGCCGCATTTCCATATAAACATGAAAACATGAAATTAAGTAATATATTTTTTCTTACATTTATTTGACTAAACTACAGGGTAAGTTTCAAATTGACATCTTTAAATTTAAGATTTCCCAGTCACCTGTAGTGTCTCGCCTTAAAAAAAAAAAGATCTATGAGTGTCTTTGTCAAAATACATGAGTAAATAAATGTCTGGGGTCAACAGCAGAATGATGACAGTTCCACGTCTGTGTGTTCCGACTAATAAAGCAGCACGGAAGATGACGCGTCGTCGGAAGTATGGGAGCGAGCGGAGAGAGTGAGAATAGAACGCTCTGGATGGAGAGAAAGAGAGAGAGGAGAAATCCCATGCACGCTCACTCCCACACCTTTTCTCTCGCTGCTTTCTGGCTCTGATGTCCTTCACTGCAGCAGAAAGCAGAAACCACACAGTCACCGCAACATCTAGTCACTGTTGTTTATCTGTAACTGGCTTTTCTTTTTCCTTTTATGGACACTCTCTATACTCTTTTGATTGAGAAGACAGCTGAACGGTGATGACATGCCTGTCCCTGTAAACTAACGCTGGACGTCTAACTTGTTGCTTTGGCACTATGGGGATCTGTAAAGTCTGTCCCCACACTTCTCTTCTCTTCATCTAACAGGGACTGCTACTAACCGCCGCTATATAAATATATCTTCTTTCGATGTCTTCAAAAATGCTCGCCAGAATCTTCATCCCCAAGAAGCACCGGCAGCGCTTCGACGACGCCGTCAACCAGAACGTGATCAACAGACTGTGCCGCAGCAAAAGCATCAGCGAGCCGCAGGGACGTCTCCGCCGCAGCCGAAGCGAGGACCACTCGGACCGGCACCACGGCTCCAAACGGGCCAGCTCCCTGCCCCGAGATGGAAGCGAGCCCGGGGAAAGAGGCCCGGACAGGGAGAGGGACAGGAGGCACAGGAAGTCAGTGCCAGGGATCTCCACACATCCTCCAGTGGGACCCAATCAGAGGTGAGTTGAGGTGAATGGTAAGCAACAAGTAGAAGCTAAATAATTATTAAGTTACTATGATTATTGTAATTACCCTATCAATCACGCTCTGTTGATTAAGAGAAAAGCCTTTTTTCTGCATGAATGGTTCATTTAACAACCCTGGCAAAGTGCTTTCAATATGTTTCAAAATGTTTTCATACTTCATATATTGACAAGTTTGTCTATAGTTTTTGTTGTTATATTTGTGAGATCCAGATAATTGACACACCTTAAAAGACAAATTTTCTAAAGAATTCATAAAAGCAAGGGCTGCAACTAACGATTATATAAGTGATTGACTATTCAGCGATTATTTGTTTGATTAGTTGACCAGTTTTTTTATATATTAAAATACATTTTCAACCAAATAAAGATTGAAATATGACTGAAGGTAGATACTAATAAAATGTATTATGGATGGATGAAAATGTTTAATTATTTATCTTTTTTTGACATTTGGATTTAATAATGCCGCTGTCGTTGTTATAAAAGGTATTTTTGTGTGTCTTTTAGAGTCGGTTTGGTCCAGATAATAGATAATCTTTATTTAGGAAGACCTTTGAAATGAGCCATTCTGAGCTATAAACAACTAAAAGCCCACAAGTGGTCAGACGTGGTAGCCCATTATTTGTCTGCTCATGGCCCTTATCCTCCCACATCCTGGCCAATTAATGACACGTCACAAGGGCTTATTCTAGGATCATTCTGGTGGTATTGCACTCCTACACAGAGACTTCAAATGATCAGTCTCTTTCAGTACAAGTCCAGAGATGCCAGGTGCAAACAGAATGACAGCAAACAGAGAAAACAAAGACAGAGATGATCGTGTCAAGGTTTCTAATGCTTCAGGGCTGATAAGTGTGGCTACATTTGAGTAAACCACATGTAAAGTGTTGAATGCATTGATTTGCTGTCTACACAACTATATTTTGTTGGTATTGAATTATATAGATCTATTTTGATCACACCTTGTTTGAAAACCTTGTATCGGCGGTCCTGAGGTCAGGAATTTCCGTAGAAATGTGCCATGTAGTGACTGATGGATTCTTTGTTTGTTATGTAATGTAGACTCTTAAAATATAATGTATGGCTTTGAATGTTGCAGTTATTCAAATGAACTGTGCTTAAGGCGATTGCTGTGGAGATACTCCCTCACATTCTGCTATATCTGTTCAGAACAGCCCATCCACCCGGGCTTTTCACTGCCATTACATAAGACTCTATCACCAAATTGACTTGTCTGTTTTTGCAACCTCTTCGTCTTTTTTAGTCTCAGGCTCAGCCTGTTTACATATAGTGCAGCACTGCCTTGAGTCATTGCTATGGCAACCTCCCCTGGATAGATGGTGTAAGGTTTTAATCTTAGCAGAGAGTCCACTTAGTGTTATTAGACAAAAATGTCAAGAGCCAACTTCAACTATATATGCTCAGTTATTTTTTTTATTGTAATTGTATTATTATTATTTTTTGGAAACCATTGGGTCAAACGCTAACAAAAGAATTAGATTGTTGTTATTTGCTTCCAAGGACGTACAAGCTCGGATGGAATTTGTCTTACATTGTTTGAGAAAAAAATGTTAATTTTGTTATAAAAAAGATCATGGCAATTTCAGTCTAATCTAAAAATAAATACATTTTCAAAAAAACAAACAAACCATAAACCCTCTATAGAGTTACTTTCCATGGATAATGCGCCAGTATCACGCTAGCAATAATTGTGCGATATTGTTTGCTTTGTTTTCATTTTTAGTTTTAGAAATAGAAAGAACATTAGGAAGAAACATTCAGGCTTTATACAGTATTTTCTTAACTTTGTCAAAACAGACAGTCAGTTTTATTTGTACAAAACAAAGCTGACAGCAGTCCATCCTGGCACTGACGGCAGGAGGGAAGGCGAGCGTCACGTCTCCTCTCGGTGAGACTCCCACGCACAGGAAGTGACGAGAGAAAACAACAGAACAGACGAGTCAACAGCCCTCTGAACCAGCTGCCCATTCACTGTCGCTGCCACGTGCTCTACGCGGACACAGACTCAAATGAACTCTGAAATATTCTCATCTGGTCGCCTTCCATTGTAATTCAGAGTAACCAATTCAGAAATGACTGCGAAGTGTTAATGAATGCAATGACAATGATGCTTTTCAGAATGAGCTTCCAGTCTGATTATGCAGCGAGAATGTGAATGAATCAAATGTAGCCAAGAAAATTATTCACTGAAATGAGTTTTCAGACACTATGCAAATTCTAAGATATTAATTTTCGTAAATGTTTAATACGCTCTTTTTGTCTCATTCGTGTTTGTTGAGAACAGACGTCAGAAGCAATGAGTCGATAATTTATTCCCATTCTTGACATCCTCACATTTTATTTTACAATTTTACTGCAAAGATGCCCTCACGTTTCTGGTGGGGCTTGTCACCATGGAGATGTTATTGCTTTGCCTGAAATGTTCCACAGTATAGAAGTTAATGTATTTAACTAGCATTTATTAATTATTTAATAAATTCTATTGTTAAAAGAAAACGTGCATTCTTATTGTGAGCAAGGCCACCTCTCCACAGATATGACCTGTAACTTATCTGTGGAACTATTCAGGCAAAGCAATAACATCTTCATCGAGACACACAGGTGACAGACCCTTAACTAAAAAGTTACACAGTGCACCTTTAATATTAACTCAGTGAAGAATAAAAAGGGCAAAGCAGATCTAATAGAAACCGCATATTTCTGCAGTATTTTTGTCAAAAACTTGTTCTTTGTAAATTAATCTAAAATGCCAGTCTTTCACAAATAATTTACAGTCTTTACCCTACCAAATTTTCTTTTCTTTTTTTTAAACATATAACACATTTGGTCCAAATTCTGACAAAAGTTCATGCCATTTTTTCCATTTTTCGAATGTCTATTACTGTCAGTCTTGGATTGTTGGATCGGTTTGTGTCATCCATTTTTTTGTAAATAGTTCCCACTTTGACATGGTGTTATGAAAAAAAGGTGATCTATTTTTAGGTCAGGTCTTTCAATGTCAAACCCAAGGCTATTCAATAACATTTACCTTCGGGACAGATTTTTAGAGGGCCAAGGTGCTCAATATGTCACCATTTATAACACACAAAATACTCCAAAGCAACAGGCCTAGATTTCAATAAAAACTAAAAGACAAAAGGCTTTACCAGAAATGGCCAAACCAATTTTGAACTTTTAAATATTTTATTGCAAAGTACAATATAATCAGTAGGAAAATCTGGCTCCTGCCCCTCAACTGGGAGAATGACATAATTATATTCTAGAATCTGAAAACCACCGAGGGAACAAAACCCTGAGTCTAACTATTATAATCTGGTCTTCTCTTTGCAGAATTGTGCGAGTGTACCGGGGAAAGAAGACATTCGGCTTCACACTGCGAGGCCACGCTCCCGTCTCCATCGATTCTGTCATCCCAGGTACTGTCAACCCGACCCAAAAATGGTGTTCTGTCGGCGCGCAGGTGCATTGTGGGACTTGCCCGTGTGTATTCTGTAAATGCACTAACATGGATGTGTCTGACTCACCCGATTAAAGAGAGCACAGCCGGGAAAAGAGAGAGACACTCTTTCGATCAATAGAACGGCTTCAAAATGTAGACCTTTTGTACAAGTGTTATGTAAAATACTCCTGTTTTGGTACGTGCCGTTCAAAGACAGTGCAGCATATGAGTCAATTCTTGTCTTTGTTATAGCGGCAGGCACAACAATGTTCAGACCGCTGCTGACTCAGAACTTTATGTATTCAATATTGCACATTTTGGGACTTTTTTAGGTTTCTTTTTTAATTGGGAGCACTACAAGGAGACCATCCATTCAAACCCCATGGCCTGTCAACACATGCCTTGGCATCCACGCTTCCTCCCGGAGTCCGAAGATATATCGATATAAAAGTTAATTGGTGCCACGGAATTGCCCGCTGTGAATGAATGTGAACGAGCAGCCTCTTTCCACTAGATTTTTCTATAACCTCAAGGCCGTACAGCTGCAGCGGTAGCCTTTGCGCGTTGTTCCCAAATTCAAACTGAATATCCTGGCAAGGTCTCGCGCTGTTGCGTCGATATAGAATTTATATTGATTGTTTTACATAATAATCGAGCACTGCATGATGATTTCGTTGCGATCCAGTTCGGCTATGAATGAGCAATCTCATGTTTTCTTTAGTAAATTAATCACACTGATTTGAATTCTGAACAGATTTTCACTCATGACTACAATATTAGCTGTCAACCGCCCAGTGTTCCAATCACCGGACTATATTTTTATTACTTTGCCCAACACTTTTTAACTAATTAACGTTGAATAATTAATAACATCATTTTAGTTTGTATAATGCTTGCTTTGTATCCATATATGAATTCATGAAGTAATTAAATTCCTTTCTCATTAAAGTTTAATTTTGATGTGGGCAGTGGCGTTCTGCTGTAATCTACACACAATAAAGGATGTTTTAATTATCGCCGTAAAATGAAGCGGTTGAAGTTGAAACAATTTGAAGTTTTTCGCTGTTTTTTTAGTGAGTGTTTTGTTAGTGTCGGAGGATGACGCCGCTGTTCACGCCCCCTTCCTCTCCCACTCTCTCCCGGGCCGGAGCCTGACTCAGTGGGCCGTATGGAGGCTGTGATGGAGAAACAGGGGGTGGCAGGCATGGCTTGTGTCGTGATCAGCGCCGAAAGGATTCATACAATAGAGAGAAAGGGCAGAAAACATGTCTCCTTCTGGCATCTATAACCTATGTGGGCCCGTACAGAGACGCAGAACTGTCAAATGGAGCTAAAGCCCAAATTAAATCAACTGAATAATGTGAATACAAATAAATGCAACCGTCTTATACGTCGAAATTGGGACAAACCAGCACTAAACTCGAAACTAAAACCTGGAGTAGATCAGGACTAAACGAGGACTAAAAAGAGCTAAATTTAGGACCAAATTCTGACAAGTGTGAGAAAACGAACAATTGTAATGCTTAATAAAATGCAACTCTCCCTCACATTTTTCTTATTTCCACTATTTTGTATGATGAAAATGGATGCACAAATCTATATTAGTTATCTTTACTTAAAATATAACATTCTCACATTGATCTATTTTGGATTCAGTCAATTGCAGGCGGTTTTATTGCTAATAAAACACAAACAAAAACAAAGGTCTGACATGTTACTTGGCCTGCTGGCGTCAACTGCTTGTCTCCATGGAGATACATACAGTAAGTACAGACTGTGTTCAAAGGGGTAACAGCTTCAAATGACGCAACTGTAAATAACAAAATCAAACACTGATGACAGTTATAAAAAATGATGCCTGATTTGTCATCTAATAATAAGGGCTGAAGAAATTCTTTGTCGTCTAAAGTCATGGCCTATGTATCAATTAATCTACCAAAAGGGGGCTCAGTGTGGTGCTCCAAAAGCTCTCAAACCTATCAGGATCTTGTAGTAAAAGTTTCAAAGGTAGTTTATCTGTTTTAAAAATCAAAACATTTCGACTTACACCTGAAGTCACTTTGATCTAAGGAGATGAAAGTCGACATTGAAACATCTTGATTTTAAAACATTATCCAGACGATTTTTTACCTGTGAAACTTTTTCTACGATGTATCACTCCCGGACAAATCAGGATGTTGCACAAAAACTAATATATGTTCAGAGAAATACTGGTAATCAACATCTTCAAAAGTAAAAAGCAATGTTTAACTGTCCAGTCACTCCCAAAACTCCAGCTGACTCACTCCATACATGTTTCTATCTACTGTGATCAATATAAATCATTATAATTCATTTCACATAATTAGTCGACTAATAACAGATTTGGTCAACAAAGAGACAAACAAACACCAAACGACTGAACTGCAACATCCCGCTTCGAAAGTCGATCTCATTGTCTGTAGCCACTTTATCATACCACATCTTTGGGTGAAGAGGATGTCGGATTCAAAGGGCTGGGTGCAGCGGTTGACAGATGCGGAGGCGCTGGTGGACAGGCACGCCGCAGTCACAATGATTCCACCAGGGACTGTTTTGACAGGCCCGTGTTACGCAACAGGCTTTAGTGCACCGCTCGTCTGCGCTGCTGTTGGCTTTCTCAGTGGCACAAACAGATTGACAGCATCTTATTACCGCCATCTTCCCTCTGCATCTCCGCATATTTGTTAACGCACACTGTTCCCTCACCAGGCCTGTGCCAACTACGCTTTTTCCTATTGTTTATTTATTATTTTTGTATTAACGACACTCGTCTCTCTGTCACTTTTGTCTTTCAGATAGTCCTGCCGAAGAGTGCGGGCTGAAAACTGGCGACAAAATCCTCTTTCTCAATGGGCTCGACATGAGGTGTGTTTATGATGGGGATAAAGCCCTAATATGATGGAATTAGAGGTCGTGTTAAAGAATGTGTGTGGGCAGAGGCACACGGGAGTTCCATCGTCACAATTTTAGGATGAAAAATAGCAGCGCAGCCTGAAACACTTAATCCACTTCAACAAAGGGTGTATTTTTTGAATTTTGTGCTTCGTGTTGGTTGGGAGAAGAAATGTGTGATCCATGACTAAAAAGCTAAAATTGTCTGTTCAAAAATGCACAGACATATTCTGATCTTTTTTCATATTTCTGTCTATTTCTTTCCTCAAATTTGAACTATTTCCTGTGTGTACTGGGGCTAGCAAGATTAATCGCAATCAAAAATAGACAAAATTAGACTGTAAAGGCTGCAATTGTTGACCTGCTATTAATTGCTCCACAAACAACAAAATATCCTGTAAATAATTCGTCGATGTAATCCCTCGTTCGTCCAGGTGTGCTTCATCGTAGAAAGGGTTTCAGGGGTTGTCATCCGGACGCTGTTTGAAGATCGAGACGTTTCGACTTTTATCCAAAAGTCATTGTCAATCAGAGAGCTGGTATGGGAACTCAGGCTTATATGATACTCTAAGTAGTGAGAGTCCTGCCCACAGGGAGGAGTCACTGAACGCCTGTCTTTGTTTGGAAAATTGTTTGTCTAGTGTTACCTGAAACTTGATAATTGGTCTGCCTTTGTTAGTTTAATAATTGGCCCTACCCAGTTTCACCTGTGGCTAATCTGTGATGACAGTCTTTTGTTCTATTGATAGCTGGCTGTTGCTCCCTCATCACTGCTGATGACCTCATTAGCATTTGACTGGTCTATTGATTGGTTGACTGGTCTATTGATTTCGAAAAGGTTTCATAGAAACCTTTTCTACGATCCTGTAAATAACTTTTAATCCTGTAGTTAAGATCAGCACAAACATGTTCTAAAATACATGCTTTGTCAGTTCATATTTCAGTCTTAATAGGATTTAAGATTTAAATAGCATCCAATTAGATCTATTAAAACAGTAATCAAATCTCTGTTAGATATTAGATAGATTTATTTTTAATCATTTGGCTGTAGTATGCACTGCTCTAATCTTTACGTTATAGGATGGTTCAAGTTGTGCCACAAACTGTCAAGAAAAGATAAAAAATGTAAAAGAAAGAGAACCAGACACCTTGAGATTAGGCAGATGTTTACACTGGATCTAGGGACAAACCACAATATTCTCTAATTTTTATTTTATCTAAAAGTTTAGCATTGAATTTGGCTGTTCCACTGCATATTTAAACATAAAATAGATAAATGTTCAGCCTTATTTATGCAAAAAAAACGCACGTGACAACAAACAATTGCATAAGAAGAACTTTGTTGTAGGAGTCCTGCAACTTCAACCGACGACTTTTCAATTCTTGACCTTTCACTGTTTTTTTTAAAGTGTAGGAGACAGGAGCATAGGTGAAATTGAACCGTGCCTACAAAGTAAAAAAAAAATTAGGTAACATATCATCCAATGTAGGAAATAGTGTGAGAGCAAATAGTATTACTCAGACATCGCCTTGATACCGATGTGATGTAAGCTGTTCCTGTGGCGGAGGTTCTGATGTGATTGGCGCTGTATAATTTAACGGGGCTCACAGTGTCAGGGCAGTGGGAGGCAATTAGCTAAACATATATCAAATTAATACCAGAGGTTCTTTAATGTGCTGTATGGGTTTCAAATTGCAGGGATAAATTAGTGTGGTTGAAGTGGCTGATGGTTCTGCTGCTGTGTTGTGTGTGGAGGGTAGAGAGTGCATTTAAATGAGAAAGGAGAGACAGATTTTAAGGAGGGTGTGTAGCCTGCGCTCTTACTGGTTTAATAAAGGAGCTGGCCGTCCAAACGCAAAACTCTCGTGAGAGTCATTCTGCTTTCTGATTGCGTAATTGTCTTGAGAAGCAAAACACCAAATTATAACATGATGGACAACATGATTGTCCATCATGCAAGAAAAAGCAAGAATAAATTAGCATTTCAGTTGTTATCGGTAAAAGCTGTATTTCGTTTACCTGTTTATGACATTTGACTGAACAATATGGAACTTTTTGGCCAAAAACTAAACTAAAACAAAGTATTTTTTATAATTTCTCTAAAAATGTATAACAGCTGTTAGCGGATTTTCATCTCCACAAACCTGACTCAGATTTGACCTGGACGATTCCATGGAAATGTTGTTCCTATAGCTATAATATTCCACAGTATGGCATTAAGCTTATCTATCACCATGGAGGGTAGGGTTAGGGTTAAACTCAGGGTATGGTTTATAGAATTGAGTTGAATAAATTTAATTGTGGAGATGCTCATTGAATTTAACAAAATATACCATTAAAGATCATTTTTAAAAAGTTTGTGACTAATATAAGACATAGGGATGTAACAAAAACCAAAATATTGTATAATTGCATCTTTAAAAGTCTTTTTTTGCTTAAATGCTTTAATGCAGCAACAGCTAAAGAAAACAGTGGGCATTACATACTGAAGAGTAGACCATGATCCTTTGCTCTATTTCATTGCAGACATGACTGTTATTAAGTACTTTTTTTTTTTTAAATTACAGTAATGATTCAAGATATTTTAAAAGGAAATGTTAATATTTCTACAATTCTGTTAACCTCTCCACAATATCGCAATAACTATCGTGCCGTGAAATTAATATTGTGGAAATATCGTTAGAGATTTGGATATTGTAACTCTCTCTCTCTAATAAGACAAAGTATTTCTTTTCAATCCCGATTCTTTGTGTTTGTAGGAACTGCTCTCATGAGAAGGTGGTGTCCATGCTTCAGGGCAGCGGCGCAGCTCCCACACTGGTCGTGGAGGAGGGTTCCATAGATTATTCTCCTGAGCACACTGAGGCAGAGGACACGCCCAGCCCAGTGGCCACCAGCACACTGCCACGCTCCAGGTTTGTGACAGGACAGTGTTTTTAGGGGAGGTCAGAGGTAAACCGATTCTTTCTGTTCTTTAGGTAAGATAGATGGCGAGTATCAGTTATTGTGTTCTTTCCAGTGCACCATTGTTCTTGTTGCATTGATGGATCACAGAGTCTCTAAAAGTTGCTGTGTTGAACTTTTGTGCAGAACTTTTGTGATGTAATATTCTTTGGTGGAAAGGAATCAGATATACTTTGATCAGCAGATTTTTGTTTATACCCATGCAATATAGACTCACGCAATACACATCTTTGGTTCAGGGAAGTTTAAGTTACCTTTATTCCTGAAAAACAAAATCATAAAACAATATCCTTCTGTTTCTATTGAATTAAAGCCAATTCTGTAGCATCACTACTATCTCTCTGCGTATGGGATTACGTTTTACCCAGGGATGCCTGTAAAATTGTAATGACTCCACAGTGTTTGTGTTTTTTGTGTGCATTCCTGATAAGATCACACTGACAAGAGCATTTTAAGTCATTCATATCAGTAGTGCCATTTATGTTTTAAGTTTGTTTTTGGCATTATGTACCTGTGTCGTAGCGTGACACGTTGTTCTTTACCATGTTACTGCAAATAGTTTTTTTGTGCTTTATACCTTTTAATTGTAGAAAAAACACACACAATGATTTGTATTGGAGAATTGTCAGAGTCACAGAGAGACATTTTTAATTTACATTAACTTCAATGACCATAATTGCACAAGACTAGAAACACTGGAGACGTTCATAACTATTCCAATTTACCCGATGTACCGAGGTAATGCTAATCCTGTATTAGGGCCTTTGTCAAAGTGACCTTCCACCTGTGCTGCAGGTCTCCGGCCCTCAGCTCGCTGCAGTGGGTCGCAGAGATCCTCCCTCCGAGCATCAGAGTCCACGGCCGCACCTTCAGCCAACAACTGGAGCACCTTCTGACCATCCAAGAGCGATACAGTGTCTGCAAGGCCCTGGAGACCTTCTTCCAGCACAGGTCAGTTGGATCTCCGGCACTAAACTAAACTATTTTGGCAAAACATCTAATTGTGTTTTTTTTTTTTAAGTATTCCAGTTCAATTAGATTTTCAATGTATGTTTTAATTGTAGAAATCTGTTCAAAGATAATTATCTATTTTATTATAATGATTATTTTAGTAGTCAACTTGTCAAATGATTATTTAAATTGTACACTGAGCCTTTTTGAATAAATTATCAACCAAATAAAGGTTGAATTATGGTGACTGAAGGCTTCTAGATAGAGAATATTTAAGAATAAAGTGTATTAGTGATGAAAATCTGAATTTTTAAAACTCTTTTTTAACATTTGGGTTTAATAATGCCACTGTCTTTGTTATAAAAAGATTTTTGTATGTGTTTTAGCATCATCCAGATAGCGATTAGCAATTACTATTATCAAAATACGTTTATGATTATTTTTCACAGTCGCTAGTTGATCCCATGCATTTTAGAACATGTAAACTACAGGGTCAGCAGTTTTCATACATTATGTTGTTTGCACAGGAAATTATGTTTCTTAAATAACTGCAGTTTTTGCAATATATCTTGCAGACCTACGACATGTTGCAGCAATATCATGTCATTTCTTCCTTTATCTTTGTACTCCATTTTTCTTCCAAAGTTGACAAATAAAAGTTAAAATGAATTAGCCGTTGCCGTGGAAACAGTACTTTTACAGTATACTCCGTAGAGTGGAGGGCTGCAGTCGGGAGTTGTTCCTCTGCAGAAGAAAGCAGAGGGGACACGATGCAGGTTACGTAGGCGGACGCACAGAAGCATTGATTAAACAGTATTGCGAGGATAAACAAGTGACAGAATAAACAGCGCAGGCGTCTTTTAATGAAAACAAATCAAAACAAACCGCTGCTTCATGGGCAATAATGGTACTTGTTGTTAAATGTATTTGCTCGCAGGAATGTGGACACCTTGATAGTAGACATCTTTCCGGTGCTGGACACCCCGGCCAAGCAGCTCATCTGGCAGTTCATTTATCAGCTCCTGACCTACGAAGAGCAGGGCCGCTGCCAAACCAAGCTGTCTCGCTTTCTGGGTTTCAAGAGCAGCGGTGAGTCACTAAACACAAATCATCAAGAGAGTCTCAGTAAAAATGATGAAAGGATTTTGAAGACCATACAATATTTATCTGAAGAAATACTGGGTTAACCTAAAATGATTTAATCCTAACGTGAACCAGGATAAAATCGTATGCTGCCTTTGGCTTTGGCCTCATTTGACAATTATATAAAAGATATAGATTTGAAGCAGAAATCAAAGATAGTTTAGTTGTAAATGCTTGAACACTGAAAAGCATATTGTTGTGAAAGAATCAACTGAAACAAGAACCGAATCTTGGGAATCATAACCTCCTTCATAAAGTTGTAGCATTACATTCAAGCTTAAAGCCCCAGTATGTAATATTTTAGCCAAATAAAACACTAAAATAAAAATAATATTTTTCATTTTGAGTATTACTGGAAAACTGAGAAAAACATGCGTCCTTACCAGCCTCTTCCTGCATGGAAATGTTGTTCCTATGGCTGTAATTTTGCTCATTATGGTATCAAATGTATCTATCCCCATGGAGAATGTTCTGAAGTATAGTTTTAACTTTCTATTTCCATGGTATCATGCAGGTGATGTACCACCTCCGGAAACATACTGTTACTTTAATTACTGCTGTAAAGTTGCACACATCTTTCGCTGAAGGTCTGCCACCTGATTGTTTTCTTGTAGATTGTAATTATTGCTTTGTTCCACAGTATTGCAGTGGAAATTGTGTCTGTGGAAACAAGTAAGATGGATTTTCATTATCAGGGTATTTTCTAGCAATAAAAATACCTGTAATTGAAAAATTCCACTTCCATATTGTGGAACATTCTAGACAAAGCAATTACATCTCCTTGTGGCGGACTCCCGATCAGAATAAATACATCATGCACCTTTAAATAAAGGAATCTGAAATTATTTCTTTTATTTATTTAAATGAAAGAAGTTGTGTTTTACTTGTAACAAAACCCATCCAACCCACTTTTACCAAGTCTCCAAAGAGCCGAACACAACAAACTACTTCAATAAAAACACAACAACAGCCTCTAAACATTTATTGCAAAACTTCTATAAACCCATCAAATGAATCTAATACATTTTCCGTGCTTCTCTGCAGCCATTTTGGATCCCGATGGCCCTGAACTCCACAGAAGGAGCAGCTCTATGCGCATCAGCAGCTCGTCGTACCGGGGCAGCGTCCGAGAGAGGAGCTCTGACGACTGCATCATCGGCACTCACCTGGGGATGGGTATGGGCCATGCTGTAAATCATAGGCACAGAATTACTTTATAGCAGTGCAAATGACCAAAACACAGCCTTGCTCTTTGGTCTTGGCTCTTATTGCATCCCTGGACGTAAATGAAAAATGCTGATAGCAACTTTGGTCCAAATATCCCATAGAGCTCGATATTGTGAGGCTGTGGTTGCAATGGTCAGCACACTTAGGTACAATGAAGTTTATAGTCCAATCTGTTATATGATAATGCCTGCTACTGTTCACAAATAAGTGCTTTTTTAAGGCTCCATCGCTGCTCCGTGCTGTTTCATCTTCCCTTTCAGAGGTGGATGAAAGAAAGTCGCTGTGTCATTCTTCATGCTTTATACTGTGCTGTAGGAATTCATTTGGACGAGGCGGAGAGCTCGGAGGAGAGGCAGTCTGGAGATGGGACGTCCTTCCCAGAGTCCCCCGACCTCAATCATGTAGGTACAAGTGCTTCCTGCGCAGTGTTTGAAGGTCTGCTCGATCGATTCTTGGCATTTTGTTCCAGGAGGTGAGGTTTGGAGAGGATGTTGCCATGGATACTCTGGTGTATGGCGTCTATGGCTCATGCAACTTTTATGCAAGATTTGTTTATATAGACTCTTTAAAAGTTTGCGAATACATTCTGAATTCCGGAATGGAGGCAACTGGAGGCAAAAATGGTGTGGAACATTATGTAATTATGAGTATTTATGGCTTTGGCAAATGATATTCACTCGGATACATCAGAGCATGGTTAGAATTTAGAATTGTTTTTTACATAATTTGTTTCTTCTTGGACCAAGAATCTAAACTCTAGTTCACATTTAACATTTTGAAAGAAGGAAAAAGTCTGATTTGTAGACGACAGCTTGCAGAAATGTCGACCCATACCAGTTTTTCCCACAGATGCTGCAGAACTGTTTGTGATGCTAAATACCAAAACAAACTAACTGACTTTTCTACCCTGGAAATTCAAAATGGTAGCTCATTTATGTTTAACAATACCTAAAATCATTAGCAATTACATCAGATGTCAATTAAGCGTTAAAAATGTGTTATGTTTCTCTTCATTTTGCTTCCACTTGTCTCCATATCAGAATTTTGAATATTCTGATGGCGTAGCATTTTAGTCTATTGTCAAACAGATAAAAATTAGGCTTAGGAATCAAATTTAGATTACGGTTAGAGCAACAGTGTTTAGGTAACTTTATTTTGCTTAATATACAAATATGTGAGAGCAGTTTTGTCCTCATGTGCTATGAAACAAACTACCTACCAACCTTTAATAGCACAGAACCTCTATTTTTATTGTTTCTGTTTGTTTCCATTACCTTAAGCCCAGCCTCTGAGCAAAATGTCAAGAATTTCAAGTAACTGTCCGTAGCAGCCTTCAAAGCCGGTCTACATTTAAGTCAGCGCATGTGCTAACGGCTAACGTGCTTCCGCCCGTAGATGACAGGTATTTACACAGAGCTGGAGAGCGTGTACCCGGGCAAGAAGGACTCGTCTCCGCTGCACGGCTCCACGGGAGAGGCTGACAGCCAGAGTGGGTGCTACAGCCGCCCCCTGTCACCCCTCACCCTGCCCCCGCTCAAGGGTACACTGGGTATGAGCATCCACAACCACAGACGCACAGTTTTATATCATATACTCATGTTTAGTGGCAGAGTATTTGTATTTGAATATCTATTAAGCAAGGAGCAGTGTGTGAAATGTACTGTATATATTCACCTTATTTGGCCTCGAGCTGCTATTATCGGCACTTCCGTTGTTCTGGCATTTGCGATTAAGCAGCGGGAATTCCATTCATTTCATTGGAGAACTAGAGAAAAGTCTCACTGTAAATATTGTATAACTTAGGTTGCTTTGTGTACAATTTTCAATGTTCATGTGCACTAACAAGTCAACACAGCAGCCTTTCTCTCAGTGGCTGGAAAATAGCTTTGTAGTCTGTATACAACTCTTATGAAAATGAATACAAGTGGAAGGAAGAACACAATGAATTGCGGCAGCCATGGCAAATTCCGTAATAAGGTGAATAAAGGTAATGCTGTTTAATAAAGCAGCACTGTTTATAAATTTGAAAATTGAGAATTGATTTACTAGGAATTGTCCATTACTTCCAACCTTGACAGATGCAAAAAGAGAACACAAATGGTGTACGTTCATTCTATTTTAACATCAAAGGAAGATTCAAAATGTAATAGTGCAAAAATATTTGTATAATTTTGCGAAAAGTCCCAAAAGCTCCACACTGCTCCTTTCAAGTGTATGGTTTTACTTATATACTTATATTTAAGTTTTTAAGGTTTGAATATAGTTATTGATAAGCTAGTTTTAAGTAAGTTAGTTAAGTAAATAGATAATTAATGCAATACAATATTTGTGGCAGCCAAATCAGTCGTCATCTTTGAAACACACTCCTCATTCCTCGTCCCTTCCTCACCACAGGCAGTCGTAAGTCCGGCCTGTCGCTGTCGTGGAAGGAGCCCCTGCCCTCCCAGGCGTACGGGCTGCACCACCAGAGCAGCGCCGACTCCAACCCGTACGTGAGCCTGGAGAGCCCCCCCGCGTCGCCCCAGCACTTGGACAGCGACACGGCGCCCAACACGCTCAACCGCAGGAAGAAACTGTTCACCTTCTCCCGACCCCCCCGCAGCAGGGACACGGACAAGTTCCTGGACGCCCTGAGCGAGCAGCTGGGGCACAGGGTCACTCTGGTGGACGGGGTGGAGGAGAACGACTACGAAGAGGTGAGCGGGGAGCGAAAGTGATGCTGATGTGCTAACTGTTCATGTTGTGAAAGCGACAGGGCTGTGAACAAGTTACAAACGTCTAATACGCAGACTGCTTTAGAAAGAGCTATTAAAGTGTGCATTACAGAGCACAGAGGTTAAGCAAGTTGCACACTAACCATTTGTTGTTGCTGCAATTCCCACTCTGACCCAGTTGTGTCATTGTGTGAGACTCCACTTACAATGTCTTTTGGAGTCACAGGCAGTATGTGACAGGCGGCATGAAAAAAGGCATCTGGAGTAAAAACTTTAAATGAGACATAGTTGGCTTTTTTCATCTTCTTAGTATTGAAGTATAACATAAGTAGATTTTGTTAATTGTAAACTGTAATATTTTGTTAATTGTACACTGTAATATTGATCTAAACCAGCTTAGTAATAGAAAACAGGTCCAGTGACTCCATGTTCATTCTGCAGAACCTATAAGCCCCGCCTCTTGACGGTGACGTTTCACCTTAAACAAGCAGTGGATTGTCATTTGAATGTTTAACATTTTACATCCCTACATGGATCACTTAGTGTCCTGATTTTTCAAATAGTCACCACTCAGTACAGGGATGTGGGCGGGGATAGGAGGTAAAAGAAAACAGGAATTTTCAGAGCTCTTGAGCCTCGTTTGCAGAGCAATAAAGAAATACTCAAACATACATTAATCAATTAATATACAACTTTGATTAAACTAAAGACAAGGAAACACTGTTTTAACAAAGTAAAATGTTCATTAAAGTTGATTTTGCATATGTCTCTTTAAAATCTCTTGATGTGCTGTGTGATTTGCTACTCCATGAGGTGGCATATCGATTATATATATGTTCAGAAACCCAATTTCAAAATAAGTACCAAAAAACTGCTGGAAAGAGGTAGAGATTTGTCACCACGTTAAAGCAGCTGACGAGGGACATTTGTGAAATTCAACGATTTAGCAAAACTGTGCAAATTTGAGCCACTACATTTTCATCCTGATAAAATATTGGTACAAAGCGGCTTCCATTAATAGCTCACATTCTGTAGTTCATCGGGGCTAATTACTTGCGCATGTTTTATATGTATTAGATACGTGTTGTTATGGTGTTGGACAAATCTATTGGAGGAGCTCTAAATTGCGCTACACTTGTGTCACACAAACAGATTTATCAAGGTGGTTGTCATGGTTTCAGAAGAAGAGGTGTGCCTGTAAGTAAATCATAACCTACACATAGAACTATTTATACTCCATCTGCCTGAGTAGACACGAGGCGCCGTGCATGAATGCTACAGAGGAGTTTAGTGACTGTCAAGGTGCTGTTGTGTGTGTGTCAACATAGAGAAACTAAACTATGCTAAACTCAACATACCTTTATAAAAGTGGATAGTTATAATAAGTGACCATAGCTTTGTAAATGCATGTGTTGATTTGTAAACATGTTCAGATCAACAAGTGTCGGGGATTTGTTGATTTTTGTCACCACAGTAGTGATGTACTGTATATTGTAAGATATGGTCTAGGGCTGCACAATATTAGGACAAGCTTGAGCTTCTGCCTTTAGTCATCGACTCATCTTGTTGTTTGGATCTGGCTGATTTAGATGTTTAATTGTAGTTGTCCAATTGACTGAAATGATAAAAAGGAAATGAAAAATGTCAATCATGAGCTAAAAAAAAAAGCAGGACCAACGGCAGGAATGAACTAAATTAAATAAATTGTGTAGCCCTACATTTTATGTATTATTTAAATTTTATTTGACTAGTTTTTATTTGATATTTTGAATGCTTTGCAAAATCATTAAAGGTGTGGTGGGCAGTATTCTAAAAATTCAAGAAAGAATATAGTGTCTTGTGAAGTTGCCTACAACAGCTTTGTGATGTATCAGTCATATAAAATATTGTTTATATTTAATTTTATTAACTTGAAATAAAAAAAAAACAACAACTCTAAACTAGGGGTGGGTGATATTGACAAAAATGAATATCTCAATATTTTTGGAGTGTCCTGATAATGTATTATGTCAATCCAACAGAAATGTGATTTGTTGAGATTTAATTATTAAAAAATGTGAAACGTCTGGAAAATGAATCACAAAAGGTCAGAAATATCACCTTATACCCTTATTTTAAAGTTTACAATATAACATTTTTGAGCAGCTCTTTTTGTAGCATTTTTACTTTAAACAATATACTTGCTATGCACATTTTGTATATCTGAAAACAACATTCACAGTATTATCAAACTGTCTACATATTGCCACCCTGCTCCAAAGCACTCCATGTAATAAGATCCCGTCTCTTTTCCAGATGAGTTTCCCTGAGGAGCAGGAGGGGGGCTTCGTGCCTCGGCAGCTGAGCAGTGAGAGCAGCGAGGGCCACAGCGGGGGTGAGGAGGCGCCCTCTCCCACTTTCTCCGACGAGGGTGAACCCATTCCCCCGCCCCCCACGCAGAGCCCCCCACCCCCTCCACCCTTCCAGTCCCTCATCCCGCCCCCGGTCCAGTTCACCGACCCCGTCCCGCCCGTGCGCTACTCCCCCGAGCACGTGCCCCGCAGCCGCATGCCCTTCCAGCCGCACCACCCCATCATCCCGCCGCCCCCGCCGCCGCCCCGCTCCCTGCTCTCGGGCCGCTCCCCGCTCCACCACAAGACGGACAAGAAGCCCCGCCTCCAGCCCACCACGCGCATCTCTCAGGGACACGGCACCCTCCGCACCGCGCACCCCAACCGCTACCTGCCCCGGCAGCTGAGCCAGCCCCAGCCGCTGCTCCACGCCTCGGTCTCGCCGCAGCCCTCCCCGCAGGTGCTCCGGCCCAGTCAGGCGGTGCTCCAGAGGCACCACCAGCTCCACCACCAGCACAGCTACCAAGGCCCGCTGCCCCCCTCCCTCAACGACCACTGCACCTCCCAGAGTCAGAGCCAGTGCCACGGCTCCGCCTCCACTTTGCCCGGGCACAGCAAGACCTACGAGAGCCGGCAGGACCCATCCACACAGGTAGCAAACTCCATTTACTCTTTACTGCGTTGAAGTCGAGAAACTTATTTACAGCAACATGAAAAGTCTTGTAGAAACTCTTGACGAAACATATTTAATTACTTGCAGTGTTAAAAATAGAGCAGTTGTTCTAAGAGTGTGACAGCATTGCCAAGGCATTTTAACACCTAGCAACAAGAAACAGAAAAAAGTTGTCTATTTTTACACGTTTTAACTGTTTACGTGCTTATATACTCACTTTGCAACAAACAAATTGCAACAAACGATGAGCTAATTGGGCTTCTACATTTAGGGATATCTTCAAAAATATAATTTAGGTCTGTGATAAATAAACTGTTGCCATTTCTTTCCCCAATTAAACCAGAAATATTAATAGTTTAAAACGTCTTATATTTTTCCGAGTGGTTGATTAGAGCTCCTACCAAAGTCTGTGCGGAAAAAAAGGTTCTGGCTGAACAAAGTATGAACAAAGACTTAATTCATAGTGAACAAATAGTTTATTAAGAATGATTCAGGCATAGTAATTACTGAACTAATTCCCTAACCCTAAGTAGTTACTTACTCGGAATCATGCTTAATAAATTTGATGTTCATTATGAATTGTCTCTGTTCATGCTTTATTAAAGGTAATTAAGATGTTGTTATTATGAAGTGGTACCAAAACATTTCAAGTAGCAGTAGTAACACTTTCGATGGCGTCAATAAAGCATGAACAAAGATTTAATTCATAATCAACATAGCATTTATTAAGCATGATTCAGACTTAGTAATTACTTTATCAATTCTTCTAACTTTAATCCCTTAAAAGTAGTTACCAATTCTAAACCATTCTTAGTAATAAACTCTTAAATTCTTTATAAACTTTTTGTTCATCATGAATCAAGTCTTTGTTCATGCTTTATTAAGGCGTAGTTATCATGAGTTGGTACCTTTTCGAACTCTTGAAGGATTTTATAAAGATACAATGAACTGTTTTGCATTCATTTCAGGCACGCTGCTCTTTTTGCTACAACTTTTCACTCAAACTCTCTCACCGTCTCCCAGGCTCCTCCCCCTCCTCCCCCGCCGCTGCCCCCTCCGTGCGACCCGCCTCCCCTGCCCGGCCCGGGCCAGGCGTCAGACCCCAACCACATGAGCGTGAAGAGGCTGCGCTGGGAGCAGGTGGAGAACTCCGAGGGCACCATCTGGGGACAGGTGAGCGTCCGCGCAGACACGGAGAGGAGCGTGGCAGCCTCACCTGTGAAACACACCACCCGGGCTGTGACATTTCACGCTTCTCCCACACTCACACCAGAGCCACTCATCCACTCTGTCGCCGTGGCAGTAATGAGTCACGGCTCCCGGTGTCGAGATACATTGATTTGGGCCCAATTTCGTGCCGCGTTTTAGACTCCTGTGTGTTTTATCACGATTGTGCGTCTTTGTTTCCGTTCAGCTCGGAGAGGATTCAGAGTACGACAAGCTGACGGATATGGTGAAGTACATGGACCTCGATCTGCATTTTGGGACACAGCGAAGATGCAGTAAGTTTCCAGTTAACGTAATTTCTTTTTGGCTGCTTATTCATTTTCACGTCATTTCTTTATGTATACGTTCCATCTTGTGTTCATCATTTGTGTAGTTATTGTATGTTTTACTTTTGTTTGTTTTTCATAGTAAAATAGTAACAACTGGCTAACCTCAAACTGAATTAGTGGTTCTTCATGATTGAAAAGGGCAGGACGAATGTGAAGAAATCAATAGCAAAATGTGGTTTCTTATTCATCAATAAAAAATACTATTAGTGCTATCGGCTACAGTGATTCAAATTTAAAACGCAACCTAAAGTAACAGTTTGTAACATTCTGGAGGTGATACATTAACTCACCTGCATAATTCCGCAGAAGTAGGAAGTTAAAACCATACTTTGGAGCCTTCTCTATGCAGATAGATACATTTTATGTCATACTGTGAAATATTATAGCCAAAGGAACAACATTTCCATGGAAACAAGCAGGACAAGGCTCCTTTACACCAAGTACGAGTCAGGTTAGTGGAGAAACATGCCGCTCACAGTAAGGAAACATGTTTGTCTATATTTTTCAGTGCAAGAAAATCAACCAAAATAAAACAAAACTACACAAAAAACATGCTTTTATTTTAGTTTATTTTTTTGCTAAAAGGTTACATACTGTGGGTTTAAATTAAATAACGTAAAATAAACGTACAAGTATGGAAGGTTTGTATTAAACACGTTAATACGTTAAAAGTGAATTCAATTTAGCACTACGTAACTTTTCTGGTGGGAGTCAGCCATCTTCTTGTCTCCATGGAGATGATATTGCTTTAACTTGAATGTTAGACAGACATTTTTCTATAAGTTTCTAAAAGGTTTTGTATTTTGCAATTAGTCAATACAGGTTTTATTGCTAAAAAATATAGATGCACCCTCTACCAGAAAAGTTACACGGTGCACCTTTTAAGAAAGTTTAAGAAAGTAACTTGCTTGCCAGCCTAAATCAAAGTGCAACAAAGAAACCATTGAAGTTTTCATCCACTGACTTGTCTTGTTGCGTTCACAGTTTTCTTGTCCAGTGTTTCATCTTTTCTCCGTATGGCACCGCCCCCTCACCGCAGCACAGTCCAAACGGTGGAGTTGTGTTGTCGCTAAACCCATCAGCTCATTGTGTGTGTGTGTTTAGTCGATAGTTCCCCTGGTGCCCGGAGAACCCGCGTTAAACTCTTGTTAAAATGCTCAGTCTCCCCTCCAGAGCCGGCCTTCATGCCTGAGAACTTTAAAAAGAAAGACGTGGTGGAGATCTTGTCCCATAAGAAGGCCTACAACGCATGTGAGTATCGAAACCGCTTTGTCCAGAACGCGTTTACAGATATGGTTTACCAAACATGAACAAGTTTAGTTTAAAAAATGAGAAAAATGTTCAAAGGGAAGCTCAGTCCACAGTTTCTGTACAATTAGAACAACAATAACACTCAAGACTTCAATCAATTTATGAATCACAAACAAATTACATGGTCACAGTAGTTCAGTTGTATAAAAATAAGCTTAAAAACACCAGTAAAAGGCAAATTGCACACAATAAAATGATTATAAAGTATTTTTGTGTAGAAAAATATAAGCAAAATGAAAGAATGCCTGAATATAACATAAATGAGGTGGATTAAATATGAAATACAATATGAATGGATGAGTTAAGGGAATATTTACACATGTCAGTGTAAACTTTGTCTCATTAGCAGTGTCCAGAAGTAATAGCTACCAGTAGTTGTCCAGTATATTATCTAAAGATCGGTCATAACATTCAAGTGCGAGCCAAATATGAATCACACATGGAGAATCGCACAGGACCCATACAAAAAAATGTCGATTTTGAGAAGCAGTTAATTCAGTTTCAGTCTTAATCTTTTGACAATTATTCTTTTAGTTTTGGTCTAGTTTTAGTCGATGAAAATGTCATGCTAATCTAGTTAATTGAATGCATAATGGTTTGAGTCAACCAGAAAACATATTTTTTCATGGATCGTGTACAAATGTGTTCTTTGGATGTTGACTTTGTTTATGTTCTGCTTTGGAACTCTGAGTTTGAATCCACACTTTTCTTTCATTCATTTCTGTTTTGAGTTTTTATTATTCGAGGAAAATATTTGTACATTTAGCTGATGAAAAGATCCACTTAAAGGTTTTATGTTTTATTTAGTTTTAGTCAACAAAAATGTGACAAAAATATTGAATTCAACGAAGCTAACACATGCATAGCACATTTCTTCTCTGGAACGCTGTGATCCGAATAAAAATAGCATGTAAATGGCGCCGGCTCTCACTCGCAGCCATCCTGATCGCACACCTGAAGCTGTCGCCGGAGGAGCTGAGGGACATCCTGATGAACATGACCACAGACCGTCTGGAGCCCGCTCACATCAAACAACTGCTGCTGTACGCCCCCGACGACGACGAGGTCACCCTGTACCAGCAGTACAACCAGGACCCGGGCAAACTCAGCCAGCCCGACCACTTCATCTTCCAGGTACGGCATTGTTGCTGTTTGTTGTTTATTTCACACGCTAAGGCTTAGGTTTGACTGCTCGATTAGGGCAAAAATGATGATTACGATTATTTGGCGCATCACTGAAATCACGATTATTTCAAACAATTACTTCTATATCGTCAAAATTATTCTGTAGCGGAAGTATAGATCAAATATATTTTATTAGTAATGTTTAAGAAAAGTGCCATTGCGCCATGTTTTGAGGTGAAAGGAGTGCACTGATAATTCTGCAATTAATTGTATTTTCAGTTACAACATTTTTGTAATTGAATAGAGTAATAATTGAAATCACGATTATATATACCTGTACAATTAATTGAAGGTCTGACAATGGACACTTGCACATAGAAATTAAGATTAAACTGGGAAACTATACCAGACCAGGACTAGTTCAGGACCAAACCTAGTCTGCAGCTGGTCTAAACTGTGCTCAAACTGGACCATTTGTCTTGAGATTTCAAGCGGCGGCCGCGTCCAGCATTCACACGTCTCTCGTCAGGCGCAAGAATTGGAAAAACGGAACTTTTGGCAAAATTCGCGGCGCGTCAACCGAAATGAAGCTTCCTCCATGAGTAGTAGTCATTCATCTGAAGGGCAGTTATTGCACTGGCAGCGAGAGACGGATTTGTGTCTAGTTCAAATATGCGTCCAGGGCGTCAAAGAGGCATGTTTCCTGCTTCTGCTCTCAAAAGCACAGATGTCCAACGAGAGGCATTTAGTGTGATTTTGATGCACCATTATATAGCATTTTTATCAGCTTTGTAATGGGTTATTTGTGTTCTAAAAAAATAAATATCGAAGTTTAGTTTCTGCACTGGTTAGAAGAGCGAGTCATCTGTTGTTCTCCATGGAGATTGCTTTAGTTTTATGCAATTTTGTGAAACATTCCAGGCCCAAAAATAACATCTCCGTGAGGAAAAGAAGATTTCAGACCTAAAAACTTACATTGCGCCCTTTAATTAAACACACTGTTCAATATGAAAAGCCTAAAGCACAGAATTTGGAGGTACATTCCATGTTCAGACAATAAAATGATCTCGATCTTAATGGTTCTGTCTGGTTCAGATGCTGATGGTCCCTGAGTACAAAACGCGCCTGAAAAGTCTGCACTTCAAGACAACGCTCCAGGAGAAAATGGAGGAGATGAAGGTGGCTTTTGATTACGTTTACAAAGCCTCGGTGGAACTCAGGAGCAGCAAGAAACTGGCCAAAATCCTGGAGGTAACACTTACTCAAACAACAAAGAAGAATTATTAATACTTTATAGATTACTGTAAATGATCCGTGTTTTTTTTTTCTTCAGTTTGTTCTCGCCATGGGGAACTACTTAAACAACGGACAGCCCAAGAGCAACAAAACCACTAGTTTTAAAATCAACTTTCTAACAGAGGTACAGCCAGATTCTGAGCTTTATTTTACTTGGTTTCAAATTAGAACGACATGTCAATCTTTCCTTTTACAGCTGAGCACGACCAAAACGGTGGATGGGAAATCCACCTTCCTCCACATTTTGGCCAAGTCCCTGTGCCAGCACTTCCCTGAGCTGCTCAACTTTTCCAGGGACCTGACCACAGTGGCCCTGGCCGCCAAGGGTGCGTATGTGAGGCTCACTGCAGCAGATATGGACTCACTCAGACTTATGAAGGAGTTAGTCCTAGCACTTGTCAAATCCTTCATTTGGTGGGATAATACACTGTGGTAAATATAAGTCACAGTATAACACCAGTCAAGTGTTAACTGATGAAGACATTTTGAAAAGGAAAATTTTGAAAAATAGTAGAGCTGACTGACTAAAAAGGAGCCATCAATACACAAAATTCTGTCCAAAATGCAGAGACAATTTACACACAAGGGATATAAAAAGGAACATTTATTTTCTTAAGTCAGTTGTCATATACATCATCACATAATGACTAAAGTGTAAATCAGATGAGATACGGCTCAAGCTTACAGTACAGTTGCTAGGTAACAGTTTATGGAATCGCTGCGTTCATGTGGTCCTCAGGAGCTCAGGTTAACAATACGAGTTGGGGTCCTGACTTGTTTGCATTCATGTGCTTTTATCTTTTGATGATCACACATAGAAAATCCTTTGAGTCCACTCGATAACAGCGTTTAATAGAAATAACCAGTGACATTTGGTGTTAAAAGCCTTCAGTGTTAAAAGCCTTGCCAAAAGCTAACATTAAATGTTATTTCTGGAAACAGCCAATCATTTTGACTTTAGCTAGCTAATGTTATATAGCTAATTAATTAAAGAAGAGTGTTGTTTTTTTCTTGTGCAAATCTGTTGAAAATTGACAGTAAACCCCTAAATGTGTAACAAATCAGCTGATTTTCATCCGTCTCAGCACAGCAGGTGACATCAGGTGTGGAAATCAGGCAGCAGGAGTTGTTTTCCCAATTTGTACAAGCCTTTCTGTATTTCAACTTAGAAAGTTCCTGAGAGCCACATAAATACAACATACCTCTGCTTTTCATGTCCAGTCATGAAGTAAAATTGTTTCTCCAACTTTCACCAAAAACTAGGTAAAACAAAGTAAAATGTTTAGTAAAATATTAAATATAATTGTGGTATTTATAGTAGTCAATATTAATGGATACAAGCAGACTTTAATTTGGACATATTGCTATTATAAACCGGAAATGTATACAATATACAAATGATATCCTTAAACTACTGAGTTTTTGAATGCCTTAGTAGTGCTGAAACTTTTGCCCAGTTAACAGAATTCAACCTGCTTTTCATTAATTTAATCCATATTTTAGAAGCTGATTAAAATCACTTTATCCTCGTATTATTTCTCTCATGGATATTTTAGTCGTCTTTTCTAGACGTCATGCATTCCTCACTTCCTCTCAAACCCGTGTGTGTTTCTTACCTGCAGTGAACCAGAGGATAATCACCACGGAGCTGAACGACCTCCAGAGCACTGTGCAGGACATCAGGGCGGCCTGCGTGAAACTGCCCCCGACGCCTGAGGACAAGTTCTCCTCCGTCATGAGCGTACGTGCCCATCAGTCGCACGGAGCAGAATTACACCCAACACTTTCCTCTCACTTACTCATCACTCGTTTTACTGTACAGAGCTTTTTGGAGAACAGCCATCCCTCCATCCAGTCCCTCGAGTCGCTCCAAACCAGAGCCATGGACGAGTTCGCCAAAGTGGTGTCGTATTTCGGAGAAGACAGCAAGACCACCAGCACCGAGACCTTCTTTGGCATCTTTGCAGATTTCATATCCAAGTTTGAGGTTTGAGTCAGAGCTTTTGGATTCTTCAACACTTACTGACACTGACAGCATTTGATATTATGAAGGTTAGATCCTGAATAAACTCCTATCACTCTATTTAAAGCAAATATGTTCCAGAAGTGCTACTATAAACTGCTGTATGCAGTCATTTGTGATATGGCTTCAAAATGTAGAACCAGAAAGGAATGCTCCTTTTGACTTTTTGCAATACAAACAAATTCTGTTTGTATTTATGGCTAAGTTTGTTTTGTCATTCATGTCAAATATTTGAGGTTTAAGGACTTATTTAGGACTTTATAACAGGCGTTGGTTTTCGCACATAACAGTAGAAAAAACAAAGTCCCTATATTCTCCAGACCAACTTCAGTCAGTGGAACCACCCCTCGCATTCACACAGCAACAGTGGCTGAAAGTGGGTCTTACTGACTATTAAATAAGAACATTTACATTTATAATCAAGTTAGGAAGACAAAAGTATTGTTTTCCCTTTTCCTACTCGTTTTGAGCTCTGCAAACCAGCACACAAAACTGTGATGCACAAAAAGCTCTAACAAGCAATTCAATTAACATTAAAACACAATAATTCAGTTATTCATTATTAGTTATAATTACTAACTAAGAATAGTATTTTTGTAGCTAGTGTGTCTGAGTTATTTCTCTTGTGGATCTATAAAGTTTGTCTGAGAATGAATGAAAAATGTTTTCCATCAAAACCAATGTACCAAAAGGTTCCTGGTTCCTGACTGAAAAGTACCTGCTCTTGAATAGGAGCTAAAAAAAAGTCCCCAAAGTGTGGGCCAAGGCCCTAGTTTTTGACTCTTTTTGAGCTCCAGTCCTCATAGAATCAGAATCAGAAAGTGGTTTATTGCCATTGTCAGTGAAATTCACAAACGTAGGAACTTGCTTCGGCGTATAGAGTAGGAACTGTATTAGGACAGGAACTCAAAAAAGTACCAGGTACAGTGTGAAAGCCCCTCTTAACTACACATTAAATAGCCTTAAAAAAGCATGAACAAATAGTTTGTTGAAGGATTCAAGTGTAATAACTACATAATTAAGGTCATTACTGAACCTGAATCATTCAGTGTGTTCCTTATGAATTAAGTCTTTGTTCATGCTTTATCAAGGCTAATTAAGGTGTATTATAAAGTGAAAGTACTAGCATTGTTCTTTTCTTTTACATTCTCTACCCTGAGTACTCTCATTATGCTCATTTACATACAGTTCTAAATCCAACCACACGCACACAGCCCAAAGCTAAGAAATCATTACAGAAACAATTATTCATCAATTATTTTCATCTTTCTTTTGCAGAGAGCGCTAACAGAGACCCAGAGCCCCGAAAACCCCAGGAGTCCCAGGCTCTCATCCCCTCTGGCCTGGTAGAAGAGAGAAAACGTCTGCTCTCCACAAACCAAAGTGCCAAGAACCCACAGAGACAGTCAGTCAACACGGGCCAGAACCACATAAGACACCGCCGTGAGCCGAGGGGAGAACCAGGAACTGTTAGCTGGGACAGAGAGAAGCAGGGACAGACTCCACAAACACAAGTCTAGCAGATTTAGCATACCACTATATATGTAAAGTTTATATTTTCTATCGAATTCTATGTTTATGTAAAGAATGGTAGACGTATAGAGTAAATAGACGCTGCCCGGAGTGTCATTAGTGTTTACATTTGGGTTTGTAACACTGGTGCTGTCACTGCCGTCCGCAAATGTAAAGACATTTATCACTGATGGATCTAAAGTAAGCTGGGACAGAACAGAAAAGAGTGTTATTTAACCCGGCTTACACATTCGAAAAACTTGTATAATGTGCAAAGATGGGATGTTGGCCAAGAGAGTGAATCTATTTTTGCTTTGTAAGAGTGTAACTGGCGACTCTATTGACCTTGTAAATGTCAGAGTGTTCAAAATTACAGAGTGGAGGCAAAATGAAGTGAACAATAACACATTTTCAAGTCTTTCTAACAACAAAAATAACAATTTGCACAAAATGTCACTTAGTTTGATTTGAAATAATGGGAAAAAGAACATTTTCCTCTTCAAATTTGAGCTTCACTAAAAGTATAATTTGTGGTAAAGTACGTAACATGTCTGTAGATAAAAATTAAAAACTATTGTGAGGTGATTTCTCTGTGTTTGTCCACTAAAACCTAAATATCAGGATTATACCTTTATCAAAAATGCTAAGTGTCTGTCAAAAAGAGTTTAAATGACAAAAAACACCTTTATTTTTCATATTTTCTGATATTCTGAGGTTAATCCCAGTTTCTCCATTAAAATCACATTATTTTCTACTTCATTTTTGCCTCCATTCCAGAATTTATAATGTTTTTATTCACAAACTTTTAAAGGGTCTACTGCCAGTTGCAAGTTTTGTCGATTTTGCTTTTGTATTTTGAAATTGGCCAACTCCAATTAACCTATTATATAAGTCTCTACACAACATCCAGACCAAAATATTGACTGTGTTAAATGTTAAATTTCTATACATTATAATTCCATCTCCTTTTTGAAAATTGTCCAAACAGTAGTTCTTTGCAGGTTGTAATTTTCGAAACGCTTCATCTGTAATCACTGAAAGGCAGCACGGCTTTTGCTCATTTGACACGCCGTACACCGGACTCAAAACGACACGTCAAAGGCAACGGCGCATTAATCCAAGCGGTGGGAGGAACAGAGACTCCTTTGTGACAGTTATAGCGTCCTGTTTTGTTGACTAATTCACGTTCAAAGGCTGCCGCTAGCAAAGAGGCACTAATAGTCTGCACTTTGTCCAATATTTTCTATCTGGAGTGTTCTTAAAGCAGGTGGGCGGCCCCGGAGCGAGGAACGCGCGTGGGCTCCGAAAAGGCTCCTGTAAATGGATATTTCCTGCTTCTCCGGTTGCCATGGTGATCTCATGACTCATCCCAAGTGTGTCTGTGCAGCCGTGTTGTATTCGGAGAGCGCTCACACTGACAGCTGGCTATGCACCGCTCATTCTTTATGTAATATACTGTATGGAGTTATTTTCCCAGTGTCCGAGGATGACAAATGATTTACTGTTACTTTTTGCACAGCTTTAGTGAAGCTTTCAGGGCCAGTGAGCTCCGACGACTGTGGTTACTACAGTGTTCCCATGATTTTGTCCTTCTCTTTTGCATGTTGGTGCAAGTTACAGTGTTAACATGTGCAGCTAGTAGCATTTCTATTTCCCCGATGTTATAAATAAGATGAGATATGTTAGTCTAGTTAGGTTTATTATTTATTGCCTCTTTTATAACTGTTTTATATATGTTTATATCCTATTTAAGTCTCCCTTATTTGTGCTGGTTTTATTTCATGTTTGGTTCAATGCACTGAATATTTGTTTTGAATCAATAAATGTGCTTGTAAATTTAACACTCCAAATGATTTATTATAACAGAATACAATATATAGTCTACTCAAAGTCTGTCCACAATGTTGTGTAATGCAGATAATCCTTAGTCTTTAATGATAGTCGGTTAATGAAGTAAAGTACCTGCATGAGGCTTGTACTGAAGGACTGACAGCAGAGCTCTGAGCTCATGCAGTGTTTGCTCTCTGCAGGAGCGCTCTGGGCTCAGAGGTCAGAGCAGAACAATCCTGGTCCTTGAGGGGGTTTGATTTGGCCTGCAGAGGGTACGGATTTATAGAAGAAGTATTGCGATTGAAGTTTGCATTTAAAATAGCACAAATTTGAGAAAAAAAAAACAGTTACTGTATGTCTGACACTTGTTCCACTGATGCACTTCAATATTAACCTTCCAAAGCTCCATGGTTCAAACTAAATTGTGTCCTTAGGCAAGACACTTCACCATGCCCATGTATGACGGTAGTGTATGAGTGGTCGGAGGAGTCAATTCCTACAGTCTGCCTCAGCTTTAAAGGCTTGTCATTCTTGCACAGTGCAATTAATTAAACTATTATTATTATTATTTTGCAACTCAATTTAGAATATTTTATTTATTTGCATTTGAAAAACAAAGTCGACTCCCTTAATCTTGTACAGTATAGTCTTTATTTTCTTTGGAAAAGGAATATAACCAAGCATCCATAAGACATGTTTTAATTCATATTTAAGCTCATAAAACAGCAAACATACAAAACCACAGAGCTCCAAAATGCAGCATTTGACTTTAATGGCATTTGTTCATTTTGAAGAGCCTTGACAAACCAAGCTCTTTACATGGGAATAAGGCAGCTAGGTACAGGAACACCCATATAAGGAGGGGATTAGAATTAATGCTCAATTTCTCTTTGAGAAGTTCATTAGTACCATATAAGGACATTTACTGGAACTGAACTCTGCATTGTATCTGAGGCTCCAAAGAGAAAACACACATTGACCTGTCATAGTCCATCTGCACGTCACTGCTGAGGCCCACTCGTCGTGTCCTCAGCTCAGCGCGAAAGACTCAAAAAACATCTCAAAATAAAGAAGAAATCTGTTGCAGAGTTGGACCAGCGCTTAAGTGCATCATCAGTGTCCGTGTCCACACTACATTCACTCGCACACGGCCCATTGTCACGCCCCGGCACGCACAGAAAGGCTAAATACTGACTTCGTGTTCCTAAGGCTGGAGGGGCGCCTAACCCTGCAACTAAGAAAAGCACAAGTCCATTTCAAATACACTTAAATCTGCTTCCCTGAAAACATCAGCAACACTGGTTTTGAGCATACAGTAAAGTCTATTAAGGCATGATTTACAATAAGGACTGCATTATTAATTACGTCAAGCCACAGGGAATGTCTTTTTCTTTGATAATAAATACAACAGAGACAAAGAAAGAAAGAAAGAAAGAACGAGAATTTGTTAGCGTACAAAACAGAAAGTGTTGGAGACGACCGGAAACCTGCAGTCACCAGCTACACAAGAAACTTTTGGTTTGACATGCTCACCTTTATATCCCACATAATGTAGTTAAATTATGTTTGTTCTTAAGGCCTTTGAAAAGAAAAAAAAAAAGAGTAGAAAACATACAAAACAACCTCAATGTCCCATGTTTTTTTTGTCATTTTTTCCATGATTGTCAAGGGCTGTTTCTTGGCTACTTTTGTCCAGTTGGTAAAGTTTGGGATTCAATTGTGATAACTGCAACAAAACTTGGAGTATAAATAAATGTAGGTGTTGGTAATATTGTGATATGCGTTTGTGGACGTTACAGGAGTTACAGTTTTTGCGGTTAAAATGAACAGTTGAGAGAAGGAGCAGCAGAGGTGAGTCGTGTGAAGAGGGTCGTGGACAAAATGGCGGGAGGAGGAGTTGGAGGAGGAGGCCGTGCTGCGTTCTGGTTAAAGCACAGTGCTCTCGGTGTCCAGTTCACAGTCTCTGAGCGACAGCGAGGGGGGCGGGGCCGACGGGTCCACGCCGAAGTCCGGGACCAAGACTCGACTCAGCCCTTTGAAGGACAGTGCGGGGTCTACAAGCAAATAAAGCAGGCGGTTTTATTACAGCAAATGTTTAGGTCGTTATTCTTGTATGTGCTATAGAGCTGCACGAGTTGAGAAAAGTATCTAACTGCAATTTTTCTGAACAGTACTGTGATTAGATTTACATGGCATTCTGTTGAAAGTTCACCTCGACTGAAATATGGACTGAAACTTATACAAGAATCACATATTTCAGAAGGTTTTTGTCACTTTTTGTATATTATATTGTATATTAAATTATATTGTATTTTTGTTACTTTTAGTTGCATTTTTGTTGTTTTAAGTCATTTGCCACTTTGTTGTGTTTCTGTCACTTTTAGTTGCATTTTTGTAGCTTTTAGTTACATTTTTGTTGTTTTAAGTCATTTTCCCCTTTGTTGTGTTTCTGTCACTTTTAGTTGCATTTTTGTAGCTTTTAGTTACATTTTTGTTGGTTTTAGTAGTGTTTTTGTGCTTTTAGTTGCATTTAAGACACTGAGTCACATTTTTGTTGCTTTTAGTCATTTATTTTATTTTAGTACTGTTTTTGTCACCTTTAGTTGCGTTTTTGTCACTTCAAGTCGCATTTGTTGCCTTTATTTGCGTTTTAGTTGCATTTCTGTTGTTTTCAGTTGCGTTTGCGTTCAGTTGCGTAGCAATTTGAAGACATTTCTGTTGGACTGACTTAATATCATTTGAATATCGTTATCCCCATCCATTATGGGGATTAGGGCTGTATGATTTTAGAAAGCAAATCTAATTGCAATTTTTCTAACAAATATTGCAATTAGATGTTTAAAAAGTAGGATTCTGTTCTGAGTTTAATTACATCTGAGAAAACTATATATGATATGATTTTGCTGCTAAGACTGTAACTGTTTATTGCACAGGTGTCCTTTTTGTGTTATGTTTACACAGTGGTTACTTACAGCGATTATTGCACCTTTTATTGCACTTTACATCACTATGCAGTGTTTGATGCTCTAAATGAAATGCAGTCATTCTCTATGACAATAAAATGTAATAAAGTCTATCTATATCAAAACTTTGACACTTTTTATATATAGTGTGTCGTTGAGTATTTTCTACTTTTCTAAATGTCAACCAATCCCATTATATTGTTATTTTTTTAAGATGAATTCTTTTCTTTGATCAAAAACACCAACCACAACAACAACGACCACAATGCCATCAAGTGAAAGCTCCCAGTTTCAACCAAAACAAAACTGAAAGTGCAAAAGCAAAAATGAAACGGTCGTCACAGCGATGAACAGCAGGAGACGCTGTTTTCCCAGAGACAAAACGTACAGAACACTCAAGCTTCAAGCAGCGGCAGAAAGATGGAAATGTGAAAAGGAAGCTTGAAAAAAACAAACAAACAAAAAACAACAGAAGTACCCATATCCTCACTTATAAAAAAGACTTGTTTTTGCACAGATATGCTAATCCAGGCATGACTTTGATTTACATGCATGACCTGTACACAACGGTCACATGATGGAAGGGGATTTCTATGGAAGATCAGTTGTGTCAGCAGATTTGGAATTTTAAAAACACAGTAGCAAATTTTTACCCTGATGTTTGAATTTCCCCCCCTAAATTTCAGTTGCAAAATGAAAAATTTGCCTTTTTAAATATTCAATGCATAGAATTTCAATCCCTCAAAATCAACTGTTCAAAGTTCTCTGTAAAAAAAAATGGTTTGAGTTGAATAATGGCCGTTTCCTATTGGCTTCTGTGGGCGGGGTTTATAGTTAAAGAATCAAAGAGATGAGGTCTTGAGGAAGTTAACTAGGCTGAATTAATTTGATTTGCTTAAACATTTCCTAATTGTTTAGATTGGATTAAAGGGGCTGTATCCAATTTTTTTCCGAGTAAAATCTGTTTTGCCACAGTACAGATATAGTGTAAAAGCATCAATTCGTTTTAAAATTTGTTTGACTTTGTGTTGTTAGCATCTTGCATTTGCAAGCATTTTATTTTCTACGAAGCAGGAAGTGTGCTGTTAGCATGCTAGTTGTTGATAGCATTCTTGTGAATATTTGGGATGCTAGGAAAGGTAAGCGAGCAATACATGTGGAAAAGTGGGAAGTTACTAATTCTGTTTTGTTTTTTTTGTTTTTTTAAGACAGTAAATATCTGGTGCAGCACGTTTTACTCACTTTAAATCATTTGGAAATGCAGTGGTATGACAAAAATGCTAAATTTTTTCAGTTCTGAATTGAATTGTTGAATTTGAAGACCTTAAATCTATGCATTGAACATTTAAAAAGTGAATTTTCCATTTTACTGCACATCGAAAATGTATACTCCAAAACTTCTGCGACTGAAATTCAGAATAAAAACAATTTAATTCATTGTTTTTTCGGGATAAAAAAAATTCAAAGCAAGAAATTCACCAGTATTTAAAAATCCAAATCTGACTACCATAGATGTATACTATTCCACATTGGTATTGTGCATTTAAACTATATTTTAACTGTTTTCAACATCAATGAAGGAAATGATTGTACTCCAACATATATGATTTTTTTGGTTTCTATAACTTAATTATAAAAAAGCAGGCAGACAACAGTAAAAGCCGGTGATGCTGAACAGAAAGCAGAAGAGCGAGCAACAGCAAGAGTCGATTAAGACAAACCTCAGACTAGAGCCTCTTTAATCTGTGGAGGTGTTAAACGCAGAGACCGTTAGAGAAGCGAGCCGCCATTACAACCGTCTCAATCATGCACAATCGTACGGTCGGGAGCCGGAGCTTACCCATCACTTTGTAGGTGGTGGCACAGATCCCGTTGGCGTCGTTCGATCCGGGGGCGGGGCTCTGGGGCTGGGGGGGCGGGGGCACCGTGGGCCTGTTCCGGGGCCTGGGCACGGGTCGCGGCCGGGGCAGGGAGCCGGTCGGGTACGTGCTGCAGGGGGACGGGGCGGAGGGCGGCGGGGTGTCCGGAGGGGAGGGGGTGCCCGGGGGAGTGGCTTCGTGGTCGAGGGCGAGGTCGGGGGCGGGGCTGGACTGCGGGGTGGGGGGTTCAGGCGGAGGGTGGCTGGGCGCGTGGATGGGGGTCTGGTTGTTGGAGTGGCGTCGCGGCGTGGCGCTGGGCTGGGCCGAGGAGGGAGAGGGGGCGGGGCTGGGGGACGTGGGGGAGTGGCTGGATGGAGGGCGGCTGCCGGGGCTGGCGGACTGGGCGGGGCCTGAGGGTAAGGAGGCTGAGTTGGGAGAGGCGCAGGGCTGGCTGGGAGGAGGGTTGGTGGGTTTGGGAGGAGCGGGCGCCTGCTTCTTGGTACCTGAAAATTATGAAAATGTTTGGAATCAGTTTGAAGACAGTATTTTCCTGCTCGGTTGATGAAGATAACTTAAAGGACACATTCTGCAGTTTTTGTACTGTTTTGGCCTTTAAACCTGCTCTTGAGAACCTTTGCTTTGGCCTCTCATGTTTTAGAGCTTAAAATAAAGTACACATTGAAAACCATACATTACTTCTACCAGTTAGGTGTTTCCTCAACATGATTGGTGTTAGCCCTCCATCTACTTGCAGCAAAGGGAATTACTATAAGGAAATAACCAAAAGCTAGCATCTCTAGCTAGCACCCCTCCGCAGTGCTAATGTAAGCCCACAGTTGAGTGTGATTTGACTGGTGATGATTTACAGGAAACCTCCAGGTGTCTACCTATGATGTGACAATTCTGGAAATCTGAAACCGCTTTTGTGAGGCTTATAGAAGTATCATTGAATACTGCCTTGTAAACAGGATTAAAAACAGGATATTATGCTTTTTTCAGGTACTTAGTATTAACCTACACCATAGGTGAATAAGTGTTCAAAACTGTAGAAATGATAAGCCCCACCTCTTAATATTTCACCATATTACAGTGATCCCTCGCTATATCGCGCTTCATCTTTCACGGCTTCGCTGCTTCACGGATTTTTTTTTTACAGTGCGGATATTTTTACAGTGCATTGTGCTCTGAATCCTGATTGGCTCAGGGGCTTTACTGTTGTCTAGAAATAAAATATTGACGCTGTACTGTATTGGTTTTTCACTTGTCAACAGTTTTCGTTTCTGTACATTCTGCCAACTTTACGTTTGCATTTTTTTCTGTGTGACAAAACCCACAATGTCGAAGAAACGCTCTGCGCCGACAACGTAGAAACAGACGCTGCAGCGGAGCGGAGTCAGGACGAAGAGGCACAGACTGTGAAATACGCGAGTGACAATGTTTCCAACCTTGTATTACTATATTAAAATTATTGTTTTAAACAAATTTTGGGCTTTAAAACAGGTTTTGATTTTTGGTTTCATTCCATAGTTCAGTATTGCATTGTAAAATAATAAAACTACTACTTCACGGATTTCACTTTTCGCGTGTTATTTTTGGAACGCAACTCCCGCGATAAACGAGGGATCACTGTATTTCACCACCAACAGTGGATTGTCACTATTGTATTTTTGTTTTTGAAAAGTGACTATGTGACATTTTAGAACCCTAGATGAGTCACTCAGAGTCTTAACTTTTCACAACTAAGTACAGAGATGTAGGCGGGGATAGGGGGTAAGTGAAAACAGGACTTTTCTGAGCACTCGAGCCTCAGTTGCAAGGTAATAAAGGGTTACTCAAACATGCCAGAAAAAAAATTTAAATACAACTTTGAGCAAACTAATCGTAAGGATACACCATTGTAACAAAGGTCATTAAAGTTGATTTTGCAAAATATGTCCCCTTTAATGACACAAGTGAATGAAACGTCATGTTTTTGATGGGGGAAAGTTCTAAAATGGATACATTTTTCACAATACACGCCCTTCAAACACTGATCTAATAATAAAATCTGGAGCTTTTTTTCAGACAATTGTTAATTCCTGTATCTAAGCATTTTAATTATGTTCCCGTGTGAATATTCAGCAGAACACATGGATAGGCCTGACGTACCTCTGCGTAACATGTGTGGACTGGGCCCCGTGGGTCCTGCCCCGGGGGTCCCTGCACTCAGCTGTCCTCCCCTCTCAGAGCCGTTCCTCTGCAGTGTGGACTCGCGCAGCTTGGAGTTACTGCAGACAACAAGAACAAGAATCCTTTTAACTTTCAGTTCAATTTACGAGATTACGCTCTGCCCCTGAATGTTGTCTGTTCTCTTCTCGGTCAGATCAAACGTGGTGAGTGCAATAAAGATAAAACTCAGCAGAGAAATGGCCTTGTGTGACTCCTTTGAGGGCAAAGTCAGTGGACTAAACTGAAGACAGTGATGTGAGCATGAATGTTGTGCTTTCAGTTGAGTTCCACATGCTTCAGGGCTTTTACAAAGAGGCACCAGGTCAGAGCGGTGGGGGCTCAAGGGTGAAAGCCCTGCTGATTTCACCAACTTGGAGCGGGCAGAGGAACAGGGGAGGGGCCCTCAGACTGGAGCAGGATGACAGTGTGTTGTCCTTGTTCACTGGAGACACGTCTACAGGGCCGAGTGCAGTGGGCGCTGGGGGTAAAGCCACAGTGACAGTGCCAGGAGGCTAAAGCGGACTCTTACCTGAGCTCCTCCGTGTGCTGCGCGAGGAGCTGCTGAGCTGCAGCCAGAGCAGCCAGGCTCTGGGCCAGGCTCTGCTGGGAGTCAGGCCCCGAGGCCACAGGCTGCGGCGGGGACGGCTGCTCCCCCTGACCCTGACCCTGTCCCGCGGCCTCCACGGGGGGCAGGGGGGGCTGGAAGGCAGGGGACGTGTGTTGCTTTCTACCTATGGTGTTACTGCCTCTACGCAGCGTGTGCTCCGAGTGCTTGTTAGGAGGGCTACGCCGCAGAAGGAAGAGCAGACACACAGAGGACACCAGCAGTGATTAGAAACAGATTAGACCCACCAAAGAATCACCAAATCATGACATAGAAGGAGAAGGCGTGGGATTAGGATCAAGTTCTTTCTACAATTACACCAGTCAGTTGCTGTCAAAGTAATGAAACAAACTGCTCCTGGTTCAAAAGTTTACCACCAGAACCGTGTAATCCAATGCCTCCTTTGAAAACACAAGTAGGATTCTAGATGAAAAGTAAGCGAGTGCAGAGAGCAGTTCTGAGAGCAGGCGGCCGATCTCACTTGTCTTTGCGCGCGGCGTCATTCTCTGGCCCCACCATGCTGCCCGGCCGCTTCCTCTCGATGGTCCCAGAGTCGTAGTCCAGGTGGTTGTTGTGGTTGGACGCCGGCGTGGGCATCGCGAACATGCCCGATACGTTAAACTCCACATCTGTGAGGAGACATGTCAACACTTCAATCATAATGCATGTAATCTGTATACAATTTAGCATTTCTTGTTTCCAGTAGAGAACCGTTTGGGCTGTTTTTGTAAGGCAGACCAAACAAAAGAGCAGATTTGATGACTAAATTGAGGCAGATGTTACCGCTGAAAAAGCAGTTACACGTGTTTGGCTAGTTTAGAACAAAAAGAAAAACAGTTGGCAAAAAATCAAGTGCAGACAGATGCTCTCATTCAGTTTTAAATTCTCAACGGGCATGAAAATAAATCCATATGCCTCTTCATTCTAAAGGATTTTCCCACAGAGGAGCCAGTGGAATCAGCGATGGTTTTAGAGTGGATTTGGTCAAATAGAATAACGTACCCTCCGGGAAGAACCAGTCTGCGTGCTGGATGATGGGCTCCACGATGGCCACCACGTGCACCGAGGTCGCTGCAGCCATCTCAGCCAACGTCCTGCGCAAACACAGAAGGAATGTGTTACATTTGTGAAGAAGTCAAATGGATGGTGAATTTAGATTGTCAAGCTAAATGTCTGCTACATCTGGGTGACCACCAAAACATAAATTATCAAGCCTGTAATTTCATGTGCTAATAGCCTTGCAAATTATTATTACTAACTTATCATTTTAAAGCTAACAGCTAATTGTCATGATAAAACATGTAAATAAGCTAGTCTTTAATTCTGTATGCTAATAGCTATGTAAATTATGCTGCATTCATGTGATCTTCAGGTGCTCGGTGCTCTGGTTTCGACTTGTTTAGATTCATGTGCTTGGAAACTCGTAATTTTGTTGTCCCCATCAGTAATACCACTAAGTCCACTAAGTTCACTAAGTAATTATTCAATAGAGCTAACCAGAAAGACTGGTTGGTGTCCTGCTTTTCAAATGCCACCTCTTGTTTTGGAAGCTTACGATACAAGGCATGGGTAATTAACTAAACAGTATTACCAGGTAATTCTCATTCTACATGAACGTATTGTTATTTGTCATAATTTGTAACAGTCGATGGATAATTATAAATGCTAACTTCTAACCATCAGATTAAAACAATTATCCAGTCTTAAATTTTGTTTGTTTGGTTGGAGCAAAATGAATATTCTTAATTAGTTCAATTTCGTGGCTAATTATAAATACGAACTGCAACAAAATAATAAACACTTCTTTCTGTTCTCTAACCATACTCTGTTATTGTAGTCGATTGGTTGTGAGTTGCCCAAAAAAGAAAACTTGCTTATTCATAATTAGTAGTGTTAAGTACAGATTGTAACTAATAAATAAGTGATTATTTTAGTAGTTGAATAGTTGCCAGTTGATTTTTTGATTAGTCAAGCGGTTATTTCTATCGCACAATGATTGGTTTTAAATTTATTATCAACGAAATTAAGATTGAAAATGGTGACTGAATGGTTCTAGAAAGAGTGCATTATTAATGAAAATCAGAAATCACTTATTCTTTTTTGAGGTATTTTTGTATGTGTTTTAGAGTCCAGATAACAATTACAATTATCAAAATACAAAACACAATTGGCTGATTCATTGTTGCAGCCCTAGTCATGAAGCTAGAAAACATGCATTTCAGGCCATCGTTACTTTCAGGACCAGTCTTTTGAGCACAAGCTGTATTTAATAATCTTAAAACAATCACACTGTGTCATTCTTACCCTTCTGTTTTGGCCCAGAGCAGGTTGGGTCCCAGGACAATAGCTATGTTGCTGGCGTTCATCTTGTTGACTTCACTGTCCTGGGCCAATTTTGCGAGAAACTTCACTAAATACCTGCAAGGAAATAACACATCGTCGTTACACCATCCACTTTCGGTTGTCACGGTACCAAGGGACAAAAAAAGGCAAGTCTTACTTCAAGTTGGCTTTGTTGTTCTTTGGTAGCTTGTCGCACACAACCCAAAGCGCCTGCAGCCTCTTGTCGGGATCAGACACACTGTGAGATATTAGAAAGTTTTAGCAGCCAGCCGTCGGTTTCTTTAGCGATCTGGGTTATCTGTGGGCATGTTTGCGTGCTTGACTTGCCTGGACGCCTGGATCCAGTCATCGTAGAGCTGGTAGGTCATTAGCGGCTCTGGCAGTTCCCGCAGGTAGGATTTCAGCGCTCCTGCAAAACAAAAAAATCACACAGACTTGACGTTTTCCAGCCACGCTACTGTCTAATGGAAAATACAAGCACGAGTTCATTTCTACTGAATGGAGGTAGTCTTTTTGAGCCAGAACAGAGATCGTGATACTTTCTTCAATTACGGCCGCATCATAAGACCATTTGGACTTTCGTGTGGCATAAAAAGTGTCTTTTCTTTAGTTACATTTATATCTTCATTCAAATATTGTGCAATATAGAGAGATTTTACTTCCCACATTTCTATTTTTACTACGACTCTATTTTAATTCAAATTGACAAGTATTTTGAAACCCCATACAATAAGTAGGAGCTAGATCATTTGTAAATTGTTGATGGACGGTGATAAAAATGACACAAAAGTGCAAGATGTCACTTTTCTGATGGAGGCTCTGCTTGCTCCATGGAGATGTTATTACTGTGAAGAGGTAACTCTGCTCAGAGCAAGAATGCATAATTTTAAGGAATTTTCTGGCAAAATAACAGCAGTAATTTAATAAATCCAAAATGGGTAACTTTAATCCCATGCTGTGGAAGATTCCAGGCACAGCAATAACATCTTCTTGGAGACAGCAGATGGCAAACCCTTTAAGGTTTGTAAACTAATATTCTAGAACGGCGGCAACTGTGGGCAAAAGTGAAATGGAAGATCACAAAAGATGAAAATCAAGGTGGTTTTGGCAAATGAAAACAAAGGTTACAAATATAACTACGGTTCTATGAAGCGCGGATGGCTACCAGGACTTGTGTCAGAATCCTTGCGTTTCTGTGAAAAGGTAATGAGTATCGAATGCTGTCGGGCTATATAGCCTCTGAATGATACTCGAACTGTGCACAACAACTTATGGAAGTGTTATTACACAACTGTTTAAAAGTCTGAATTGAATTGTTTCAGAAGATCATATAAGACGCTGTTTGATGAAGGCAAAATCATGGGTTTCAGGTTTAACAGGACAAATACTTGACCCCTAGAAATACTGAACCCACACAGTAGTTTCTCACTTTTATCAGCAGATATATTGCATTCTTTACCGCAAATTACTAAATTTTAAGGCCAGAAGAGAGTATTTATTCCCATCTTTTGTAATTCAAAAGTAAGCTGACTGAACTTTGTACTGGAAATAAACATTATTTTCTTAGCTAGCTTATTTTCTGTAATAAAGCCTTTCCATTTGCAAAGATCTGGTGTCAGTTAATCATTGAAAATGTGGTATGGATGGTCTACTTCATTTTGCCTTCAGTGACCTCCATTCAGGAATGTTTACCATTCTGATGACATAGCATTGGGTCTATACCAGTTCATTTACAAAGTACACCTTTAATATGAATAATAAATGATGGTAGTGTTTTTTCATTATGTATGTGAAGATATACACTATAGATTAATAAAATGTCATGTTTTCATACCAGCAACAGCGTGTGGGTCTGAATAAAACTCCTCTAGTTGTGACGTGGAGCAGTCCAGCGCAGCCTTTAGCTTCTTTAACTTCGATGCCCCTGCTGCAATTCTGAACAGACCCTGCACAGACAACAAACAAACAAATAAACAACACTGTACAAGCGTTCAAATGTTCCCATCCCCCTCTCGCACACGTACTCATTACAGACACACACTGTATCGAAGAGCTACAGCATAAAGTGGTCCAGCTGCACATAATGAACCCTTAAAGTGTCAAACAAGCGCGGCCTTTGCTCTGACGCACAATGCAGAATACAAGTCCGCTACACACATGCGCTTTCTGTGTAGCAAACAGTGTGATTAATGAGCGGGAGACAAGTCCACTCCATTGTGTTTAGGGCGGGAGGAGTACCTAAGAAGAAGTATAAATCTTGAGAGGGGCTGACAGACACAAAAGTGTTTCCCGTTTACGTTTGGGCTGGACTTCAGATGCGAACAAACAACAGACTGTTATGTCACTGACCGGCCGAGCTGTGGTCACAAGCAGAGGAGCATGTGACAGTAACAGGCCGGAGAGCGCTGGATTTCTCACAGACAGCAGGACAAGACAAGACTTAAACATGGCAGAATATAGACTCAGGACTTGAGTAGAATGTGGAGTTATATTCTGCTCATAATGTACCATAAACAAGTAATTCCTGAAAATATAAAGCTTTTGGTTGGTATGTTTATATTAACTTCACTGTCCATTTTTGTCAGCCAATGTCGTCTGAGGTGGGGCCGCACAATGAATCGAAATCGAATCGAAATTTGAAAGGACGCAATTAGCAAATCGCAAAGGCTGCAATATTTGAAGTGCAACAATTTCTTCCACAAGCAACAAAATATGCTGTTTGTGTCAGCATAAAAACAGCAAACCCTGTAGTGTAGAGTTGATAAAAGGTCTTCTGAAACAAGCGACAAAAACGCAACTAAATGCAACAAAAACACAACTGAAAGTGACAGAAATGTGACTAAAAGTGACATAAAAGCAATTACAAGTGACTAAAACAATCGGAAACATGTGATTCTTTTATTCGTTTGTCAGTTCATATTTCAGTCTTTTTGTCAGTTATCCTGGTTGTGTTTAAAATCTGAACTTTGAACAGAATTCCTTTTATAAAACATAGATCTGGAGCTGATATTTGGAGCCGATATTTTTTCTACACTGCCCAAGTCTCTGTGTTTATGTGTGATTCTCAGTGGAATGTGTAGAAAAATGTATCTTTTTGAACAGACAGGACAACAGAGTAAAAATGGAAAAAGAAGAGCTATGACAAATTATTATTATTCATATAGTTTGTTATTATGTTTTTACAAAAGTGAAGTATGAGCCGAAGCAGCAAGACAAATATCAAAGATTGGTATTAGCTCAAAACAAAAACAAAACAAAACAACAACATATAAATGAGCCTAGCCTTTAATTTTGTATGTTAAAATACTGTATATATATGATGTCAATATCCATGTTATACTTCATAGTATATGACATGGCATGATACTTAGTAGCACAGATATGTCATGGTAATAGGATGGAAATAAAACATATTAACTGGGCTAAAGAGGGGCAAATCCATTTTGAAGCCTTGACTCCATATTATGACAAAGAAAATAGCAACTGACAAGTCCTCTGGTCATTTAAAGTTTTCCTAGAGTAGAATGGCAGATATGTCCAATTTCTCTGAGTAATAACTGTGTATTTACCATAATAACATTCAGCTAACAAGCTATTTTAATCCTAATATGCTTTTGCTGTGTTGTAAAGTGATTTTAAATGGACACACTTGTTTCAGGAATCCCGTTTAGTAAGTCCACTCCCTTTACGCCTCGTTTTTTCAGTTTTGTGACATCATAGGTAGAGCTTCTAGATCTTCTCTGCATTTTTAAAATTAATAAATAATCAAATTCATTACAGCTGTGTGCTTGTACAGCATTAGCCTGTTCTTTCTACGTTCAAATATAACAGGATCTGGAATTGGACCATAGGGGGCGTCATAAAAACCGCCGCCCCTGATTTGTATCCCCGTTTCCCAAATGCGGAAGACATCTCCTCTAGACTAGAATGCTCTTGTAACAAAATATATTAACATTTACCACAGATTTACCGAATTTAGTGCTTTGCTTGTTGATGCTGCAGAAACGGAATAGAATACGCTCTGTTTCCTCTGTGTTATTTTCATTTACTTATTTTCCTCCTAAGCTGCCATGTTTGTTTAGACACGAATGGACCGTGCGTTTCTCTGACTGGTTTATCCACCTGTAAATCACGCCCATTTGAACTCAGAGACAGGATACGTGCTTGTAAAGTACTGTCAAAGCCTGTTGTCTTGGCAGAAAACACAAGGGTCAAGCTAGGTTTGTTTATCTCCCCTATCCAATTCCCTCTGCAGCCAGTAGATGGAGCTCTGACTCATATCCTGATGTGGCAAACGCCTGACTGATATGAAGTAAGGTGTGCTTTTTGTAGACCAATTTTTTCAAAGCCCTAAAACATGAGAAACCAAGACAATACAGTACTTAAGCACAAAACAATACAAATAATGTGTAATATGTGTCATTTAACAGCCTGCCCAAAGATCATTCACAAATTCAAGTCATTTTTACAGAAGTGACAGGAGAAAAAAGACATTGGCCCAGACTTGAGATGAAATGCTGATGTGTTGTTGCTTTAAAGTATTTCAAGCGTTCGTCGCAGTTAAATATAAGCGCGACCCATTAGCCTCATGATGATAAAACCCCGTTTGTGTTCCTCACCTCCTCCTTCATCCCCGTCTCCAGCAGCATCATCACGCAGGCCTCCAGGGGCAGCGCGATCTCCCTCCCGCTCCTCTTCAGGTGCTCCTCCAGCCCTGTGCCAAACGCCGGCTTCTCCGTCCAACAGTCTGAACACATCAAGAACGCATTGTTATTATTACCGCAAACAGCTGCTCGTCTGAACCCTCACATTTAACAGACGGTGGTTTTCTTTCTCCGTGGGCGCTGCTGTCTGTTAACGGGTTTAAAATGCAGATTTAAAGGTCAACAGCTAGTTTTTAGACTTCGTTTGTTGGGATGATTGGATTTTTTGAGCCAGTATTTGTCTCGATGATAAATACAGATACAAGAAACTTCACAAACAAACTGCATTTTTAGTGCTGCACTATTCAAAGTCTTCTTGTCGACTGTATAACTTTGTGGTTTGATAACATAAAACTTTAAACAATGAGGTCTGTGCGGCTCAGAATTGTGACTCTCCTGTTCTTGAGAATCTTTACAAATGCAGACTTTTAAACCGCCCTTCATTCCATAAACGATAACTCAGGGCAACGTTCGATATCGCTCCATTAAATGTAAAATATCTCGTCGTGCTAAAAGCTTCTTCCCACAGGCCGTTACAAGCTTGAACAATGCACTTTGAACTTTGATCTTGCACTTAACGATGCATTTTTTAGCAACTTGATCTTTGTTAGCCTGCTCATGTCAAAATGTTACTTGGTGCTTTGAAAGTTATGTGCATTGATTGTTTGTGCGGTTGTGTGCATGTTTTCCAAATGTGGCTTTCAAACTACAAATGGCAAATAAACTATAAACTAAGAGGACAATATTAATATTATAAAACCCATGACAATACTTTTCACTTTTGTAAAAATAATAACCTAATATATTTAGGTTTATATTTAGGTTTAGGATGTAAAATAATTAGTGTACACATTAAGACTGCAACTAACGATTATTATTTATTTGTCGCCTAGTCAGCAATTACATTCTTGATTAGTCGACAAGTTAAACTATTTATTCTATAGGACATTGAGACTTTTATACACACTATGAACAAAATAAAGGTTGAAATATGGTGACTGAAGGCTTTTAGATAGAATATTTAACAATAAAACGTATTATTGATGAAAATCTGAAATAGTTTATTCTTTTTTGACATTTTGCTTTAATAATGCCAGTGTATTTGTTAAAAATGTACCTTTCTGTATGTGTTTTAGAGTTTGTTTAATCAAGATATAAATCAAAATAAGAGTATGATTATTTTTTTTAGATTATTAGCCATGATTAGTTGATTAATCGTTGTAGCCGTAGTGACCATACAGCCGTATTTTTAACCGATTTGCTCTTCTGTTTCCAATTTTCACTCATTAGTCTGTTCAAAAAGACAAATGAAAACAAATTGAGAACGACAGACAGACACTGGGGAAGCAGCGTTGAAAAAACTGGCGCCAAACATGGTCTAAATTGTCAATATTGAACCGATTGGAACAGATTTTTCACTCATCCCCGATCGTCTGCTCTACAAGAATCTATAAAACTAATACCGGCCATATGTCTCAGACTTGTTGTGTCTTTAGCGAAGATAAACCGCTAGACAGAGGGTTTGAGTGAACGTGGGAGAGGGCGCAGGCCAGGTGGGAGTAAAAGAGAGAGAGAAAAGAGGAGGGGGCGTGTATGGAGTTTCTGAGTCATACCCACATGCTGATAGACCAGGCCCGACTCCTCTAGACCACATGTTTAGCCGAGAAAAAAACACACTCGCAGAAGAACATAATACCACAAGAAGATGGCAGAACAAATAAATGAGCGCTCGCTGAAAGCAAAAGGGGGAAAAAAACTTGACTGGAGCGAAAAGACAAAGGACTATTCTTTCAAATGAACTGCACCGCAGCAGCCCAACGCTTACTAAAACAAACCGGTGATGTAACTACTGCTTAATAAAACTCCTGGAACCGCCGCTTACTCTTAACGCACTAACAGGAAGGTCTGTTTAGCGGGGCAGCACCAAAACAGGAAACAAAAAAAAAGGTGACTGAGAGCAAGGTGTAAACAAACCAGAAGGTCGGCCCCAGTGGAAGCCCACAGTAGCGCTCTGTATTGACGTATTTGACAGGTTCTGCAGTGTGGGAGTCAAATGTGTACCTTGTTGCGCTTGAATAGTCGGCAGCACGGTCTCCAGAACGGTCAGGGACTTTCGGTGGTAGTCGGCCTGCGCCTCTAAAAGCTGCGGGGAACAAGAGAAGGACAGTTAGTTAGTTAGTGCGTGTTTGTAAGAACGAGCCATTAAAAAAAAAAAAAAAAGGAAAAAGTACATGGCTGCTAAACAAACAAGAGCGACAAGCCGGGCCTCTGTTCCCAGTTGCAGCTGCACACGTTCCCACAGAGTCGAAAGGCTGGAGAGGACTTACTGTGACAAAGTATCGGGCATAGTCCCCTTCTTTAGATGAGAAGCTGTACATGTCTGCTGCCAGCTGGTCCTGAAAGCACAAAAACACACTTACAAAACTGCCATCTTCACTAAAACATGCCTGGAGTTGTGTATGCGTTTTTTTTTTTTGTATATTTAGTCTGTTTCTAGGAAAGCAACGACCATTTGGAATCGAATATTAAAATATTTGTAATTGTATTTTGATAATTGCAATTGTTAACTCTAAAACACATACCAAATAATCTTTAACAAAAAAAGCAATATTAATAAATCAAAATTTCATCAATGATACATTTTTTTCTCTGTTTAGAAGCCTTCAGTCACAATATTTCAACGTTAATATGGATCAAGTTTATTCTAAAAATCTCAATGAACAATAATAATAATCATTTGACAGTCAACCCATTGTAAAAAAAAAATATTTCTGACTTGTCAACAATAAAATTTGTAAAATTGTAGCCCTAATTGTCTCTCTAGGCTTGTCACAATACTAGATAAACTTTGTTATTTTAAGTCAGTTTTTAGAATGATTATTTATGTTTTTATCTGTTTGTATTGTGATTTTAATGCATCTTTTCCTGTTCTGTAAAGCACTTTGATTTACTTTGTGTACAGATTGTGTCTTGCAAATAAACTTGACAATGACAAATGCAACAATATATTTAGGGTATCAATGTTTATCATGTCATGTCAGAGTTTCGTATTGGATTTGAGCTGGAGAGGGTCGAATAAGTGATTTGTATGACTCATTATAGATACTCACTAGCTTCATTTTAAACAATAATGCACATATAGAAAAGATATTTCAATATATCACACTTCAAAATGTGTTATGTTACTGCTTTACGTGAACACTTCCTAAACTATGACGCTCTTTTGTGTTTTTAAAGTCCATGCATCTTCACCAAACTTGTTTTGTTCTCTACTCTTAGCCATTTTACCGTGAGCAGACTTTTTTTCTTAGCTTGATACTAACTGCTTCCTTTTTCGCTATCATCGAGACAAAACTTCTGCCGGTTTGTGCACAGCTTTCATGATAACGATGGTCAGCTGAGGTATTTTCTATTTTATAAGCTATTCTACAGGAAATACAAAGGCGAAGGTGTCGAAAGTAGTTCAAAAAGCTTAAGTAACTCATAATACGGCCCGTTTAATGACGTAATCGCAAGCAACTAATGAGTATTTCAGGTGGCACTGGTCTGAGCATCAGTGGTTAGGCTAATCCACTGCACTCCCGAGTCATTAATCTGTGCTCCTGGCAGTGCTCAACGGGACTAAGAGAAGAGAAGAGTGGATCGGAGGAAACACAAGGCCCCGTGCTTCCTGGACTTAACTCTACATTAGGCAGAAGTTACAGCTGACCACACACACACACACACACAAACACACACGCACAATGCTGACGGAGTAATTTAGTCTCATGTGGACATACAACTGTGTCAGAGGGTGCAGGGTCAGGCTGTTACGTAAAAAAGGTTCAAACTAGAACGGAATCTGTTTGCAAGGGCAGTCTTTTTCCAAACTTCTTTTAGGTGGCGTGTGAGTCAATTCTGTTTTTTTGCCTCCTCGACTCTTTGATTCCTCGGGTGTAAATCACGTCCGCTGATGACAAAAGGCCATAGAGAAGAGAGGCAGGATGTTTCCAGATCGTTTCTTCTCCGCTCAGAGGATTGACGGCTGAGGAATCATGGAGTCGACGAGGCAAGGAAACAGAAAAGAGAAACAGTCGTAGTTTTTGAGTTAATACAATTCTTGTTATTGTTCACCTTTGGATTAGTCCTCGTTTAGAAGATACGGTGCAGTTCAGATAAGCCACGTTTTGACTGGCCCTCGGACTGGTTCACTTTGGAGCGTCTTTGAACACTCCTGTCAATGGCGGTCAGTATTTCTGAGCAGCTGACGTCACCCAAACATAATCGTTTTCTTAATAAATACAATCTAAATCATACTTTTTCTTCATTAAGCCAATCTCAGGAATTCCCAAAAAGACGTTTAGTAATTTCAAGATGTTGTGTTGCCGTGAGATGTGGCTAAAGTTAGAGGAAACATGAAATCTTGACCTAGACCTACTTCCGGTTCATCGTCCACTTTTTTTCTCTTTTTTGCTCATTAAATATAGTGGCTCTCTCTTGACGTGATAAACAGGAAAAAGCTGTTGCTAAAGTGTGCTAGCTCCACAAATAAAGCTACCATCACTGAAAATGCAATGGTTTGTCACAAGATCTAGTAAGTCAAGTCTTTATATCTACCTTTTTCTATTTCCTTTTTACCTGATTGAGCGTTCTCTCTTGTAAACTATGTCGCGCAAAACCAAAGCTATAGCGAGCCAGACCACTTTGAAAGCTAGTGCAACTCACAGCCCACTTTCGATCTCTTAAACAGACCAGTTCGGTTCTCTCACGACAGTAGAGACACTTTTGGACTGTCCCAAAACTTAATCAGTCAATACATGGCTTTATAAAACTGCTTTAGATTTGATGGTACTCGGAAAGTTAAAGTTTAAGAGCGACTCTGCAAGGAAATTCGAGTCCAGGGTATAATTTAAAAACAACCGCTAATTCGATCTGAGCTGTCACTTCAAGAGTCACAAATATTTAACAAGTTCTACATTTTCAAAGGCGACTACTGCTGTTAACTTTGGGCGCTCAAAGTAAACGAGAGGCAGTTAACCCCGAGCCCTCCTCCTGACCTGCAGCACAGGAGCGTGGAGGAATGCTACCGTGTTGCCGTGTAAAAGACGACCTCCCTCCGCACGCGTGGACACAGTACCTTACAGAGCTCCACTTTATTCATGGCCTCGTCCACCTCCTCCTTCAGCAGGTCCGCTTTGGCCGTCAGTGCTTGAGTGTTTGTTCCTGAGATTATGGACTTGGTCGCCTGCAACCATCTGCGATACAAACAATTTTTTAGTGAACAAGTTAAAAGTGTACGTGAAATATGCCATTTTATTTGAATATCTGAAGTGACCTTGCTCGAGCAGAATCGTAGTCTAACACTAGTTTGGCCAGCTGCTTCCGCTGCTTGAGGATGTTGGGGATGTCCACCTGTCAAGTCAGTACAGCAGAAGAATAGATCAATAAGTTAAGATCACAAGATATGTAAACACGTTTTCAATAGACAGCTTCTTTTTGGATAATAGTGAATTGGAAAGACCATTTGAATATGTCATTATCAACCTTATGTAAAAGATATTCTTATGTCTAGTTAATGTTCCCTTTCATGATTCAACAGCCTCTTCCAAATACTAACAAATAAAATTACTATTTATTACTGGTTTAGTCCTTGTTTATTTCTGCTTTAGACATGGGTTGGTCCTGTTGTGGGTTAATTCTGATTTAGTACTAGTTTAAGGGTGCGTCATTATTTGGTCATAAAGTCAGCCCCGTTTTGTCCTGATGTGGACTTGGTTTGGTCCAGTTTTAGTTCTGGTTCAGTCCTGAGTCCCAGTCCGGGTTTAGTTTTAGGTTTGGTGAGAACGCACTCCAATTCTGGGATAGTCCTGGTTCAGACATGGTTGGGATTAGTCCAGTCCTAGTTACATTTTTTTGTATTTTATTTAAAATCTAATATAGCAGTTGTTATATTATCATTATTGAAACAGATCTACTGTTGGGGATATTTTGAACAACTACAAAATGTGCCAAATCTAGTGCCAAGAAGCCACAGCCCTCTGAAAAATCTGGCCCTGAAGCAAATAGTTGAATAGCCTATACAATCAATATACTATTATATATCCTGTCATTAGCTTTGTTATTATTAAGATATATTTTTATTTGTGCTTTTAGTAGCCAGAGTGACCAAATAATTTCCCTCGTCGATCAATAAAGGGTTGACAATGGCTTCCAGAAGACACACACAATGTCTCGTATTTCATTACAAAACATTGTCCAGACGACTTCTTTGGAAACCTTTTCTACTAAACGAATGAGGGATTACGTCGACATCAGTAATAAGGTGTGTAAGTGGATACATAAAACCACTGCCTGGCTAGACTACACATTATGAGAACAATAAATCATTTACCAACAGAATATTACCCAAACAAAAACGCAATATTCTTTCCGCGCATGTTCCTGACCTCTGCGAGCTGACTCAGAGGGTCCAGGACGTCCTTCTCCAGCTGCAGCTCGTGTTGCATCAGCTCCGACGCCAAGCGGTTCTCTGCGTCTCCGCACACCTCCATCATCTTCCTGTGGCATATTTATTAAGCACATATTTGTGGATTTCGGTCGTCATTGAGGTGTAATATCAGAGGGATGACAACTGTGCTCTGCTCTTTCTCTCACTCTCCAGTCGATACGTGAAAATAAACCAGGTCACAGCGATGTTACCAGACCTCACGGCCAAAAGCTAAACCTGGAATTCTGCATTTCAATGTGAGCTGCACGGAACAGACATTCAGTCCCTTGTGTCTATAAACAGAGATCTATCTTCTGTTCTATTACCTACGACAGTTAGTTATTATGAGAGATGTTTCTAATAATGATTGACGGAAGATTTTTACATTTTTAGTGTAGTTTACATTTGCAAAAACATATAAGTGCCATTTAAGACAGTCATCAGAGGCTTATAGTCTTTGCTCTTTGTACAGTTCTGTTTTCCAAACCCAAATGTATTTTACTGCATGTCAAAATATTATTCCATCTCGTCTTGATAAAAATCTACCAGACATAATTTTCCTTTATAGCATCATATCGAGAGCTCTGTCTTTGCAATTGAACTCTTGTAGATTGGAGTAAGTGTGGTGCTTTTTTTTAATGCAATTTAATGCCTTTCAAACATCTTTTTATATTCTAATATCATGAAAAGTTACTTGCAGTAGATTTGTCAAAACTATAGAGGACAGATACCAATTTAAGCGAGTGTCAATACTAAAAGAAAAGAAAAAGAAAACTGAAAATGTGACCTTTACTAAATTACTTTGAGCTTTATAAGACTGCATGGTAAGATAAATGAAATTTGGGTTGAAAATTAAAGCCTATTGACAACACTAACTCGCAGACCAACTTTCTGTTCCTCTTCATTTCCAGACAGTCGCACTGCTGCCGTGTGGACTTCACTTTCTGGTGCCTCATCTTGAAACTAATTCATGCTGCAGTGTTTCTTTCAAAAATCCGGTGAACTCCAAAACAAAAAAGGGGCCAGGCGGCTCGTCCTGAAGCGTGTGGCCTCATATTTCACAGTCTCTGGGGTGCATCTGCCCCATATAGCAACAGTCGCCGGGGGGAGGGGCCAAAGGGCTGCCAATCAATCCCAAACTCACCCTATCAATGAGTCCTCTCCCAGCTGGCTCCCGCCCTCCACCATGGCCTGGGACAGCGCTGTCAGGGGGAGCTTTTTCTGGAGGGGAGACATGCACATAGATCAGATTAGAGCTGTCATTTAAAAGCACAGGCTCTGGAGTAAAAGGTGAAAAGAATGCAATGATCTGCAGATCTCATAACTCAAAATATACTGAATATGACCAAGTGTTTTACCATTTCATGACCAATTAGTTTCACATAAAATTTGATGAAAGAAATGGGTCTCAAAAAGTTGTAATGTTTAGATTAGCCGTGCACACTTCTGTAAAATGGCTGAGGATAAAGTGTTTGAGTTGTTTTAAAAATAGTACTTCTTACTTCCCCAGGCTCCTGTTGCCATGTGCAAACATATTTCTGAAGAGCCAGGCAGCTCATTTAAGCTGTGTGGTGATCCCTCGTCAGGTTTTGTGTTAGAACTCCAGCTACTGGCAGCAACAGAGGGTTTTATGATAGTGAAATAAACTAAAGCTAGCTTGCCTTTGACATGCTAAGACAGCAGAAATGCTCAGAACGGGTTTGCTGATGATTTATCTAATTTAAAATGGATCTCAGAGCGCTACCTATGCAGCCCTGTCACAATAACAAATTCTAAAGTGCAACATATTGTTAAAGAAAATATGATAAACGATAATGAATCTAGTTTATGCCACTGACACAATGACGTTAAAGCAGGAAATTCCCAGAAAACTATTCCAAATTAGCCATAATTGTGAATGATCATGAGCTGTAATAAATAAACAGTAGAACGAAACACTATTTTTTGTCAAATGTATTAATAATACAACTCTCTACAGCTGAAATTTGAATATATTACCCAAAAAAATCCAATTAGTACAAACAAAATTACTCAAAATAAATATTGAGTCCTAAAAAATAATGTTCCGGCTTTCATTTATTGAACAATAGGTCTATATAGTAATTATCATGACAGACCTATACCTATGACGTCACAACTCTGAAAACCTGAAACTGAGTGGTTTCTGAGACCCAGAGGTGAGAGGACCTACTAAACAGTTTTGAATGAAGCTAAATACAACTCAAGGTATGTTTTTGGTGAAGGAATAATATGGTTAAAACATGGTTCAAAGTCAGTATAGTACAATAAGTGTCATTTAAATATTTGCAGATTACTATAGTGTTAATGAGATTTGCACTGTATTGCATTGCATTTCATTTACACTTTACACCACGCGCCAATAATTCTGAAATCATGGATGGGCTAAAAGTATAAGAACAACATCAGCTCCTACAAAAGAATGGGAATTGATAGGAATTTCCATTTCCTGACGAAGAACCAGGAAGAGGAAGAAAGCTGTCCGTGCTACAGGAGAAAAAGTTTAAGACGCAGTCAGGGGAAGAGAAACATCCATCAGAATCTGACAGCGGCCATTTGTACAGGTTTTTTTTTTTTACAGTAAGTTTCCTGTTTTTTTTAACCAAAGAGACCCAAAGGGAAAGTGTCATGCAAAGAATGGACTGAAGTTAACTAAAGCTGACAGATGTGTAAATGGAAGATGGCACAGGCGGAGGAGAAGGCCAGTGTAAATAATGTATGGTTACCTGACCATTTCCTGTATAGAGGCGGGGGACGGACTGTGAGGTGTGGGGTAGAGAAACACAGTCAGTCAGCAAATGTCTCAATAAGGTTAAATAACATCGTGATAACAAACATATACGGGAGGGGAAATGATTTGAGCGTCAATTTTATGGTAATGTTTCAGCGGAGTTGCAACATTCCAAGCTCCACTGACTGAAACGCGGACTTTGGCTTTAGTATTCTCCTCTTAAACACGAAATAATATCAATCCGTGTGACTATTTTAGCACTCAAAATAGGCCAAATGGTTACTTCAAATATTATGTAATGCTAGAGTTAATCCAGAGTACTGTAGACTGTTTCAGATCCCATGTTATCAGAATGTTAATGTAATGAAGTAAACCATAAAACACTTTCAATAAATAACCTAAATCAGATCTAATTGCTTACAATTTTACCTATTTTTAATTATAAATGAGCTACAAGATTGGATTTCCAGGGTAGTAATGTCAGCTAGTTTGCTTCTCTATTAAAAAAAGAGTGTGTGTTCTCTAATCTCTAAAAACAAAAATTGAAATAATATAAAAATGTATAATATATATGTTTAAACAGGCTCTGCTATTGCCTACACACAGCTGATTGGTTTTCATTTGCCAAAACCTTTATGATTTTTCTCATTTGATAATATTCTGAGGTTAATTCCAGCTTCTCCATTCGAATTGGATTCCATGTCGCTTTTGCGTCCATTCTGTCTTTGCTTAAAAATGCTTAAAGTTTCAATAAATGTAAAAGACTTCCATCGGACCCAGAAGTGCAGTTATCACATCCTCGCTTTATAACTCCATAAGTGACGTTGTGTTAAAAGTAAAAAGCTCTCACGTGTCTCTTCTCTGCCTCGGCCCCGATGTGGCCCTGTAGACACGACACCATCCTCTTGTGAGTGTTGTGGGACACCACTCGCACCAGCTCCATCCGCCGCTCGATCTGGGAGCACAAGATCACACATTTAACCTTTCAAATCAGTTATCCACAAACGACAGAATTGTTCAAAAGTAGCACCAATGGATTGATGGGATATTTTATAAAAAATATTCACAATTCACAGATACCCAAACTCCTGTACATGTCTGTGCAGAGACTGGAAAATGTAATGATTGGGTAATACAACTTCCTCTCTTCCTACTATTCGTTCAGATCCAATGCTCCATATAGATTTTGAGAACATGTTTTCACCGACTTCAACCCAGTAAATATTGACATTTGATGCCTCATTTTAATTTTCCTAGAAACCCAGAGTGATATCTCTGTGAATTCTTTTTACACAGATCAGTATCTGTCTGGTCATTTAGTAATTTCCGCGTGTTTAGATTGGCATGATTGACAGATTGATTAGCCAATCAGGGACACGCATGGTCTGTCATAGTTCATTTTACAATGTTTTACTGTTGTAAAGTTACTCTAATGGGTGTTCAAATAATATTATTAGCATATTGTTATGGTATTAGGAAGTGTTGACAACAATGTCAAGGTAGTTTTATATATATTATTTACTCATGATGTTTTGGTTGATGGCAAATGGAAAAACACCCTATTCACCTTATTCCGAAAGTTGCTGTACGCGCCGCCATTTTTTTTCTGTTGTAGTTTACATGGGGCAGACAAGCTCAACAGAAAATACGTTCCACACCAACTAAAAAGCCCTTTTCAGGCCGCCCAGAAAATCGGTGCATTGCCGACTTGTTTTTGCACATGTACATTAAACATTTTAGACAAATCAATCTACTTTATATAATGTTTTAACGAGAGACTTTTCCCTCGTTCGCCATTTGGGCAAACAGTTTTCTTGTCAAAACGAAAGTCTTTTTACTACAATAGTGCTGATCATAGACATAAAAAGAGGCAAAAGTGGGTGGGGCGGAATAAGGTGAATAGTAGTTATCAAAATGTGATTTGGCCGATAAAAAACCGTGGACGTCTGATGATGACAAATTAATGGATTTGTGTCTAAAAAAGCTGAAGAAATAGACTTTCAAAATTAAATGCTTCAATATTTTGCGCTGCCATGCATTTGAGAAATGAAAGCAGAAGGTAATGGGACACTTTAGTCCAAGGCACCCACAGCACTTTTTTATATACAAATCAATGCAGCACATTAACTCTTCAGTGTCTTTCTGGCGTGAAATCCAGTCCCAGGAGTATGTTTGCAATCTGTGCTCAGCCTTTGGAGCAGAGAACACTTTTAATAATAAAGTCCAGTTCCATAGAGCTATTTGATTTGTATCTGCCTCCAGGGACTCTGCGGGTCAAAGGTCACGGGTGATTGATTCCTCTCAGCGGGTGCAAAACAACGCCGGAATGTTGGCTCTCAAAACACATGACTCATCGGATGTGTGACGCCATGGCAACGGTCACTGATCTGTGACCAAAAGTGCTGGCTATATTTTTAACAAACGGCATGTTTTCCAGTGTGTGTTTTTGTTGTGGATGACATTGACTTTGACGAGACTATTTTGACATATGTGTGCTGTCAAGCGCAAAAGAAACGAGAACAAATCGAACTGATATTTATCATCCAAACTGGCTCGGTAACAGTTTGATGACTGTCCTGGCGACGCTTGTGAGAAACAGCTCGAGGTTGTATGAAGTCACCACATCAGTTCCAAGTAAAACTAGTCTTCCTCGCGTTTTGGCAACACACGAGAGTCAATGGCTGCGGGGCGGTGCAAAGTGCCAAACGTGTCCTTGTGAGTCAGAATAAGCACTGCACTAAATATAAAACCAGTACAGCGAGGGCCAGAGGGCGATAGGGGCCGATACGCAGAGAGACAAATGCACAGAAAGAGAGGGAGGATCAGGCCAAATTCCAGACGATTGTTCCAAAAACAGAATGGAGACGGAGAGCGGGAATTCCACAGCCCCGGCAGCAGCAGATATCCGCATTCACTCCCCACATGTTCTGGGGCTCTTACGTCATGGCCGACCCGCGACATTCCCCAAACAGCTGGATTGAACTTAACAAACGCAACTAGCCTGGGAACGGTGTTTAGTACATACCGAACAATTATTTGCTTTGTACATTAGAGCCTTTTTTTCAATACATTTTTAAGTATGTGTTTTAGAGTCTGCATGATTCATATTACAATTACGATTATCAAAATGAAACTCTAATTATTTTTAATAGTTCACTAGTCCACTAGATTAGTTGATTAATCATTGCGGACCAACTAATGTTATGTTTCCTAGAGTACGGTAGGTAGTAATTTTAATTGTGTCATTTTACATCCATCAAGGTTGAAAAATACTAATTGGATGAGTTCATTTGAGTACAAGTTGGCTAAAATGATACATTATTAGTTTAAAGTCAATGGCAACTGAAAATGTGAAGTCCCTTAATTTCAGTTTTTAGTTTCTAACTGTGGCTGTTTTTGTTTTTTTCTGGCCCAAAGGCTTTATTTGACAGTATAGCTGTAGCACAAAATGTATTTCCTTGTTTTTTTTTTTTTTTTTTTTTTTTGGATCAGAATATTCACACTTTTCCATGCTTAGTGTGAACTTGAGTCTGATATTAGGCAGTTCTCACTGTCCAAATCAACAAAACTTTTTACTTTCATATTTTTAACCCACTCCCTTTTACTTAAAGTGCATATGACAAGTTCTCTTTTATAACTTATTTTGTTGGCATAGTCCCTGTGGTTAATATTTATCAAAGTCTTACATCAGTCAAGTTGCATTTTGTAAAGAAAAAATTAAAAATAAAACTTGAAAATTAGAACAGAATCCCTCTGTGATGTCATCAATAAGCGACATTCCGTTGAAAATGCAGGGGCAATTTAACCGTAACTTACACCATTTTTCAGCAGTTTAAAGAATCACTTAACAAAATAAAAGGAGTAATCAGATATAAATCTTTGTCAAATGATAACTATTGTGTAACTGATAAGGATTTTGGCCCTTGTTTACATTATGGTTTGTAGGTAAGAGTTGTGGAATGTCCAACCAGGAAGTCCAGTTATAAACATCACCAAACCTGTCAAACTGGGTAAAAATAAGCAAATAATTTAGTTAAATCTTATAAATACACTACAATTCAGTTAAATATGTGCTTTAACGCGTCATATGCACTTTAAACCAACTCTGACAGTCAAGGCATTTTAGTCACTCTTCCCCCTTTTGTAGAATTGGGACCGTTTTAAACAAGGGACTCCCCATAAACCAGTTCCTGCGTTATTGGAAAACATGAACCTGGCAGACGACACTGTGCAGTCTCCTTCCTCTCATTGTCAGTGTGCACAGCAAAAGCATCCACAGCACGGGGAGGAGAGGAGGGGAGCAGGGCGTGCGTTTTCCTCCGGTTGCGAGATGAGGTCAGCACTTAGTCGAGTTTGTGACGCGTCCAAAGCCAGGGAATCCCACTGCTAAGTAGCACAGTGGAACATTCACACAAAGAGCAAGTGTGGTGCGCGCTTGTGTTTGTTTACTGGTTTCTAAGAGAGGAAGTGAACATGTCTGGACAAGTACTGAATAAACCTAACGTTAAATTATAAGGTTAAATAATATGTTGAGTCTTTGGTTAAGTTGTTGCAAGAGCTGGGAATTGCCAAGAAGTCTGTATTTAGTTATTGGAATTTGATTGTTTTTCTTTTTTATTTGAAAATGTGTTAAGGCCCACCTCAAATGTATTTCTTTATAGTTTTTTATGGGACTGTCTTACTAAATATCTGCAGTTTGGTAACAGGAGTGACAGGAACAGACAAACAGTTTTGCTAATTGCTAGTTTAGGCTAGCTAGTACGGTGCTACATGCTCTACATAAATAAATAAGATAAGATAATAAGATATTTATCAAATAAGCGCGAAGAACTAAACATCTTGATTTATCCATTAAAAATTGGTAACAGGAATGACGTGACATAAATCAAACAGTGATGCCACACCTCGGGCCACAGCCACAGGGGCCTCTGAGCTTTTAACAAACGAATCATAATTTAGGGACGACATTATTGCCACTGTAATATATTTTGTATTGATTACAGCTCCTAAATTGATGGATATTCATAAAACACATTTATCGTTTGGAAAAAAAAAAATCTGCAGTGTGTCAGAGGGGAGACAGGGAAAAGTATGCCCTGAGGAAGACCAAGTGGAAACGTGTCGCTATGTCCCTACAGCATAAATACATTATTTTTAAACCGAGTGCCTCAGATATCCTCTTCTTTTTTGCCTCTAATTGTTTTTTATGCCTTCTGGATCCTCGAAGAGCACCTGCCTCACACGACCTGACCCAATGACGCACTCACTTTGTTATAGGAGAAGGATGTTGAGCTTACTTTTACTTTGGTAACGTTCATCTTGTCTCCAGTTACAATATCTTATTTCTTTTATTCGACATATACATGGATGTTGGGGTTAATGGTTGATCCCCTGGTTGGGAACCTGGTAGTTTTCCTGTATTATTTGGTTTATTTATTATTTAGTAATGTGACAATACAATAGGGCCTGTTTTATTATACTGAAATCACTTTTTAGGATTTTAGTTGCTGCCTTGCCACAGGGACAAGTTTTTGCACCAACAAAAATGCCATTTTCTTTCTTTCCAACCCAACTAGAACACTAATAAACTTCTAGAAGCAAAACACAAAGCAAACAAAAGTGAACACCGGTCTTTGTTTGAACAGAGGGAATGCAGCCTGACTACAACAAGTAGTATCCGTGTTATGGCTGTTGCGTGTAACTTAAGGATGCGCTGGTATTTGGAGATTATCTCTGTGGATGCTCTGAAGTCGGGAGGAGCGGGGAGGGATGGACAGCTGGCACAAAAATGCTGTCTGGCTGTTTGCCGCTATGGACAACCGCATACAAAAAAGGCAGGCGGGAGATGAAAGAGCGGCTGAGAAAAGGAGGCCAAACACACAGAGCCGCGACTCCCACCTGCGATGCTAACGGACACCAATGAAAGAACGGCAGAAAAAGCAAGAGAGGAACTGCTGATGGGTCAATAATGTGCAGAAAAGTATGCTTAGAAGTGGGAGTGCAATTTGTTGAGGGATATTATTGATCGTGGAAGTTATGCTAAGGATAATGGAAGCTATGCTAAGTATGATGGAAGCTATGCAAAGTATAATGATGATGGAATAAATTGGATTAGACCTTTAATATACGCCAGTTCAAACCCTGCTGGGACATACTGTCATCGTGTCCTTGGGCAAGACACACACCCATGTTCTCAACTTAAGTCACAGAACGTGGCTTGTATCAACAGGAAGGTTATCTGTTTAAAAAGCTGCCAAGTCACGTCGCGACCTCTTACAAAAAAATAACGAGATAAACAAAGAAAACAAAAAACAAAATTTTTATTTTGCGCACTACGAAGACAAAAAAAAATCCAAACTCGATGGCCACTTCTGAGTAGTACTAGCCAAAAATGATCCTATTGGCGTAGGTTAATCTAGCTAGCATATCGTCAATTTGTTTGTTTTTTTTGCCATTAAAGCAATCTGCTCAACTTTCATCGCAATATTAGAACAAATCCTATGATAACTATACTTTACTGTTTGAATATTCCAGACATTTTAAACAAGGGGGAATTAAGATGTTTTGTTTTGCGGGTAAGAGCGCTAGAGGAATTAAGAGGTCACGCTATTTCTGGCTTTGGTCCCACACTCTCTTCTCTGCCTTCTCTTTATCACACACTGAGTTCCTGTGCAGTGAGGAACAGTGCTCTGCAGACTCAAGGCACAATCACTTCTTTGAGTTCACTGTCTGGCTTTACTTTACACAGGGGCATCCTCTGTTCACAACTCCCTTAGCATTAGCAATTAGCAATTTAGCTGTCACTTAGCTATGCCCTTCCCATATCAATTCTTGAGGTATTTCGGGCCTTTGGGAGCTGCTTGTTTGTGTGCCGTCTTCACAAAGAGGGTGGAGGATGCCAGACATTGTGGCTGTTGTGACGCAGAGCGATTTGTTTTAACCTCTGCGACGCCTCCCATTTGTACACACAAAAAACACTCTGCGTCCCTGGAATGTCTTTGCTGAGCAGCCGGAACTTCGGCCCCGACCCCACCTGCCGTCTGCGGTTCCTGAAGACCCAACACGGACGTCTCAGGAGGGTCTTTGTCAGGGAGCAGTTAGCCAAGGTCACGTTAGCAGTGGTTGGTGCAGTCGTCGAAAGATTCTCCTATTTTCAGCCTGATACATTCTGTCTTTGCTGGTTAATCGGGACACAAGTAACCATTAGGGATGTGTGTACATTTGGACTGGACCAAAACATAATGAAGTGATGCTCAGTTACACCTTTTTAGAAGCTCTAGTTTCAAAAGCAGTGCTACAATGACAGCTAAGTGATTGGATAAAAAACTAAAACAAACCTGTGAGGCCAAATTGTGAACCAGATTGCACAATTTATTTATTATGTTAAAACCTTGTCTTCGTTCTCATGGACCCAATCTTGTGTCTCATCTCATCTTGTGAAAATTGTGACTCATCCCATCCATAGTAACCATTCATAATAATAATAATAATAATAAAACATGAACTTGATAGCTTGATTAACTTTTGTTGAAATAGTTTTTGCTTATAGTTGGCTCTTTTGAGATTTTGCACCCGACCAAACATATTTTTTCTTACAATTATGTGTAATGTTAGGTCAATAAAATGTTTTTACAACAAGATTTTGCAGCACAGATGCATTTTCAGACAGTCCAACTGAGGTTCAGCAACACTCCAACCTTAAAAATACTTCCAATATAGTCATATTGACATACAAAAACATAAATATATTGCCATAAAATCTAATCTAGTAGTCTATTTTTATTCTAGTTATACCATATGTGGTGTTCTGAGCATTATTGGTGGAAATAAATGTATAATCACCCTGGTGTGTGGTGAGGGACCCTCTAGTTTGTACGGGGCAGTATGTCAATTCAGTCAAAGTGTTCTCCTACCATTATTTAACAGATATTTTTACTGCACAACCACAGTCTTTCCTGGTCTGTACCCTGCATGTCTGGTCTCTGGTGTTAGCTACAACGTACAGAGGCAGATGAATGATTTACCTGCAGGAGGTCATCGCTGAGCACTTCTGTTTTCTCTGCCCTGTGGGTGAGAAAAGACAACAGAAGAGACACTGATTAGTGCTGACAGACAGGCAGACACCACAGATAAGCAACTACAACGCATGACACAGCTCAGTCATGTTCGAAATATCTTAAGCACAATACAGCTCCTGACGAACTGGTTTTAGTCCGTGTCCAAGCACTCGACATTCTTATGCCATGGGAAAGTTGCACAGAAGGTGGGTTCAAATGACTCACCAAATATGACAGACACGCAAAATCCCAACCTAATAATAAAATGGCACATAAGTGTTAGCCAGTGCTAGCCAGAGCGCACACAGTCTTACAGCACTGTTCAGCCGGGGCCTATTAATAGTAAGCTAATAGTTGTGCTGGGAGAGGTCAGACAGATTAGATTCACTTAAAGGGAGAAGGCTGGGAAACGCCGGCTCAGCTCAGTGCGCTTATCAACACCTTCACACTGTGCAGCAGCCTCGGGCACAAAAACACACCCACAACACGACACCTGCATCTTATTAATTGTGTTACATGAGGACATTATGACGACAACAAAAACTGACATAATGTAGGAATTTTCATGTTTTTTTGTACTTTTTGCGATTTTGACTTTATTTCATGGGAAAATACTTGTTGACGAAATAAACTCATAGTACACTAATCAAGCAGCAGTTTGTAAAGAATAGCAGAAAAATATGTAATATGTGTGAGAAGAAACATTGAAACACTGAACAACTAGGGCGTCACGCTCAGAATTCCATTCAAAAGTTTGGCACAATTGACTCAAAAGAAACAATTTTTTAGACCATTTAAACATAATTCCACAAAATAAAGGTGATTTCAGATCTTTTTTGTTTTGTAAAATAATTTGCGACCCCTAACGGGAATAAGCGGTAGAAAATGAATGAATGAATGAATTTCTGTGAGTATTGGCCCAGTGTAGGCCTGTCATAATAATGACTATATCGATTTAAAGTGCAATGAATGAAAGCTGGAACAATAGTTTTTTGGGATCAATATTTATTACTTTGGTAATTCGCAAAATTTCAGCTGTAAAAGAATAACTAACATATACAACTTCATCCTCTTGCAGCACATGGTTTTTACGATATGATTCATTTGGAATAGGCTTTACTTTGATTTTCGGGTTATTGTGTCAGTGGCATAAAGTTATCGTTTATTGTTATGAGTTATCATGACAGGCCTATGTAGGCTACAGATGGTTGCTTGGTAACAATTATGGACTTTCCTGCTGTGATGTAATGATTTACAATCAGGAAATAAACATAAAAAATGCAAAATTGAGATAAAATGTTGATTTTTATTGCAAAATCTTACGTTTTAATAAAATTAGTATTACACCCTGTTATAGGACCTTTAAGCAGACCTTTGAAATAATATTGATTATTTTATAAACTGTTAACCCTTTGCAAAAGAATAACAGCAAAACTTTTAAGCTTTAGTTTTGAGGTATGTTGCAGCACAGCCATAAGCAGGTGTTAAGGAGTAACATTACTTATCATAGTTATATAGCTCTTTATATTGACTACAACAAGCTGAATGTGCAAATCTCAAGGGAAATTGTTTATGAATTGTTGAAAAGGACACTTTTTAATGGGTGGAAGTGGCTGCAAACATCACATCCTGTTTTTAAACTGCTCCAAACATTCCACAGCTCTTACCCAGCATACATCACATGGACTTGCATTTGATAATGGTCTTTTATCACTTTATGTCTGATCTGGACCAACAAACAAACCAACAGACTACAAGCCGACTGCATCCTGTGATCAGAAAGGCAACAGTCCAGTTTGACATAAAAGCGACTGCAGTGCATTGTGACTTTGAAGAACTCTAGACTGTCTAAATGTCGTGCCACTTTTCCCATTGACTTTCTTGTTCACTAACAGTTTTTTTGTTGCGACATCTGTGCGTGGCAAAAGAGACAAATTAACCTCGTCAGACCAAAGTGTGACGCAACAATAACTCTTTATGGTCTGTTGTCATTGTCTTCTTTGAAAACTCAATTTTATGGTGGTTTCTAAGAAGTTCTGTAGAATTCTGGTTCATTAAACAAGACATTAAGAATAAAAGACCAATCAGCTGTCCTTTTATGGCAAAATAGGTGTGACTAACAGCTAGCTTTGGTTGGGAGTATCTCGTGGGAATTGTATCTCATCGTCTCATCCGTACAAAACAATGACAGGAATTGCTTAATTTTGCTTGTAAAATTTCCGTTTTGTCCATCTGTACGTTACCAAGTTAGAGACCCACTAGCCTACATGTAAGCTAACGCCACTGCTAATGTTTTTTGGCAACGTGTCTGATGGCTAATGCTAATCGAGAGCATTATATTTCTGGTTGATTCCACAGCCCTGTTTTCTCAAAATTAAAATATGTAGGTATTGCTTATGCATACAGGTTATGCAGCAGAGGAAAAAATGCAAAACACAATTTACAAATTGTATTTCTTTACTTTTCTGATGCCTTATTTTTGTTCATGGAGCTCTTGTTTTGCTCAAATTAACTTTATATGGTGAAATGTAAATGGAAAGTAGTGTCTCTGTTGTTGCTCTGATAGTGCAGTGCTTAGCTAGCTTGTTTGCAAACGGCAGTTGGAGATTTAGGACACTTCAACTGCATCACAACTATTATTTTCCTCAACAGACAGATTCAGAAACATGTTATTTAAAGTCTATATGACAGGTTAGACCACACATTTCACAAAATATTTAACATTTTGCCGATTTATCCCCAGTTTGACAGTTTTCATTGACTCTGTATTTTGAGTGGCATGTTGCATATTGATGACATAAATGGTGGGATCCCTTTTTCCACACATTTTAATTGTGTTTTGAGCTTTTCTAGGAGAAAATGTCATCACTCACCATTGACTCTCATGTGTTTTGCCATCACTGCTAAATTCAGAATACTGTGATGTCATCTTGTTTGTCTAATTGCTAATTAGCCATGTGCTTATATTTACAACACAATTTCAAGTGTCATTTATCTATCAAAAAGACCTCTGAATTGCTACAGATACAAACTTATTTAATGTCACTGAGGGTACTGTACTTTGTCTGTTGCTATAACGGCATTTGTTGAAGCAGAGTTGAGCTGAGTTGAAACACAAAACTACTCCCCAAATTTTGTTTTTGTGCATTCTTTGCGTACTTTATTGCTAGTTTGCCTTCCTTGTCCTGCAGCACGGGGCTATAAACCTGCAGGTGGTATAACATTTAAGCAAATACATATGATTAGTTTGCATAATGGACGGTTACCACATGCAGGCACACAGATAAATCTTTATGTGCTGGCCTCTAGCAAATGTCTCAATTCTCTTTTTCCCCTTTCACACACACCAGGCCGTCTCTCCTCCCCCAGCCCTCGCGCATAACTCTTCTTTGCGCCAACATTTGATCAATCCCTTTAACCCATATGAAATGTTTCCAAGTACAGTATGAACAAATGAGCTTGTCTTTTTTTTTTTGTGTGTGCAATACTGGAGCTTGGAATGAATCGTTTCCCCTCAAAAAACGCTCTTTATGAACTATAGTAACCTCTTTACTGACTCGCAGCTGCTTCCAATTACAATACAGGGTCCGGGAGCGCGTGGAAAAGCAGAATAAGATAGTTTGGTGTTTAGAAAAAAACGAAAATATGACGGGGATGGGGGGAAGAGGAAGAGACTTGTGGGTGCCAAATGATGAGACTTATGTACAGAAGATGAGGGGAGGGATTTTTACTGAGCTGGTGAGGTCATAGGTCCAGAAGCTACAAGCGCATGCAGACTGTGGAAAATATAGGGGCCATGCAGTTTGTATTATATAAAATCGGGGGGAGAAGAAGCCACAGAATAGAAGCCATGTTGTGGCCGTGTTTACATGCAGGGAGCTGGTTCCTCGTGTGGCACTCTCAACAAACCGTGCATTAATTAGTTCTATTTACGGAAAGCGCGTGGAATTCCACAATAGCTTTTTCTTGATAAAGTATCTGTGTGCATACGTCGCTATGATAACTCAATAGAAAGGGTAATTTAGCATGTTTTTAAGTCTTCCCGACGCAACGAATCAATGGGTTTTGGTCTTTTGTGATGCATTGTTGTCATTTTGGCAGAAAAAGCAATGCACGGGGACAACGGGGCGTATGTATTATTGTCTACTTTGGTATTATAGTTAACAAATGCTATAGAAGAGAAAAAAGAAGGTTGAAAATTGGATAAATTATAAGTTTAAGTTGAGTGTTGATGTAAAAAACTTAATTACAAGAAGGAATGCTAAAATTGTAACATTAAAGCTTGAAAAAAGCATGGGTAGAACAAATATTAGAACAGACAGGCCAACAAAACAGCTTTGAACCACAAAAAACGGAACTTCACAAATTGTTTTCCCACAACACAGTTCAAACAGTGTGCTATTTGTGTCTCATGGGTTGAAACTAATGAAAACAAGAGAAACCAGACTAGAGCGTATCCATGCCAACAGTAACACCAAGCACTGCTGAGTAATTCTGCCTGGCTAATCATGTTAGCCTGTGATACTTAACTGTGTACTTGGTTACACATCAGTTCACACACACACACACGTTGACAGACGTTAATGTTCCTTTTTACCACTCTCCAAAAACTCCAAATCACTCTGCAAAGAAATGTTTTAAAGGGAAAATATTATGAATTTTTTGTAAGTTATTAGCCTTTAAACATGCTCTTGACTACCTTAAATTTGCCATCTCATGTTTTGAAATGGAAAAAAAAAAAAAAGTTTATTGTGAACTAAATGTTTCTCTGCAGTTTGCCCTTGCACTTACTTAAAGAGTTAAAGCATCCAACAGATGGCGCCTGACGCTTACACAATTTAGTTAGTTAAGGGACAGAGTGAAATGCTAATGTAGCCAAGCAGATGTAGTGATCGTGTTAAGACGGCAGAAATGCTCAGAACGAATCAGACTTAAAACAGCAAAAGATGAGTGACATCTGAAATCGTAAAAAAAAAAAAGTCATCAATTGAGGGAGTTCAGCAGGAAGTGTTTTTGGCAGTTGGAGGGTGAGGATTTTCTGACCAGCATTCCTCAAAACAGAGTGAATGAACCTAAATTTTGTTTTTGATGACGGAACATTGTTAAACCATGGCTAAAAGCTCAAAAAAGTCACTATAGCATAATATGTGTCCTTTAAAGGCACTGTACTTTATTTTTATTGTATGTGAAAAACAGAACTATTTAGCTTAGTTTTGCAGCGTTTAAAACTACAAAGCACCCTAATTATTCACCGCAAAGAATTTAAAGGCACTTTTCACAGTTTTCAGAGGTCAGAGAGGCGTTTAGCTAACAACAACTAACATGCTAACAGCGCATCAGCATTACTTCCTGCTTCTCGGTCAATAAAAACGTGCTAAAATAACATGCAGACAGCACAGAGTGGCCTAATTTTGCCATAAGATCTGCTTTTACAGTATATTATGTACTGAAGCAAGGCAAATTGTATTCATTACGGCTACATGAAAAAATTGTTAACAGCCCCTTTAATTACATGAGTTAGAATGGCTTTGAATTCAGAATATGTTCTTGATTTGCACATTACTGACTAGTTTTAAGAAGTTTCAGACTTTTTCTGTCTACTGCTTTTCATTTCTAGCGTTGTCACAATATTACAATTTCAAATCCGATTTCAAAACTAAGGAAAAGGCTGGGATACGCGATACCAATTTGAATACCTCAAAGATCATTATCTAACAGAATGTATATTAGTTTGATTAAAATTTTGCTATTTGGCCTTAATAGTTATGGTACAACTCAAAGACCATTCTAAATTTATTCAGGAAAGGATTCCAATTTTAATTTTAGTATCTATTATTACCTGGGTATCAATTTTGACACTCATTTCAATCCAAATGATGATGACCAATGCAACGACAATTTTGTCATTGCTCCTTTGGCAGATTTTATTTTTATATTGTTGAAAAATCTAGGTCAAAACTCAAGATAAAACGCCTTTTTTCCCCAATTCCGTGGAGGACGATCCCACAACAAGCCCCGCAATTGTTTTGCAGTGATCAGCTGACACAGATCTGACCCCAGCCCACCTCAGAGGCGCACTAGGGCAAAGTGTGACTCCTCGAAACGGTGCGCGAGACTCTTGGGACGCTCAGGTTCCCATGGCGACCTGCAATATCCAAGTAGAACGGGGCGAGACAATGGCCGCGAGGAGGGCCGGGCCAGCTCCACTCGCAACAGTTGGCAGCTTAAGGGCGCACGGTAATGGATACTGCAGCGCATGAAAGACCTGCGAGAATAATTGAGTGGGTCAGCTCAGTTAAGCAGCTCTATGTGACATTATTTTTTCACGCAGAAATGTACGGGACCGCGTGACGATTGTAAAGCATGTACAGAATGTCCAGTCCATCTAAAATGCTCAGACAGAAATGATCTAGAAGGCTTGTGTGGGTCTGCCAGGCGGAGAGAAAACAAAGGGCCGCTGACAGCTGACACACCTCATTGTGCTCACTGTAGAAACGCCCAGTCACCCTCCTCTGTCAGGTCACCTCTGAGCCCCCGCGGGACTGTGACACGCTGCAAAACCTGTTGAATCGAGCAACATCGAGACAAAACAGATCAGCTTCGTATGACTAATAATGTCTGACAAAAGTTGGTTTCATGAGAATGCGCAAAAACGGTACGACTTTGTGTGGAACAGCTGTGAATGATTGACAAAGGTTTTACTGGGCATTTTCTCAAAGCAGCTTATCTCACTTTAGTTACTTGAGGTTGATTGATTTATACTGGAAACCTGTTAATCCAGTATTACTATGGCTTTGGTGCAGCTGGCAGTACAATCTGATGCAGGTATTGGGTTGTCCATACAAGTTAACGTTGCATTTAAATGTGATTAAATGTTAAAAAAGAGATGTGAGATGTTCTCTTGTAGAGCTGCACAATTTGGGAAACACCAAATTGCGATTTTTTTTTTTACCAGTATTGTGATTAGGTTTGCGATTTTTGTTTTAAAAAGAGGATTCTGTTCAAAGTTCACGCAGGTTTGAAACACAACCAGGAGAATTGACAAAAAGATATGAACTGACAAATTCGTAAAACAATGACATGTTTCAGAACGTTTTTGTTGCCGTTTGTCACGTTTTTGTCACTTTTATAGGCATTTTTGTCGCTTTTAGTCAAGTTGTTGTCACTTTTAATCGCGTTCTTGTCAATTTTAGTTGCATTCATGTCAATTTTAGTTGTGTTCTTGACGCTCTCAGTTGTGTTCTCGTGGCTTTAAATCACGTTCTTGCCGCGTTTTTGACACTTCTTAGTCACGTTTTTGTCGCTTGTTTCAGAACATATTTTAACCAATCTAAACCTAAACTACAGTATAAGTGGTTTTATGTAGAATAAAACTGAATATTTTGTTGTTTGTGGACGAAATGATGGTACTTAAAATAATAATAAAAATACTGTAGTCTTGTATTGTAGTCAAATAGTTATTTCAATTCATTAATTGTGCAGCTCTATTATCTTAAACATGCAGTAGGGGAGAAATATTAATATCATTTGATTGAAAATTTTCTTAGATTAGTAGCTATTAACATGAATTAATTTACATGATTATCGCTGCAAAAAATAAATACATCCTATTAAATTCTATTATAAAACCTGCCAACTCTGGTCACAAAGATGTTCTGGGATTCATAGTAGTAGTAGTAGTAGTAGTAGTAGTAATAGTAGTAGAAGTAGTTGTTGAGCGTTTCATATTGCATATAGTCTTCACTTGATCGCTAATGACCCTGGGTGTGTCTAACGTGCACAGAATCCTACAATTAAAACATAAAGAGCAAAATTAATCGCAAGGATTGTCCAAATAATTTGCAATTATACATGCAACATACAGTATAGACAAGTTAAAATAGTTTATTACAGACTTTGTTGGAAGAAATGTATGTATTTTTGTTAAATGTCAATGATAAAAAGTTAAAAGTTTTGTTTTGTTCAGGAACTTGATATTGAAAGCTCTTTTAACTAACACAAAATAAAATAATGGATCAAATACATTTTTCTTGTCTTCTCATTTTGTCCAGTTATATTTTCGATGTTGCAAGACGTTATGGACCAGACTTTTAGAGCCAATTAACCACAGACCTGATTAAAAACAGCAAAACGGATAGGAAATGTATAGGGATGAAGTAGGCTTGCAACAGCATTGACAACTTTGACATATGAAGAAAATAAACTTCTCTTCTACTTAGGATTGGGCGTTAATGACAAAAATTAATATCTCAATATTTTTGCAGCATTGACATAATAATAATCCGAAGAAATGTGTTACAAGAAGTATTTTTAGTTGAGTTTTAATTGTCAGACAAATGCGAAAGGCCTGTAAAATTACAAATTAAAATATTGCTTCCATCTACTTCCATTATTGTCCTAGAAAGCAGCATACAGTTCAGAAAATAATTGCCATCTACTATACATTGATGAGCTAAAGTAGACAAGATAATGACATTGTTTCTTCTTCATCGTGTAAACTCTAATCATTTCAAGTAAACCCTTATCTTCTTCAGACAATCTAAAGTGATCGCACATGTAGCCTCGTCTTTACACTCAAACTTGTGATCTCATCCTGCAGTGTGACTTTGAGATCATCATCGTGCTGCTGCTGTGATTGGGTTAAGTCATCCCCCGCTGACTCGCCCTTGCTATCTCGCCAAAATTAAGAGAGCAAAAAGTTCAAAGACAACACCGACTCCTTACCACGCCGCTCTATCTCGCTCCCGTGTTGTTTTTTCCTGCCTCCCTACCTCCAAGTACTCTCTCCTTTCTCGTCTCTAGAAAGCGCTGGCATGTGAGGACGGCTTCCTGTTTGCAAAAGTAGAAGGAGAGATTTCCTCCAAAAGTGCTGCATTGCTGGACATAGTGTTCTGCCATTCACACAATTGGAGGAACCCAGGGGGCGGCTTTGGGGCCCATAAACTTCTCAAAAAAACATGCATCTTGACAGGAAAAACGGAGAGTGAATTTTCCCTGTTACACGTTTGCTGACAGACGAGTTTGAGACAATGATTACCCCCGGTCGGACTTAAAGCTACTGCAAGCTCGCCACATCATGAACATCAGGTCTGGTTTTTGCATCAATGGCCCGCCTTGCTCTGATTTACTGCAGCTACCGGCGCAGAGGAAACTACGAGGATTCCAGATGCCCTGCTCCCTCCTCATCTTGAATTTTGTCTCCGCATATGGAACTAAAAGTGAAGCTAATCATCAAAGCTAAACAACTCATGCCGATTTCTTTAACTGACAAGATGTGTGGCTAATGCTTTTGCTAAAAAAAAGGAATAAATTGAAACTGATGTGATTCTTTTCGTTTTCTCTCAACTCTGAATGAATCGTGATTAAGATCTTCTAGTTAGTGAAATTTTAAACTAGATTTCAATACTAAGCATTGAGCTCAATACCAATTTTGATACAACAATAATAATTAAACTTTCAACAATACAATGTAATTTTCAACACAAAATAACAGTACTTTATTTCATTAACATGTTAGGATTATTCTAAAACTGTTTAGAAAAGTCATATTTTTAACTGGTTTTGTAATTTTTTTGTAATCTTATATTTAATGAGTATCTACTTTCAATACCATTTTTTTTAAATTGGTATGATATTTTTGACAACTAAGGCTGCAAATAATGATTATTTTAGTAGTCAACTAGTAAAACGATTACTTCTATTGAATACTGATACTTTTTTTTTTTTTTTTACAAAATACATTATCACCCAAATAAAAGTTGAAATATGGTGACCAAAGGCTTCTAGATATAGATTATTTGTAAAAATGTGTATTGTTGAGGAAAATCAGGAATTGTTTATTTTGACACTGTCTGTTACAAAAAGCTCTTTTCATATGTGTTTTAGATTCTGTAAAGTTTTTTATGGCTCATTAGTCGATGAATTGTTGTAGTTCTATGGACAACCGTTCTTGGCAGTAAATGCTATTTCCCCATTGGGCCACCATTATCTACAAAATCTATTAAAACTGTTCATTTGTTTGTTCTTTGAGCCACATCTCAAAATAGTACAAAATGAAAACACCCACATTGCATATAGCTTTAGTCTGAGACCCGTCTGATTGATGAACAATATGTTTGTTTTGTTCAGATCTACAGTCACGACAGCTGTTACTTGATATAGCTCAAGCTTGATAACAGCACAATAAACCCGGAAAGTACTTTTTCATCACCTTCATCTTGAGCAATGCTTTGTGCCTGGACAAACAACAGTTTCTAAAACACACACTCCAGCATGTCACCTAACATGAGAGGAAAGCCCCGTGTAGTGATCACGCTGCCACACACTGACCTGGACATGACTACAGTCCAGATGCTGCAACTTCTGATATTCAGTTACAAAGAGACATTGTGTTTTAGACCTAACAACATTATGATCCAGTCACAAGCTGCAATAGAATGAGCCAATTCACAGACTTGTTTCTTCATTTGATGGAATGTGGTTTCAAAGAAGAAAAAAGAAGTTAATGAGAGAAGAGTGGATGTTATGTTAGATGAAAGATAAGTTGGAACCTTTTATACTGTATATGGACTGAATTAGGAAGTATAGAGTTTCACAGATGGAGAGGATCTGTACAGCCACAGAAAGGTCCTGGAAGTGAAAGTGAAGGATGCAGACATACAGCATTCCATATGAGGATGTATACTCAATAAGAGAGTGAACAGTACACAAACAAACCAGAGTCTGAAGCTGTATCAAACATCACAACTACGTTATTAGACTCATATCATATGCAGAGCAAAGCTGCTGAGTGGTAACTGGAATAAACACAAAGGAATAAAAGAGGCACTTGAGGTACATGAAGGCTACTTATCTCTACCTCTATTATCTTATAGGCCTTCTGAGATAAATAATGTCAGCGGGCCACAGCAAACTGCACAAACTGTCACAGCTCGCTCATTGTGCGTCACTTTAGCTGATTCACTCTTTGAACGGGACATCTGGATGGGCTCAGATGGCAGTGCTTAAACACATCACAGATCTGGGTTAACTCTGCCACAGTCCTGTGCTAAAGCAGATTCATTCATGAAAACAAAGTGCCCATGTGCAGCCGTACAGAGTTAGGGCTGAAATGTTATTGAAGTTGGACTACTTGCCTGCCAACAGTCTGATTGGCGAGTTGTTTCATCCGATTGAACTGTTTCTTCATTTTGGATCCCTTTTCACTGCAGTCTCACCAAGTTTGAGTTCAAAGCAGTCTTTGGTTTGTCATGAAGAGCACGGGGTCTGTCCCCGCTCACAAGTTTGTCTCTGTCCTATGATTGGCAAAAGTGAGCAGCAGCCATGGAGCCTAAAGCCAATTAAAAAGAGTTTGTAGCCTCGCTAGCAGAGCTAGCCTTTCCCAAGTGGAGCTTCTAGGGAAAAGTTCCCTTTTGGGGCCACGGCATGTTCCGAAGCTCGTGTAGAGCGCTGTCCCGTGCATGAAAGCACACTCTTTCACCGGCTCCGGAGGCTTTTCATAACTCCGTCAGAGCCGTCATCAGACCCGTTAGCCCCGGAGCTAATGTGAGTGAGAGCTTTAATCCAGAGCCGCCTGTTCCCAAAGCGGAGCCGCGCAGAGCAGAGAGAGCAGCACCTCTGTCTCTGAGAGAGAGGGAGGGAGAGAGGGAGAGAGGGAGTGAGGGAGGGGGACTGAGGAGAGGAGCCACAGCAGCGCCCTCCTCTGGACACCAGCTGACACTGCACTGCACACGCTTCTCAGACACAAACCATGGAAGTATAAGATCTATAAGTATAATAAGTTCTTATTATAAATCACATTAGTAGGACATTAGATAATAAATCTAACCAACATGTCAATTTAAAGAAAATAGCAAGATCTAATATGCTCTTTTAACATGTGTATTTTAAGTTAAATATTATTTTGATAGTTTGATAATTATTATTAAATTACTGCATGATCCTAAATTGAAATGCTTTTATATCTGGACATTTCTTATATCGAGCTTTGCACGATTGTAGCGAGCAGCACAAAGCGTTTGTGGAAGTATTTCTGCTCTGAAGACTGCGCTGTTGGGCGTTCATAAAGCTCTCAGCAGTAGTGTACCATAGACATAAAAAATAATGCAAACTAATTTTTCAAAATTAAATTGTGTTTACTTTAACGTGAAAGTTCTGATCCGGAAGTGTATTATTACCTGCTTCCGGTCTAAACATGTTCATACATTTTTGGCAGTTAGAAAGTTATAATTAGAATACTAAGAATCGAATGCTTTCTTCAAACTTTCTTTACTTGCTATTTATTTATTTGTACCTGGGAGACTGGAAAAGGTGAACAGCAACATTCTAAGACTTTTCTGTTGTATTTGACAAGCTCACCTTTCAGAAGTAGGCTAGCAGCAGTTAGCATGTGCAGCTGTGTGTAGTGCAGGTGCAGTGGATCATACGACACTCTCGGACACCGCAGATATTAAATGGCATCTCGTCAGGCTTTTACGGACTCGGACACTGCGGACGAAGCGGTCAGGGCCACGTGTGACGACGCCACTGTGTGCAAACGGTAAGAATAGCATAAATGATAATAATAAGCATTTATTTATTTATACATCGGGACCGAACGTCAAAAACTTTACGTTTCTGGCCAGAAGTGCACACAACAATATTTAAAACGTACACAAAAAAGCCGTGGAACAACACAATAAGCTGCTGCGTCACTGAGTTCAGCGTTTATAATAATGTTGCTACAAAAAATCTCTGCGCAATGACCATATCCTTAATTAGGCTACTTGTTTGTACGTCTTAATAATAGTTTTTTGCACCTGATAATGAAACTAGGGCTGAAACAATTAATCAACTAATCGTGATTAGTCATTTATTTAAAAAAATAAATAAATTTGTGTCGTATTTTGATAATTGTAGTCATTACGTGGACTACAGATTGTGCAAACACCTTTAAACAAATGTCAAATACGAATACATTTATTGTTTGATCAATAATACACTACATTCATAATTTCTATTACTGTGTATATTATGTTATTGTTGTAAGGCGACCTTGAGTGTCCAGAAAGGCGCCCAATAAATAAAATGTATTAATTCAATCATATTTCAAGCTTTATTTGGTTAAGGAACTTGGCTGCAACAAATAATGAATTATCTAATCAAAATGGTAAAAAGATCAGACAATAACTGATTTTCATCATCATTAATACACTTTGCAGTCATAAATATTCTTAACCGAGACACTCTCCATCACCATATTTTAATAATAATTTGGTTGATAATGTATTTAAAAAGGCTCAATGTGCAATAGAAATAATCTAAAAATATTACTACTAAAATAATAATTACACCCAGCCCTAAATGAAACCTATAATAAACATTCTTCTGTATATTATTTTTAGATGTCTTACCCAGTTCTCCTACTAGGTGGCGCTTGATGTCTAGTGCACCTATAAAACCATATGTGCTTCTGTTTTTACCTCAATTTTTTTTCCATTATTTAACAGGTATGCAACCAGTAAGGGATATTGGAAGGACCTTTACATCCAGTATTTTGCAAGATCTGTAGGAGAACGTAAAGCGCCAGAAATAAACAGAGGTGAGTTATTATTATATATAGGGCTATCAAAAGAATGCATTCACTCATAGTTATTAATACTAGAACTATCGACTATATTAATTTGAACTAGTATCGAAATGTAACAAATGACACAAATAAGACAAAGTTAGACCTTTCCTTGATAGTTTAGAATGGTCGACTCTCAGCTCAGAAGTAACATGGTATAATTCAAGTTTTTGTATTAAGTATCAAACCTTTTCCCTAGTATTGAACTAGCAGTAGGAATTTTCATTTTTGAGATATGATTCATGTGGCACCATTATATGACTTACATCTACTTCACAGGTTACTACGCTCGTGTTAAAGGAGTCAACCATCTTCTCGATGCATTCATTCGGAAAACTGAGTGTGACTGTCAAGTTATCAATCTTGGTGCAGGATTGGACACCACTTTCTGGAGACTAAAGGTATAGCTTATCTTTGAGTTACTTTTTGTATTATTACTGTACAAAAACGTCAGAAAGTTAAACGGTGTCAAATAAACCCAACTTGTGTGTCTCACAGGAAGAGAATCTCTTGCCGAGGAAGTACTTTGAAGTTGATTTTCCAACAGTTGTGGCCAGAAAAATACACAATATAAAGTAAGACAACCCTTTAATGTTCCACAGATGGTGTCAATTAAAAACCACACAGCTTCAATGTGCAGGATGGGTTGATGAGGAAAGAGGAATGAGAAAGAGGGAAAAGCTTTTTTAAATTATTTTTTTAACTTGTTGTTTGATCCATTGGCCAGTAGAGGGCGGCAGTACAGAATTGTTAAATTAGTTTTTAACATTTTGAACATATTTTGTTTTGCTTAATACAATTACTCGTGTGCAAAGCTACCAGTGTAGGTAGTAATGTGATACAGACTTTTAATAATTGTTATACCTGATTTAACTTAATTATACATTTCTCAATGAACAGGACAAAACCACCTCTGTCTAAACCGCTCATTGAAACTCACTCAACAGACTCCTTACTATTAGGTAACTAAATCAAATGTGTATGTATTTAAAAAACTTGTTGAAGGTAGACCTTTTTTTTTATTATTATATCTTTGTTTTGCTCTTTCTCAGATGCTAACAGCCTTGATTCTGACCGCTACTGCCTCATTGGAGCAGACCTCAGGGACATCTCCGGTCTGGATGAAAAGCTGAAGAAATTTCAACTTAATACAGAGTAAATAAAATAAAATAAAATAAAATAAATAATAAATTTTACATTTTTTTCATTGTAAATTGCAATGTTAATCTTAAACAGTCCATTGACTTCCTGTTGAAAACTGCGGAACTGATAAGCCCAGTCTCTTCATAGTGACACACAGCGGATTTTTTATTTTTGAAAAGCTACTACGTGACATTTTTTAACTCAACATGTATCGCTCATGGTCTTAAATTTTCTAATAATCACAACTAACTACAGGAATGTGGGCGGAGATAGGGGGTAAGTGAAAACAGGACTTTTCTGTGCACTAGAGCCTCAGTTGCAGGACAATACAGGATTACTCAAACATGCACGAATCAATCAAAATACAACGTTAATTAATGAAAAAGAAACACTGTTGTAGCTCATTAAAGTTGATTTTGAATAATTTGTAGTTATAATCCCTTCAGTTTGTGTCCTACTGTTAACTCAGATAGTACTAGACTGCATGTCACACAAACCATATCTGACCCACAGAAAGTATTTGTGATGTTTTGTTGTGTTTTACCCACAGATTGCCTACAGTCTTTGTGTCCGAGTGTGTCCTGGTGTATATGTCCCCCACGCATTCTTCAAATTTAGTCGGCTGGGCATCAGAGACCTTTCACACGGCTATGTTCATCAACTATGAACAGGCAAGTCAGTTCAGATGGAAGAGTAGTTTGTGTTTCTTAATAGTTTTTGGCTCATTTGCGTGTGCTTCCTCAGGTGAACATGAGCGATCGGTTTGGTCAGGTGATGATCGAGAACCTGCAGCATCGCCACTGCACTCTGGCCGGAGTGGAGGTCTGTCAGTCTCTGGACTCTCAGGTAACATTCTAGAACACTGTGGGTTTACACGTTTTTCAAATTCTACTCAAGAACTCATACAGACAACCACTGCGTGCAGCCCTCAATATTTGCCAACTACTGTATATATTCCTTTCCTCCCCCTGCCACGCTACAACTGTCCTGTCAAAAAAAAGCCTTCAGACCAAAAAAATAAATAAATAAAAATAGCCAGAAACAGTTAAAAATTGTATCTGTCAATGTCAGTTGTTGCCTTAGTTCACCAGTCGTTTATTAATAGAGTTTGCTAAGAAGGTAATAAATATATTATATTTAATAAGTGTATACATATCAAAATCATATTTAACTTAAAATACACATGTTAAAAGAGTAAAAGATTCTTAGAATATGAGATCTTGCTATTTTCTTTAAATTGACATGTTGGTTAGATTTATTATCTAATGTCCATGTTCCACCCTACTTATGTGAACCAAACTTGGCAAAAAATAATAATTTTGCTAATAAAACTCATTATTTGTCTGTTAGATAAATTGAATAATTTCAATGGTTGTGTCCTTACTGTGTATTCACTTGCAGACATACGGCAATTCTGCGTTAAATTTGGACCCAATTACGTATTATTATGATGAATATTTATTTTCATAATGCAGTGCAAACAGGTTAGAGCTCTCTGTATTACTGGGACTTCAAAAGCCTTAAAGGTGCTATACTTGATTTTTACCATGAAAAACAGGACTTGTTCTGGAGCAGTGGTCCAACTGTATTTCTTGCTTGCCTAATACATTCTGAGTATCCTAATTACTCTCCACAATGAGTATATAATCACTTTTCACAACTTTCAGAAGTCAGAGCAAAGGTTACTGTCTCGTTGAAGCTAATAAACAGCACATCTCCGACTTTGTGGAAAATAAAACACTCTATAGTTAGATGCAGACAGCACACAGCAGTCTCATTTTCACCCCAGAACAGCTTTTACAATATATCTATACTGGAGAAAAGCAGCTTTTACTTCATTACATGAAAAAATTGGTACAGTCCATTTTTGGACTTCATTTCCCGTGTTTACTCTTTGCTCTTCTTGCAATCAGAAGATGGCCACGGCACAGTATCTATTTAATTGGTTTTATAGGCTCTTGTTTGTGTGATGTTTGCAGAAGGAGAGGTTTCTGAAAAACGGCTGGGAGCATGCAGACGCCCTGGACATGATGACGGTGTACAGTGTGCTCCCCCAGGAAGACATGGAGAGGTATGAATGAAACCGTGTTCTGATCCCACATTGGTCCATCCTTTGCAGTACAGTTACAGTATAATATGCATAAATCTAGTGCAACAATTCCACCAATGCCCCCCTCGGCTCATGTACATCTGTTTTATCACAACCAGCATTTCCTTTTCCAGCTGTTCCAGAATGTTCTACCACAGCATGGTTTTAAGCTTTTCTCATCCCCGTGGAGAGAAGCAAACACATTTGTTGCCTGTGTGGTGTGTTGACCCTGCTCTCTGTAGACTGTATGTTTGTCGAGGTTTTTCTGAGCAATAAAAATACTATAATGAAATAAATGCAAGATAGATGTGTTTAATGCCAAAAGCATGTGGTGGTACATTACAGGCAAAGCAATAACACCCTCCTGGAGATAGAAGATCACCACAAAAGTCACAATTTCGTCCTAATTTTCTCACTATTCATTTTGTTCTCGCTGTTTTACATTTTTTACCTAGTAATGACGAAGAGATCCTTTGTGTACGTCTGTTTGTGTCGGTCACAATAAAATGCTTTATCATTTCCCTGTCAAATAAACATAAAATCAATTACTATTTATTTTTTAGAATTGAGCGACTGGAATTCCTTGATGAGAAGGAGCTACTGCAGCAGCTGCTTCAACACTACAGCATTTGTTGGGCCACAAAGGACAAGCTTAAGCTCGGTAATAATCAGTTATGTTCACTCACATTTCCAGTCCCAGCACTGTCAGCACATGGAAGGGGTAGTAAATTAAAATGATTGGTCCAAAATTCCATGTGAGTCATCCCATACAATAGTGGGGTCAGTGTATGTGTCATTTCTTGTATTTACTTAACATGAGTTTTATGTGTTAAATTGTTGATGTGACATGTCAGTGTTTCTCTTACCACAACAGGCTCTGCTCTGTTTCCTCAGGGCTGGTGCACTTGGCATTTTGAAGAGGCAAGTTTATGAGTGTCAAACTTGTGCTTGCCAAAATCAACAGAGAAACGAAGAGGAATTAGGAAAAAGAGGAAGTGTCTGCTCCACACAAGGGACTCGTCATGGACCTTCTCCAGGAGCGTCCTTTGCCACTACCAGCAGGTTGGAGATAACAGGACTGTCAAGTCTATGTAGAGTCCTCACACTGGCAGAGTGCTGCCATGTGCAGTGTCAATCATTTATGAAACAAAGACCCACCCTCTGATATTTGGTCTGTAAATATACAACCGATACAAGGATGATTGTTATTTAAAATGTAACATTTGACGTGCCATTTACCTGCAACTTTGATGTTGTGAACAGGAAACCATAATCATTGTAAAATAACAGTTTCAGTAGTCAGTAATTTATACACACACACATATACATACACGCCTGTTATATAAATTCAGTTCACACAGAGGTACAATTGGTGGCGTGGAATCTTGCTCAGGGAGGGCACCTGGTATAATACTTCCAAATCATTGTTTATGTGTGCCCTGGAATTGAACAGTCGAAAAGTACACATACATACGACGCACAAAGAGTGAACTATATTATGAATTCATTTACTAACACTCATATGCACAGTAAGCAACAGAAAAACCTGCTTGCAATATCTGATTGTTTGTGTTGAATTTATATTTTAATATTATGTTTCCTTCATTTAAGTGTCATTTCAAGTCAAGACTTCTTTTAAAACGGCAAAAATTGAAATTTGTATAAGTTATTTCAATTAAAGTAATGATGTCTTGTAGAATCTTCTCTGTTATTTCTCCACTTTATGGTCTGAACTTCAGTTTAGTTATCTGTAGCAGGAGGCACCTGGGGCCAGAAAAGGGAAGTTCCACAGTGATAATGTGATTAAGTGGGATTAAGGGACAGCAATAAAGAATCAAATGCATTAATGATCAAAGCCGGGGGTCTGTTGTCCAGGACCTGAAGGGCCCATAGATGTATGAACCATTCTCTATATTCCAAATGCTTAACTACATTATTTGATGATTGCATAAACTACCACGTCAGAACAGTGTTGTTTTTCATAAGCAGCTCAGTTTGCTGATCCAAACAAGGTTCAGGGGAGACACAACGGGAGAACAAACACATGGTCAGCCGCTGTGTGGCTCAGTGCATGCTGCAGCGAGAATGTTACATGTCAACATCAGAACGGCATCTAATCCAGATCAAAATGACCAGTCAATCCAAATTATGTGAGCAGGAAAAACAAGACAAATTACAATGTATGTTAAAAGGAAAATGTAATCGTGTTTTGATCATCGTAATCGTTATCTGGACTATACTGACTCTGAAACACACACGAAAAGATCTTTTTGTAACGAACACAGTTGCATTATTAAATCAAACTTTCAAACTACTTACAAATTGCCTATTTTTTAACAACAATGCACTTTATATCTTTACTTTTTATCTAGAAGCTCTCAGTCACCTCATTTCAACGTGTATATGATTAAAAATGTTGGTTGCAGCCTATACAGAATTACAATTTAAAATGAAAACCAAACAATGTGATTTTGACATGTTCAGAGTAGTATTTTTATCTAATCAGCCTTGCATTAATCCTAATCTAATCTACGCATGTTCCTCAACACTTTAACAATCACTTTATGAGCTGCTCTGACCTGTTACCTTCAGTCTTGAGAATATAAACAATCACAGGAAGGCGGGGCGAAAAAAAAAAGATGAGGATTTGCGTCTGTGTCTCGTCTGTATCTTCCTGTTGAAACCCCTTTTATAGGCGACCGGACGGCCCTTCAGCACCTGCTGCAAAATGCCCAAGACTGAGCTATTCACCATCAGCGGCTCCGAGACGGGGCGCACAGCGGGAGAGGCGGGCACCTCGGTGAGAAGTGTCTCCAGAGGCACCCGCGTCTACGAGCGCTACGTGCAGCCCTGCTTGGCCGAGTTCTTTGGCTCCACTTTGTTCATCTTCGTGGGCTGCGCGTGTGTCGTGGGGAACTCTGGGTCCGGTGCCATCCAGCCGGCCGTGGCACATGGGCTGGCGCTGGGAGTCGTCATCGCGCTCTTTGGACAGATCAGGTGAGGATGGCTAAATTTAGTAACGTGAAATGATAAGATAAAAGATAAATGTTAAATGAAGTGTCAAAAGCAATTAAATCTGTCATATATATATAGCATATTAGTTGTGATTTTGATTTTTTTGTAGATAAACTGTTGATTTGTATTGTGTACGCTTACTTTATAATCACAGTATGGCTGAATATTGTAGGCGTGTGCTTGTGGTTTTTTTCTTCAATTATCAAACTAATTAAACACAATTAATAAATCAGTACCCCTAATAAATAACATGTAGACCAATGTAATATTTATATAAAGTACCGTAATCATACAGATTGATCATAAAGAAGATTCCGTGAGCAGTGGCTGTTAAATACTACACATTGTGGAGTTTTTAATGAAAAAATTGTACCATAAAAATACAGCTTCAAGATTGAATTTCCATCCATCCATTCACTTTATTTATACACATTTTATTTACAACATACTTTATAAATAAAACTGTTAGAAAAGTGCTGCACAGGGTTCATTAAAAAAAAGAAACAAAATAAGAAAAAAAGAGAAAACACTAAATCAGCAATGCACTAAAAATGTACTAAAATAATACTATAAATAATCATCAAATTCCTAGAACCATAAGTAGCCGTAAAATACATAAAACCATAAATAACCATAAAAGACACAAAACAATAAAAAATAACAGTAACAGAATTTATAGCCATTTTTATGCACACATAAAAACGAGAGCGCTTAAAATCAGAACTAAATATCAATAAACAGACATAAATAGAACTGACATAAATATAAGTACTAAACTTAATTCTTACTATTGAAGATGGAAGTAAATCATTCTATTTATAAAACATATCTATCTGTTATTGTGCAACTTTGAGAGCGTTGCAGTATTTTATGAAATCTTCTTACTCGTTACTTGTTTTAAAGGACCACTATGTCACTTTTCTGGTATGGAGTCGGCGTGGGGGTGGAAAGCAACAAATTACAAATACTCACGTTACTATAATTGTGTAATTGTACTTTTTTTGAGTAGATATTCAATCATCCACCCAAAACATGCGACAAACAACTCAACTGCTTTAAACTGTTTGTTTAATCAAGTTTTGTCTAAAAGAATGGTCTAATATTTACTGAAACCATGTCAGAAATTGCTAGTAACCAGTATGTAGTTTTTTTCTTGCATACTTTTTACTTATATTAAGTACAGATCAGGCAGCAGTACTTGTACATGTTATTGAGTACATTTTGAACCATGTAACAAATATTCAGTCGCCATGACGTTTTTATTGCTTTGCCTGGAATGTTCCACAGTATGGCATTAAATATATCTAACTTGCATTTATTCAATTACAGAAAAGAAAAATCCAACTTATTGATACGGCAAATTTTACAAACCCAACCATTTCCGAAGCACAGCAGAAACACAAACAATAAAAAACTACAAAAGGTGTAATGAGTGCAATGAGAGTAATGAGTGATTTGATCTCGCAAGTCCTAAAACAATAAAACCAGGCGAATCAAAGGAAAGCCATAAAACCATAAAGCAATAATAGCAACAAATGAGTAAAACGAATCAAAATAAATAAAAACACAGATGAATGAGCCAAAACTGCTACAAAGATCACGTGTATTTTTTGCGTTTCAGTGGAGGACACTTCAACCCTGCAGTGACCCTGTGTGTGTACCTCTGCGGGGGCATGTCCTTACCTCTGGTGGTGCCCTATGTTCTGGCTCAGATGTTGGGAGGAATCGCCGGAGCTGGGCTGGTGAAAGTACGTACGCAATTCGATGATTTAAAGGAGACATATTGTGCTTTTTTCAGGAACTTGGCATTTAAATATAACATAAGCAGAATATCATTTTACGTTTATTAATTATAAAACGCAATCTAAAACGGGTTTAGTAATAGAAACCATTCCTGTTCAAAAAAAGAACTAATAATAATAATAATAATAAGCTCCACCCGTTCAATGCAACAGTTTGTCATTTACACGTGACATTTTAGAACCCACGTTTGATATGAGCTGCGTCCAAATGTTCGCACTATTCCCCGCAAAGTACACTATTTAGGCGTCACGTCATTTTTAGTGTGAAAGGTGAAGAAGTAGTGCACTCCAAATTTCCCACAATGCATCTTGCAAAGCAGTGTCCAGCTCTGGTCACTAAAACGGTCAATGATGCTTTGTGCAAAGACGGAAAAACCACAGCACCAGGCCTTTAACTGGACACAACACGACGTAATGAAAGCAGATAGAAGAGCTGTTTTAACGCACTCTGACCCGAGATTACGAATAAACCACCGTTAAGTAAACGTGACACTGTAAAGTCACTAACCTTAGCTTGAGCTGTAAAAAGTTGAATAATCCAGTTTGTTTGATGTTTAACCACATTAAATAAAACTTGTATAATCATTATTAGTCCATAAATATGTGCATGTCAGATGGAATATTTATTACAGAAATCAATTTGTATTAGAGTTTCGCTGACTTTTTTTCTAATGTTGAGGAAACACTGTTGTAGCAAGATTAGAATCTGATTCGAGCTGATTTTGCATAATACGTCTCCTTTATCCTACGTCTCCTCCGAGGCATAGCAGCTTTGCCCGTTTGTGTTTCCTGCAGGCCATGTTCCCTCCTGTGCTGTACCAGGCCAGTGTAGGGGGCGCCTTCACTCCAGATGCCATGTCCAATGACCTTGGTAAAATCACCCTGGCAGAACTTGTCATGACCATGTTCCTGACAACGGCGGTCGCCATGGGAGCGGTGAACAGGAAGTCGAGCTCTCAGCTGGCTCCCTTCTGCATCGGACTCACTGTGACCGCCAACATATTAGCAGGGTAAGACCTGAGTGGCGGCCCGGGACTTTAAAGGGGACATTATGTCAACTTTAATGAGCTTTTGGTGTACTCAGAATTGTTATTGGATTTATTCCTGCGTATTTGGGTAATCCTCTATTGTCCTGCAATTGAGGCTTGAGTGTTCAGAAAATGTCTTTTTTCACCTACCTTCTATCTCCGTCCACTTCCCTCTAAGTTTATTCCAAAAAATTTGACTCCGTCGCACACGTATGGTTCAGTAGTGTTTTTTTTCAACTAAGTAAATAAAAATCCACAGCTTGCAACAATGAAAAGAAAAGTGAATAATAAGAAGAGGCAGGGCTTAAGCGAATGGACCCATTTCTATTAGTATGTCGTTTTGTTCAATATCAATTTTGCAGTTTATAATGAACAATGTTCCTATGTCATAGTTTGTACCAAGTAACAAAGTACACAAAAAATATAACGTGTCTCCTTTAATGGTTGAGTTTCCCATTTAGATTTTGTTTTTGTATATTTTTAAAGAAGACATATTATGCTTTTTTCAGCTACTTGGTATTGAACTATAACAAGTATATAAATCATTATTTTACATTTTGTTCATTGTAAACCACAAGATTGGTCTAAAACAGGTTAGTTATAGAAATGGGTTCAAAACTGAAGGGGCTGAACTGATAAGCCCCGCCTCTTTATAATAACGTTTCACCGTAACAAGCAGCAGATTGTCATTTATATGTTTGTATTTTTGAAAAGTGGCTATTTTAATATCCTACATGTCACTTGGAGTCTTCATTTTTTCAAACAATCACAACTAAGCACAAGGATGTGGCCGGGGATAGGGGGTAGGTGAGAACAGGACTTTTCCGAGCACTCAAGCTTCAAATGTAGGACAACACAGGATTACTCAAACATGCAAGAATCAATCAAAGTACAACTTTGAGTAAGCTAGCAATGAGAGAACGTCGTAGTACCGAGGTTCATGAAAGTTGATTTTGCACAACATGTCCCCTTTGAGGTTAAATTAGTAACTGCCCTGTATGTACACAAGGCCTTATCTCTGCTCATTTTGCGAGTCTTGGTACGACTGTTTGGAGACTGAGCGAGTGGTGTAATAACGATCCATTGTGTCAACATGTGGCCCGTGTCAGAGGAGGGCTGTCTGGAGCCTGTATGAACCCGGCCCGGGCGTTTGGACCGGCTGTCGTGACCAACCGCTGGGACCATCACTGGATCTACTGGGTGGGCCCCGTGTGCGGAGCTCTGAGCACGGTCATCTATGTCAGGTACGCTGTGGAAGTTTGTCCAGCACAAACCATGGATTTCAAAAGTGGATTTCACATTTCACACACTTACACTAATATTATAGACAGATCTTAAACTAAACTATATATTAATTGTTTTATTATTCTAATTACTCTAGTCACAATATAATTATGAGAGCTGAAAACTGAAATTTGTGGAATTTTTGAAGCAAATATAATTTGTATATAAATTAGGGATGTGTGATAAATCTGTTCCAGTATCGGATTTGAACGTTATTGATTTTCGCCTATATATATACATATATATATATATATATATATATATATATATATATATATATATGTGTGTATATATATATAAGCTTAAATAAGGCCGTATGTTTACACAATCGATGCCCACAAATGATTTTATATCCAGATAAATACATTCTGTTATTACTTTTGTTATTTGTTATTATTTATTTATGAGTGTAGTTATTACTGTTACTGTTGTTGTTGTGGGATGATTGGAAATAATCTGAACCTGGACCCCCTCCCAATGTTTTAAGATTGTTTTAATGCATCATTTCTTAGTTAGGGCAAGCTGAATACCTACACTCACGCCTAGTGTACACTGAGTCCAGTCCGGTCGCGGTCCGGGACCCGCGCGGGTCTCTTGCAGACGCCTGTCACACCAGCTCCGGTTAACTGCGGTCCGTTTTTGACGAAAGCCACGTAGATTTACGTGGTTTCGCGCGAGAGCACTCGTCAAATGACATGAAAGCCGCACCAGACCGCTGCGGCGTCCGGCAAAAATAGACTTCTTGCGGATTCTTTCCGGAGACCCGCGCGGCTGCCGGACCTCGCGCCGCAGAGCCCGAGGTCGGTGTGACAGGGCGCATTGATTTTAAGCACTTTCTAAGTCTTGCGGGACCCGCACGGGACCCGCGCGGGTCCCGAACCGGAGCCGGACCGGAGTCGGTGTGCATCAGGCGTCAGGCTTGCAGGACAATGTCCTCCTCCTTTTAATGCTTTTAGACACTATTATAGCTTACACATTACACACAATATAGGGCAGCATAGGATATGAAAGAAAATGTTCGGAGAGGGGGGAGAAAAATGTTTAAACCATCATCAACAAGAATAATGTTTAAATAAACAATAATAATGTTTAAATCATCTGTGCAATTGGTGTGGATTTGAAGTGGGGCGACAGCGGTGATGGTGATGGACAGGAGGTGTGTCTGGGTGCTCGTTGTCCCTCTCTGGGTGCGGCGGCTGTCCCTGTGGGGTCCGCTGGAGAATTTCCTGGGTGCTGGTGATGGTCCGGTTTGCACTCTGGGTCTGGCCGGTTCATTCCTTTGTGGCACCTGGGGCGAGTCCTGGGGGTTTTCCGCTCGGGTGCGCTGGCTGCCTGATCAAATCCATCGCATGGATGGGGGGCGGGCGGACGCCAGTGTGGGCTTGGCCTCCTTGGCAGAGGTGTGAACATAAAAAAAGAAAAAAAAAAGAAAAGAAAAATGAAAAAAGTTGTGATGGTGATGCGGAGGGGGCACTGGTGCAGACGGGGGAGGGGGGTCACGGAAGGAGGGTTTGGGGGGGGAGTGAGGGTGTGTGCCCTGTCTAGGCTACCCCACTTTGGTGGGACACAGCCCAGGTATATAGATAGGTATATAGATTTATTTATGAGGGAAAAGATAATTTGAAGATAAATTTAAACTTAACTTCAACGCAAAATAGATTTGTGGGCTTTGCTATGGATTTTTAAATCAAAATATCGATATCTGCAAATATTGACCAAAAGCAAGACTAATATTGGTTTCAGCAACAACAAAAATCAATATCAGACCGTCCCTACTTTCTATTCAATCTATACATCGGTTTCAGAATGATAAAAAATTAAGATTGTTGCCATAACCATTAGCTATTTAAAACAAAAGATCCTGTCTTTTGAACTGTGAAAAGTCCTCTAAATGTAACAGGAAGATGAAACCCATGGATCCACCAGATCCAAAGAAAAGCTCAATGTTAAGTGTTTATGTCACACTAAATTCACGTTATTGCTCAGAAAGTAAGAAAGGAATGACCACCTATTAGATGAAGTGAATGAAAGAATATGAAGGATTTCACTGTTGTTTGGTCCTGGTTTCAATTTGGGTTGTGCAATTCATTGAATTTTGTTTGAGATTCTGTCATTTCTAATCAGTAATTTGCTTTGGAGTTTGGAGCTCAGACTTTAGACAGACATTTGACCATTTTTTGCATTAAATGACAATAAGTACATAGATTTTTTCTGTTTTAATTCACCCATCTAAGTTTCAATTATTAAAAATGCTTCATACAACTAAAATGTTATATTGTGGCATCCCTAATCTTATACATTAAGCCTGCACACTTAGCATTCAGAGAAAAAACAAAAAAGAAAAAAAAAAACATTTACTGGAGTCAATCCAAATAGTTGGCAAAAATGTATTCCCTCTTTTGTACATACTTTAGTCAAGTTGACAGAACTGAAGAGAGAGGAAACTGAGGGGACAGTTTAGGATGCATAGAACATGTTTGACAGCTCAAATATTACTTATATATGGGGAAATAAGCTGAAGTCTTCCAGATATTTTTGCAGACATGGCTCAAACAATGATTAATTTTTGAAGCATCAAACCACTGGCAATTTTCCTAATTAGAACACATCTAAGAATGGACTTTGAAACATTCCGCTGACTTTGAACGTGAGTCTGGGGTTTATGTGGAGCCAGTGCCAAAGGCCAAAATGGTCATGGTATCAGTGTGCGCCGTTTGATCTTTTCGAAGTCTGAAAAAAACAAGATTTGACTAATAATTGCTGCGATAAGTAGTGGTCAAAGGATTTCAGGTCCAACACCACGTGGCATCACAACATTCAAGAATATCCTCCGTTTAACATTGAGCTAAAGGACAGGTGAGAATTCTATGGTGGGATTTGTCTTTTAACTGTCAAAATGCATTGTTTGTTTATTGTTTATATACTTGTATCTCGACCTATTCACATGAAACAAAAGCTGGCCCAAAGTTAAATGTCTTCTCTGCCAGTAAAAGTTAAAAGTTAAAAAAATATATCTATAATAGCTTCAGAAAATGCCACTACTATTCAACCCCGATTGTCAGTTTTAAACTTTGTGGACCCGTTTCCTTTACAAATATTGATAAGGTTCAACATGATAAAACTCTAGACAACAAACTGAAACGTCTCGATGTGTCTCTTGCAGGTTGTTTCTTGGGGACCAAAAGACTCGGCTCATTCTGAGGAAGTGAAGGGTGCAGGGGCAGGCTGCTGTTTGTGGATTGTATTATTATTATTATGAAGTGTGTATTTTTGACATCTGCAGCTAGTTTAGTTCATTTGCCATTTGTAGTTTGAAAACCACACTAGAAAACATATGCTAAAAGTGTACAGTTAAACATTAAGAACAGCCGCGTAAACAAACAATGGACAAAAAGTTACAACAATGAAAAACACTTCTTTCTAGCCTCTTCTTTTGTTTTTTTTTAAAGTTCAAATAACATGAGCTTTACAAAATATATCATTGTATTTGTGGTGAAGGATTTCATTAAACAAAACGAAAACGTCAATCAATATTTGAAACGAAACCTGAAAATCAAAATAGTTATGTAATATATAATTGCCAATTAAATAAACAGGTAAACCACCTATATATTTGTTGATGCTTTCTAACCAAGCTCTAATGCCACTAACATGTAGCAGTGTTTTTATTTGCAAAAAAACATCTTCACATTTTACAATTTTTTTTGCCTCCACGCCGTTTCTTTTATTTGTTTACGAACCTTTACAGGCTCAATCTCGTCTTCTCCCATAAAAAGTTAAAGGTGTTGTCCTTATTGAATGTTTGTGTTCCATAATGCAATAAAAAACCTTCTTTGTTTAACTTTTTTATTGATATTAAACAATAAATTTGAATCGGCGTAGTTTTCTCTTGGCACTTCTGTCGAGCGCAGTGTTTGGATCAAAGTCCTAAATGGAAAAGCCTGGTAGTATTATTTTATTACTTTAAAGATGCTGTAAGGGCCAGGGCACTAAAATGTACAATAAAGCAGATTATAGGACCATAAACCTCTGCCCTCCAGTTGACAACAGCGCTCGCCGGTCTGATCTGGTCATCAAAAGAATTATGGATGGGATTTGAATTTCAAGGTGTGTGACGTTATATCTAGATACATTTAACATCTTATGTATTAATATATACTTTTTATTTATGCTATTTTTATTTAGTCAATTTTTTGTAATTATGACATCACAAAAACAACACTGAGTCGTGGGGCACTGTCCAACTGCAGTAAAAGAAATGGGAAATGTCTATATTCTGTTCATTTAGTCCGGCACTTTATCACATATTATACTTTTTTATTTATTTATTTATTTATTTTTGTCTTTTTAAGTGATTGAATTTTTTTTTTTTTTCCGTTTTCTTTTTATTAGTTCCCTAAAGTGAGTTACAAAAACGTTTCAGAGATTAAATTACATTTCTTTTTAATTTGATAACACTTTATTTTAGGGTACACATCCAGCTAGCTGCTCATTTGCATGCTTGTAAAAATAAATCTGTTATTTAGTTTTAATTTTACCCCTATTAATGTCATATTCTGCATAACCTTATTCAGACGCTAATTATACATTATGTTACGCTAATACATATTTTATTGTTAATTAACTCCTTATTGCTGCTTATTGGTAGAATGTTAGAACATTTTTGACATGAATTGTGATCTTAAATAGGCTTTCAAATAATAAGAGTGTGGTTACAAGCTAGTAGAAATGTCCGTGCACCAAAACATTTAAAAAGCGTTTAATAATAGTAAAAGGTCAAATGGGCTCTGTGCACATCGGCACTCGGCTAGCTCAGTGTTAGCGTAACCACTTCCTGTCCAATTCTATCTCTATGGGTTTTTTGTCCAGTTACACTAAAATTAATGAGAGATTACGTGGTGGACAGTGAACTGTGGGTGAATTTCACTGACAACACGTTAAAGACTTTACAAATGGAGGTGTTTGTGGGTCGACAGTTCTGTCGAGACCCGGTTAGCTTACCTGCGCCAAAGCCTTAAACTTAATCACATTATCTGTTACTAAACCTAAACCTGAACTTACCCTAATTGTGAAACTTTTAGCCACCAATGCAAAGTGGTGGTTGTGTGGGACACGTGGGTTGGGGAAAAAAAAGAAGCGTTAGTGGTTCAATACTATATTGAAGTGTATAATATATATTTTAAAAATGACAATACATTTTAATTGGCTGTTATATTGTATGTTTTAATAAGGTTTAGCTGTGGGAAAGGGACAGCTAGCCTGTCCTTGGTGTCCTGAAAGGTGCCATTAAATAAAATGATTTATTACTTGATTTGTAACCCTGTCCCTTTGGCACAGTTGTTCAACCTGCACATGCCCTCATACTTTGACACAAGTGTAAAGTAGTCATGAGAACCATGGGACAAACCTCATTTTTGAGATTCATTTTACTTTATAATTTTTTGTTTGGAATATAAACTGTTTTCCTGATACAATACATGCTCAAAGTCCGTAAAAGTATATATTTAAAGTCTATATGACATGTTAGACAACACATTATATTATATTTAAAATTTTAAAAGGTAATTCCACAACTGTTACCTTGCACCCATTTTGAAAACAAGGGAAAAAATCCATATCAATTACACAATAGTTATAATTTGACAAATAATTATACCTGATAACAATTTTACTTTGTTGAATTTTTTAAAAAATGTGTCAGTTGAGTGTTAAGTGTCTCTGTATTTTCAATGGTATGTCGCTTTTTGATGACATCACAGAGGGACTCAGCACTACCTCCTGTCATTTTAAATTCTTATTTTACAAAATTTCTTCACAATATGCAACTTCACAGATGTAAAACTATAATAAATAACTATAATAAATAATTGCCGTTGATAAACATTACAAAATGAAACAGAGCTGTGTAAATGTTAAGTTTGATGAGCTAAATTGATCCCTTTTGTTTCCCTTTCTTAGATTAAACTCTGCGAAATAGTCAAATGTTCATCACTACAATTTAAACTGGGCACTACAACCACAGAACACAGAATAAACACATTCTAAAGAGTTAAAAGTTTATGTAAGGATAGTAATGACAGGCCCCAGTAGTAGCATAATAAAGTTATACCAATAATACATTAATAAGGATTGAATAAATACAAATGAACATAACATTAACTGCCTAGATCTATACAAATTAGCACCTAATTAGATTTCAACTATTTAATTGCATGCGATTCCCTGCCCTCATATTATGATCATATCTCGAGGTTAATAATGCATTGGTCCGCAGATTGCACTGTGTTCCTCGATGCCAACAACCCATTTCTTATCTATATAGGTCAATGCTCCGCACAGCTAAGCACGACAACCCCATATTTCACCTAAAAATCGATCTTATTCTCAAATGAACGTTGACGAAAACCTTTTGACCTCCCGACCTTGACTCGCGCGCTCCGATAGTCCACTACAAAGGCCGCTTTATCTCAACTTCGAGACCAGTTAGTCGTCTAAGGGCCGATCTTTACGACCCCGCTTGCGCAATTCCAGTAGGTGACTCGAGATAAATATCAATCATCATAGCTGCTTTTGCTCTCAGGCTTGGGTCAGGGCGAGAGTGGCAGTCTGCAGCGGCGCTAGATCGGGAGAAACATGGAGAAAATGGAACTGGAAGGAGAGGAGTTGATGGAGAATAAGAAAAAAACTGCGGCGAAACCGAAGAACAAATACGAAAGAGTGTTCCAGCCCTGTTTGGCGGAGCTTATAGGGACTATGTTTTTTGTCTTCGTGGGCTGCGTGTCCGTCATCGAGAACGTTCCTGCGGCCGGGAGGCTGCAGCCCGCCCTGGTGCACGGACTGGCGGTGGCCGTTTTGGTGGCGGTGATGGACAATATCAGGTAAGAGAGGGTTGAATGTCGTTTGGATCGCGGCGTGTCGAATCACCGGTCGTCTCCTCTCGTCAGTGGGTCTCATTTCAACCCTCCGTTCACGATCGCCATCTTCATGTGCGGCGGCATGGAGCTCGTGATGGTGGGGCCGTACCTGGTGAGCCAGCTGATCGGAGGGGTGCTCGGGGCAGGGATGGCAAAGGTCAGTCGGCACGGAGAATGTTCAATGCAGCTGTTTGTTGTTGTTTTTTTTAAGGCAAGACACTGCGGGTTAATAGGGAAAAAAGTCTTGATTTTATAGATATCAGTTTGAAAGTTCTTCTGTAGTTTACTTACATGTACACAGGTTTTTCATCAAGCAATGTTTTCATTAAAAAATAAGTGTCTTGCACATATTTGGGACATACATATAAATCTGAAAACTGGATAGAGCCAGATTCATTTTTGTAACATATCAGCTGCGTCATATTTACAACTTATTTGTGATTTAGAAACAAGATCATATTTAGTGTTTTGGTAAACTATTTGCCTCATTTCTTTCTTGGAGTTAAAACATTCATAAATCAAGCTTAGAATTAGATATCAAATCCTTCCAGTCCAAAACACCTGCACCAAAGCCCTAAACTTAACCACATTATCTGTAACTGAACCTAAACCAAACCTTAGCCTAATAGTGGTAAAAATATAACTAGCATTAGCGTTAGTGGGTCAAAACTATTTTGAGGTGTATAATATACAAAAAAATGTAAAATTAAAATAACAAAAAATAAAAGGAGACACTCTCACAGTCACCACAACAAAAGTCTTATCAAATGAAATGTACACAAGTTTTCAAGTTTCTCATCGTGAACATTTTATCAATGAAATCTGTCATGTTTTAACAGTAATAAACATTTAATTGCTTTTAATTTACATTTCTTATAAAAAGTGCCACTTAAAGAATTGTACATTTGAAATCGGTATGTAATTAATACAATTTTCAAATCAAATTCAGCTTCAAGTTAATTTTGATGAATAACAGTTTTTATTATGTCTATAACAGGAGCTTGTGCTGGTGCTCTTTTTAGGTGCAAATTTAGGACCTAAAGGACCTAAGGACCAATACTGTGAAAAATTGACTTTTTTAAACTTTTAACCATGTTGCAACATTGTTCCATCATCAGAAACATACCTGGAGTAGCATTTAGCTTCATTCACACTAGTTTGATGAATCCTGGTTTGAAAATCCTCTCCTTCCAAAAACACTCTGAATTCCTTTGATGTGTGAGTTTTTTGATAACTGACACTTGTACGAAAATCTTTAAGTCAAATACAAATATGTGTAATTGCCTCTGCAGCCAGTAGATGGAGCCACAGCTAAGTCAATATGGCGTCTCCCAAGTTATATTGTTCTTTGTAAAAACATTTTACTTTTAGTTCTGAAACATGAGATGTCAAAGTAAAGATACTCAAGAGCATGTTTAAGTATATAATGAATGCATAATATTTGTCCTTTTAGTTAGATAAACAATCTGCAAATAAATATTTTAGCTTATATATTTAGTCCAGAGCTTTTCCAGTTTAAGCGGATTGAAAATGATGTTCCTTAAGGAGACCAATTTCCGTACCAGTGTTTACATGACTGAACTTGACCCACTTCTGATGCTTTGCCATTTTGTCTAGATATTGTTTACATAAACCTGACCTTTAGAGAGCGACCCTCAAGTGTTACAGTAATATATGGTGACACTGGTCCAGGTTTCCAATCCAAACCGTTCAACAGATCCATGACGTGCTCAGAGACTTTTTTTCTTTAAAGGTGACAGTTAGATGTACTTTCAGTGTTTAATTCAGCACTTTTCCACCTCTTTATCTGTGACTTGGACTTTTTTTTTTAAGAAGAACCATTCAAAAAAGCCCTACAAATTGCTAAAAACATGCTGTATTTGTTGATTTACTATAAGGACTTGAAACTCGAAGCTGAGAACTTGGGACTTGTGGGCCATTAACTTGACGACTTGACCTCACCCCTGGACTTATTACTCCTAAACTTATCTCGTTTTACAACCGTAACAACTTTATTTATTTGACTGGTTGGTGATAATCCATATTTATGATGTAGATTATTCTTCATTCCATTGGGCTTAATCAGGGCATGTCATGAATGAACAAACTGCACGTGGACTTCACGCCAGATGCCCTTCCAGTTGCAACCAGCCTTGAAAAAATTATACGCACACATCAGGAATTAGCATAAAGTTCAAACACATAAAAACTCCTCTATAATCAGTGTTGTCGTCGCAGGTCATGACTCCGGCCGAGCGGTACCTGAACGCCACGGGAGCGGCCTTCGACATCCTGAGGTCGGACAGCCAGCTCTACGGCGCCCTCTTCGGGGAGGTGGCCATGACGTGCCTGATCACTATGGTGGTGCTGCTGGTGGCAGTCAACGGCAGGACCAAAACACCCCTGGCGCCGTTCCTGGTGGGTTGCACCGTCATCATCAACGTGCTGGCAGGGTGAGATAAGACCGGGTTTATTCACTGCTACTGTTAAGATATTCGATATTTACATCTGACAATCATTTATAGTGGATACTTTTTATTCTACTTACATCTGAGAGTGGGTATTTGTAGTTTTTCATGTTTTGAGGGGTTATTTTGGTGCGTTCGTGGTGGCATCTTGCGTGAAGGTTCCCAAATTAGAGAAAACAGAAACATGTACAAAAGAAATGCTCCTGAAATCTGCACAATTCTTTATCAAAATCGCTACATTTAATGCTTGAATTGTTCTCAAACTCTTGGTGAAACACTGTTAAAAGGTCATTTTTAAACAGGTACTTCAATACTTTCGTTTCATGTGATACTTTTACTTTTACTTGAGTTATTTATTGCTCAAACTGATTATTTCTTCCACCGTTGCACATTTTTGCCATGCAGTATCAATGACTGAGGTTTGAAAAAGGCTTAGGAAATTGATAAAGTGTTACAATTTATACCGAATATGATTTAGAGGGTTGCCGATACTGACAAAAATGAATACCTTGATGTTTGTTTGCATTATCTTGATAATGACGTTCAGACAATACATTAAAGAGGCATCAGGAATGTGCTTTAATATGGCTGTAAAGACGTTTAAGGTACAAAAGGCTAAGGTTCAAAACATGAATGGACCATAAAATCAACCACAAAAGGGAAGAAATATCACTGTATACATGTGTCTTTTTTACGTCATTTTTAAAGATGATAATATTCTAATTTTGCACATCTCCAGAAAACAATTGCAATTTTATTAGTTTTTCGACATATCGCCCTCCTGTACTGTTCTTCCTAATCATTTAAGGTTATTCATTAAAAAACAAACTACTATCTCTGGTAGCACATTATAATAACTCTACTTATAAACTTAATATAGCATGAATAAAAACTTAATTCACAGTGAACAAATAGTTTATTAAGAATGATTCAGGCTTAGTAACTACTTAACTAATGTTCTAACCCTAATTCCAAACCCCAACCTTAATTAAGTATTAACTAATCCTGAACCATGCTTAATAAACTATATGGTCATTATAAATAAAGTCTTAATCCTGAGCTTTGTTAAGGCAAATTAAAGAGTAGTTTACCACCCACTTCCAAGTCGCTCCCCAAATAATGTAGGAGTTATACAAATACACGGAATAACTCAACTTTAATTCCTCACATACTTATTATTTGTGTAAATGTACTAATATTGTCATGATACTGACATTTCAATTTCAATTTTGACACTAAGGTATTGATTTTGATACCACAGCAATAATAAAAAATATACATAGAGTATATATAATGTAATGTGTCATTTCCAACACAAAAAAATACTATTTTCTTTATAATGCCATGTGTTCTTAAACTAGTTGTGTTTTTATCAATACTTGCTAAAATGATCTAGTACCTAGTTTTTTAAGTATATTAGTTGTAATTTCCGATGAGTCTCTGATTTTTTAAAATACTTTTGACATCCCTGAAACGTATTAAAATTAAGATACTTTATGCCCTGATAAATGGATAATGGTTAATGTTTTCTTCGTCTAAAGTAGCTGTCGTCGCTGTCAGCAGAAAGGAGCTTTCTGCTGTTTTTGTTTTGTAAAAGTCTCTCTGAGGAAAAAGGTTGGAGATCCCTGGTGTACGGTCTCTTTATGTAGGACTTTTCTATGCAAAAAGTGTTTAAAAAAAAGAAAAGAAAAAACTTACCTTAGACCCACACCTTACTAATCTAACTAAATGGGTTTGTTTCTGCATGTTTTGCCAGCTTTATCTGAAAAAGATCTTTTATGACTAAATGTTTATTTTTATCTTTGAGCTTATGGGTGCAAGGTGTAACTTTTCTGGCAGAAGGTCCACCACCTGCTTGTCTCCAGTTTATTACATAGAATGCGCCACAGTTCTTACATTTTTCATCATGGGATGTTTTTATACAGAAATTAAGGCATTTTTGTGTAAAAAAGGCCAAAATTGCACAAATATCAAAACATTAAATCTGAAAAAATGGACAGAACCAGGTTTACATTTCTTGGTTCATTTTGTACACATTAGTTATTTTGCCTTTCTCATTTAGTTTTTGAGTAAATTACATCTGACTGAAAATGAGTGTAAAAATTCAAAATTTAAAACTTTAATTCAAAATTTAAAACTTTAATAAATCAGGCTTAGAATTAGGTATCAACAAAGGCTATATTTTGAGAGGGTGAACTGACCACTGACTGGAGAATTACTGTATTTGAGGATTTGAACTGAGTCAAATGAAAATAAAATTAAATAAAACATAAGTTCCTAGTTATACCTGACCTAAAAAAGTATGTTTGCGAGTAAAAGCACATTTCCTTTCCTGCTGGTCCAGGGGTGATGTTTCAGGGACTTGTCTGAACCCGGCCAGAGCCTTCGGACCTGCAGTCATGGCCAACTACTGGTCGTACCACTGGGTGTACTGGGCCGGACCCATCGGAGGGGGCGTGCTGGCCGCCATCTTACTCAGGTTAGAAATGACGCTGGAAATGTGCAAGCTTATACTGAAACATGACTGATCTTTCTTTCTTCCAGGCTCATTCTTGGAGACGAGAAAGTACGGGTCATTTTGAAATCCTAGTAGTCCATTTGTGTTCATTGTTTGAAGTGAATTCAACGTACATTATTCTGACAATACACATGTTATCTGTAAATGACAACTACGCAAGCTATAATGCAATAATCTGTTTCAAATATTTAAGGTGTCTATGAATACATATTTTTAATAAATACATGAACACGCAGTTGGGTTATTTTGCATGCGTTTTATTCTTTCAGCAGAAGTCACATGCTTCAGTCCCGTGTTGTATTCAGTGCATGCTTTTTAACGGAACTTCTCAGACAGAGCCAGAGCCACGTTGACCATGAACTTGTCAAAAGACACCTGCGTCTCAGGGGGGAAGTCATCGGGGTACATGGTAGCAATGACCACCATGAGACACTGGGACATCAACTGCAAAAGACAGTGCAAGTGTTATGTCTGACTATGTTTTTGTCGCTCTTCTAGTTTGTTTTTTGTTATTTTAATACCTTGAAGTTGGAAGGATCAACCCTGAGCTGGAAGGCGTGTTTCTCACTCAGATCCAGCAGGCCAGTGGTCATGTCGTCTATGTTCTCCACAGCGAGGCTCACACCGCCCAGGATAATACCACCATGTTTCCTGATGGGACCAGAGCCGGGGGACAGGTCCGGCCAATGGGAAAAGTATGTCTTGGTCTGAGGGTAGCAGGTAAACAGCCTAGAGAGGAGCCAGACATGAGACAGGACTCTTCATGTGCTACTTCAACATATAACCATGGTCACCTAATACTCTGCCCGGACACTTTCAAAGTAGTATATGGACTTAAACTAGCCGGCAGGTAACCCCACCAGGTCAAGTAACAGGTCAGATCTGTGGGGAGGCTGCCCCAACAGTAAGGATAAAGATTCTTTAGGCTTTTTTGGTTTTTGCTATTAATACACCCGTTATTGATGTAAAACATTACTGCCATACCATAATAAAGTAACGTCTTCACAGAGACAAGCAGGTAGAAACACTTTAACAAAACGCATTCGAATACAAATAGTTTACTATAGTTAGCTTTTTGCACATCATGACTTATATTAGCGAAAGCTTTGCGCGCCTACACTCATTCATAAGTATCGTCATCAAACACCGTGCCTTCGCAGAACAAAGGTGCTCACCTGCTCAGGGTCTCGACGCCGATGGCATCAGCTGCTCCGGAGACCTTGCCCCACAGCGCCTTGACGACGGCCTTGTCTTTCTTGGTCAAACTCATTTTACGCGCGTCTCTACCTGAAGGAAAGGGTGAGATGCCCCTCTCTATTCTCAACTTCTTCTTAAATCCCTTTGGCTGGAGTCACACCCACACAAATGCATGCCAAGTTACGTCCATTGACGTACGAAGACCCATTTGCCACACCCGATATCAAGTCTTATCAACTGAGCGCATCGGGGTTTATACTTGGCAGCGGCCGGTGTTACGCACACAGCAGCAGCAGAGGAGGCTTCACAGGGGGCCGGGCGACATGGAACGTTCGACTTCACAGAGAAATCCCACAAGCTAAATATCTGACAGCATAATTAACGCTCTGCTCTCTTCGTTTGAGCTGTGCACATTTGGTCAAAGGGCAATACACATTTTCATTTTCATAGAAAAAAAATCATTTTTTATTTAAAAAACAAAACAAAACAGCTTAATTTGTATATTATGTTTTGGACCAGCCATGAACGTTTCATAGCGATGAAATAAAGAATAAAACAACAAATGTAAATGTTGTCAACTGGACCCGAAGACAGTGGGAGGGAACGACAGGGGCGGAGGTGAGCAGAGCAGAAGTCCTCTGCTAGGCTACTTCAAAATACTGAACTATTACTCATGTATAAGTACTGTAGCCAACAAAGTAAAAGTCCTGGAAATTATTAAAGGAATGGTAAAAAAAAAAAAAAAGAAAAAAAAAGAGACCTCAAGAGAAAAGCTAAAACAAATGTGAAGGGAGAGTACAAGAATCACAAATAAATGTGTGTGTGTGCGTGCGTGCGTGTCTCTGTGCGTGCGTGTCGGGGTGTGTGTGTATGTGTGTCTCGGTGTAGGTGTGTGTGTGTGTGCGTGTCTCGGTGTAGGTGTGTGTGTGTGTGCTTGTGTGCGTGTCTCGGTGTGTGTGTGTGTGTGTGTGTGTGCGTGTCTCGGTGTAGGTGTGTGTGTGTGTGCTTGTGTGCGTGTCTCGGTGTGTGTGTGTGTGTGCGTGTGCGCGTGTGTGTATGTGTGTGTGTGTGCGCGCGTGTGTGTGTGTGTGTGTGCGTGATCTGTATAGTGTGTTGTGTTGTAGCTGTTTGTACTCCAGCCCAAGACAAATGTTCCTTGGGGACAATAAAGTCAATTCAGATTCTGTTACATCAAACAAAGTAAAATTCTGAAAACTCCTCAGAGAAGGCCCTGGTCACCACTGAACAAGGGGTTTTTACCTGGTCAAATAAAGGTTAATAAATAAATAAATAAGCATAATTGTTGTTACTCGAGTACTGGCCTAATATCAAAAGTGCTTTCCATGAACATGAATTCGATTATTCGTGGGTTTCAGCTTTTTATTTACAGACAGTGTTTTGAGGATCATTCTAAGATAACTAGGGCCTGGTCAGCACTTGGATGGGAGACCTCTGGAACAGGCTGGAGGAAATGGTGTTGTGCACTTAGGCAAGACACTTCACCCACATAGTATAAAAGTGGTATGAGCATGAATGGTCAGTGATGGAGCGGCCGCCGTTGCAGACTGGCAGCCTCACTTCAATCAGTCTGACAGCTGTGGCTACAATAGTACCTTACCACCATCAACTGTGTCCTGAGAGAATAATGCATAATGGAATGTTATTATTAGCTACCAAGCTCCTATGTTATGGAACCAGCTCCCTGTTCATGTAAAAGAGGCCGACACAGTCTCTACATTTAAGACCAGGCTCAAAACGTTCCTCTTTGAAATAGCTTATGGTCAGGCCAGTTAGGAACAGAAATAAAAACCTACAGTTTTAGCTACGCTGCCCTTGGAGCAATTCTGCTGGGGGAAGTATGGCAGCTTGAACACTATCCTCTGGTTCTTCCTACTTTACCTATCAACAATATTTAATATTACTTCAACTGTAGTCTGTTCATTGCTGTTCACATGTTTCTCTTTCTCTCCACTTCCCCCGGGGAGTGGAGACTGTTTCAGACACTGCGGCGGCTGCTCCAGTGACGACCCCCCCACCCCCACCTGTCTGGACGATCTATGCGCCATCCGCCTGGACAGCTGGATTAGCCACACCTCGTCTGCCTGGACGAACTCCTTCTACTTTAGATGAACTGTTCCTCATCTCCTGCTGGAGGATCTCTACACTGGTGGACTGCTCCTCGTCCGCCTGGAGGAACTCTTTAAAGCCACCTCCCTCTTGAGTGGTTCTGGCTCCACAGTCCAAGTGGATGTCAGTCCTAGTTCATCTGCAGCCTGTCCGTCCGTGGGAGTAGGATCTCTCCTTCACTGTGGTTCTCCCTGAGGTTTCTACTTTTTCCCATGGGGTTTTTTGTAGTTTTTCCTCGCCAAGGAGGGTCAAAGGACAGGGGCATTCTGGGACAGTTATCTGAACTGCTTTTACCTGTGGCCCATCGAGGCAACTGTTGTTGTGATTTTGGGCATTACAAAAATAAATTGATTTGATTATTATTATTATTATTATTATTATTATCAACTGTAATGTGATGCTTAATGTGTTCAGTACATGCACACTCTTAAACATTTACATCAGTTGAAATTGGTATGTATGGTTAAATTAAGATTTTTCTAGGACTGCATGTGTTTGTCCAGTAAATGTGGTTTGAGGTGTTGCACACATGTCACACACGTGCCGTGGGTATTCTTCTTAACCTTTGCCAAGCTGCCCTGTCAAATAAAGTCTTCCGGATACAAAATCTTATAACGATGGAATGAACATAATAAAGAAAAGAAAGAAATAACAAACAAACAAATAACAAAAGAAATGAATGCGCTTGAGACCAAAATAACACAAAGTCACATTCATCAATTTACACATTAAATTGTTAGCAACTGTAAAGTAAAGTAAATATCAAAACCAAAACCGGATTTGAATGATTTATTTACAAGGATCATGTATAATTACTGTAGGTAATAAGTTTATATTGCTTATCAAAATGTATTTTTAATCGGCAATGCATTTGCCAGGGGTCATGGGTGGAGAGGGTGCTGCTGCAGATAACATGGTATGCACCCAGTGATAACACTTTGGTATTGAGCCCACTAGTGTAAATGCACATTCATCTTTGAGCACAATGATTAGGTCAGCAAAACCATAAATATTTGTCATACAGTTTCTCATAGACATATCTCAAACATAAGATGTACTATATCTGAACTAACTTGTAAAAAGTAACCTAATAAAAGATCCAAATCCTTTAGTTGGTTTACATGTTTAGTTAGATTTTAATGACACTTGTTGGATGTAGTTGGGTAATATTTGGCAAGAAAAATAAGTGTTGAATGTGTTTGTATTATTACTTTCATTAGTTCCTGTGGTAACACCATTTCCCCTGTTTGACTCTGAGGAGTTTGACCTGAAGAGGGTCAAATAAGGTCACAGCTTGCCATATCTGCCCAACTTGAGCAGACATCACAAACTATAAACATTAACCATGCCTCCATTTTGTCCTAAATCAACTAATGTGACTTTTCACTTTTTTTTTTAATTTCTTATTCAATTCAAAGTCAGTGTTGAAACCAATTAAAAAATCTCATAAACTGAAGATTCAAACAGGGAGAATGTTCTGGAGACACTGGTACACTTATCTGGCCTTGCTCATCTCCAGCCAATGAGGAGCCGCTGCCATCACAGGGTGGTGCGGGCTTCTAGATGTTTAAATAGACCCGCTTTGCCCCCTGACACTCCATTCAGCCTTTTGTTTTCCAAAGCCTGAACACACAACAAAAAGAAGAGTCACCATGGTTGAGTGGAGTGAATCCGAGAGAGGCATCATCACCAGCATCTTTTCCACTTTGGACTACAACGATATCGGACCCAAAGCTCTGTGCAGGTATTACCTTTTAATAGAAAAAGACAGCAGCAACATAACATTCATGACAAAATGCAAAGAGACTAAAAGCTACCGTCTGTCCCAGGTGCCTGATCGTCTACCCCTGGACTCAGAGGTACTTCGGCTCCTTCGGTAACCTCTACAACGCTGAAGCCATCAAGACCAACCCCAATGTAGCGGCTCACGGTGTGAGGGTGCTGCATGGACTGGACCGGGCCGTCAAGAACATGGACAACATCAAGGCCACCTACGCCGAGCTGAGCGTGCTGCACTCCGAGAAACTGCACGTGGATCCCGACAACTTCAAGGTAAAGCTCCGAGGACAGCGGACGTTAGCTTGAGTTAGCGAAACAAGGACTTTGTTGAGAGGTTTGAGTTACTTCCGTCTTACCTTTAATGTCCTGAACAAAAGTTTAGTTATAGTTTTAGAAAGGAAAGGGAAACAATCAAAAGTAGGCTGGATAGTTATATAGTTCATATGCAAATTATAGCTGATCCAAGTTAGCAAACGGTTAATTAGCAAGATAGTAAAAAGTCTTTTATCTAACAAAGTTATAGGCTACTTGTAGTTTTAGAAAAGAAAGAAAAAAGTATGTTGAATTAGTTTTATATTTTATGCATAAATTATGTTGCCTATCCAAGTTAGCAAAAAGCTAATTAGCAAGGTAGAAAATCTTTTATCTTACACAGTTAACTAGTGGTTTCAGAAAGGACAAAAAAAGTTTACTAAATTTATACATAAATTCTAGCCAAAGTAGCGAGATAGAAATGGCTAACGGCTTTTACCTTAAAATTAACAGGCTACTGTAAAAAAGAACAAAAAAAATAGAAATTAATTAAACATTTCCCACACAAATTATGGCCTATCCAAGTCAGCAAAAGGCTAATTAGTGAGATAGAAAATGTCAAACTTTTATCTCAAGCTATAGGCTACATGTAGTTTTAGGAAGGAAAGAAAACAGTTTCTTGAATTTGTTACACATTTCATACACAAATTCTAAGTTAGCAAAAGGCTAATTAGCAAGTTAATTGCTAAATTGCTAACTTACAAAATTATACTTGTGCTAGTTTTAGAAGGGAATGAAAAAGGTATGTTGAATTTCAAACATAAAGTATAGCCTATCCAAGTTAGCAATGGGCTAATTAGTGAGATATAAAAGGCCTTACAACAAAAAATAAGCTAGCTAGAATCACAATTAGCATCATGAGTTGTTTAGATAGTTTAAACTCGACTTGTACTTGTCCGAGCCATAGTTGCTGTAGTTAGCATAATTTCCCAGTGTCCTAGCGAAACAAACGTTTGATCGTATTCGTAAAAAGAGTTGTTATTCATGGACTCCTCTTGTGGTTGTAGCTCCTGGCTGACTGCCTGACCATCACAGTTGCTGCAAAGATGGGTGCTTCCTTCACCCCAGAGATCCAGGCCGCCTGGCAGAAGTTCCTGGCTGTTGTTGTGTCCGCTCTGGGCAGACAGTACCACTAAACCAGCATCTCAAGAGACCCATTGTCACATGACCCCATCTCATGAGAAAGTCAATAAAGCCTTATGAAGCAAACGATCACTACTCTGTGTTTCTGTTATACTCAAGGGCATGGATGGGTTGCAAATAGAAAATGTAGGAATAAGTATTTTTGATTGGCTTTAAACAGTGCTGTAGCTTTATTTTCTTTTTTCTATTATTTTTTTCACTTAGCATTAGCAGGCAAACATCAAGCAGCGAATTAAGGTCAAGTCCTGTAGATAGAGCTTCTAAACATGTGCCACTAGAGGGCGGTGGTGCTGTTAGAAAGGATACAGAGAAACGTGGGTTTGCACAAGTGAGTGTTCCACAAAGATAAGGAAAGTTCTTGGCAGCCAAATAAGTACTATCTGTAGTACAGTGATACTCGGATGGGGGGGATTAAGTTGAGATACTTTTTGCATTACAGTTTTTTGACGAAACAATCTGAATAAAATGAAACCCTCTACACACGTTTTAGGATGTTTTCCAACTGTCACACGTCTTCTGTGACCCACTGAAGTTAAAGCACCAGATTAAAGCTTAACATTTAGACCAACATGAATAAAATATTGCCTAACATCTATTTTTATATCTATCTTTTCTTAAATAACTATTCTGTTACAATCGGTAACAGGTGTTGTATTTGTTTCCCACACAAAGCATCTAAAAATATTTATTTAAATGAACTTATCGCTTGCAAACTCTGCCCCACCCTTCAAAATAATAATAATAATAATAATTAAAATAAATAAATATAAAAATGAATGTAACTTTTTCCCCTTTAGACTACTAATCTGCGTGTTTTTTACACATAACTAAATAAATTATGCTACTTATATTGTTACTTTTTAATACAAGTGACACTTAAAAAAAAAAAAAAAGCCTGTAAACAAGTCTTTCTGTCACTCCCAGTCCCAGGGCAGCTATGTGGCTTGAGATCAAAATTCAAGATGTGAAATGTGAGCTTAAAAATGTCTATCTTTGAAATGTTAATATTATTTTTTTTAATACCTGAATCGAGAATGTATAGGGTTGTAATCGAATAAAAAAAAACTAGTTGACTGATAAAGACTTCCTCACCAGCCATCAAACAGCTACAGGACGACAGCCATGAATGGTGTCAATGTATCCTTTTAAAGTTCAACAAGTATCTCCACGCTTTTCTTCATTCATCCTCCAGTTAGGAATGGAAACTAAAATTTAAACAGTATCCTCTTTGACTTGACACTGATTCAAAGAGGATATGGCACGTTTTTCAGTTAGTAAGTTAGTGTCCCTGTCCTCGCTGGTGGTGTAGTGGATTAAGAAATCGCACATATGTTGCTGCTACATCGAGGTCGTACGTTTGCTTTCTAACCTTGATTTGTTGAATGTCTCTACTCTTTCTTCTCATTTCACGCTATCTTTAAACTAAAATCTAAATAAATAAAGTATCCTTTCTCCTGTTGGAACTGCACTCTTTTGCTTCAGCTGATGTCCATGTCTAACCAAAGCAGATTTTATTCCAAAAAGTATCAGAGGAATTGTTTAAAGCATTCAATATTCAACTTTAGATTTCAATGTCAATGAACTTAAATGGTTTTGTTGGTTTTAGGCGAGAAACTACACTAATCTGACATCTGGAGTAAGACAATAGTGTCTAAGCTGGCCCCTGGTTCTTTATCTTTGTCGTGTATCAGGGGCTAAACAGAGGCTCCCTTCACTGGGAGGGGTCGCGCTGGGACCTTTAAATAGACCTGAGCATGGACCACCAGAAAACAATTCGCCTTTTGTTTTCAAGCTTGAACACAGACAAAGCAGAGACACCATGGTTGAGTGGACCGACGCCGAGCGTAACATCATCACCAGCATCTTCTCCACTTTGGACTATGAAGATATTGGGCCCAAGGCTCTGTGCAGGTACTGCTAATACTACTACAGCTACTACTGTTTCTGTGCAGTGCATACTCTGACAGCTGTTCTTGTCAATGCTCCTTCAGGTGTCTGATTGTCTACCCCTGGACTCAGAGGTACTTTGGCGGCTACGGTAACCTCTACAATGCCACAGCCATAAAGACCAATCCGCTAATTGCAGCGCACGGTGTGAAGGTGCTGCACGGTTTGGACCGGGCCGTCAAGAACATGGACAACATCAAGGGCACCTACGCCGAGCTGAGCGTGCTGCACTCTGAGAAACTGCACGTGGATCCCGACAACTTCAGGGTAAAGCTTCAACAACCTAAACAGAATAACTCACAACAAAATAGACTTGAAGATTAGCATTAAAACAACAACAACTGTATTATATTTCATTTAGCAGTTAGCTTGTTAACTCTCCATTAGCCTAAAATGTGGTCTTGTCAAGTAAGCAATGTCCATGCAAGAATACATTTCACATTCAGTTATTATGGAACACAATTTTGGACTATATCAGTGTCTTGTTAGCTCTAGCGGTTAGCTTTGGTAGTAGTACTGTTTTAATAAGCAAACTCTTCAAACTTGCTCTGTTAGCTAAAAAGATGTTCAAGCTATACCCAAATGCCAACATGTAAAATCAGTAGCATTGAGTGAAGTGTTGTGTTTTCTTCATAGCTGCTGGCAGACTGCTTGGCCATTGTGATTGCCGCAAAGATGGGCTCTGCCTTCACCTCGGAGATCCAGGCTGCCTTCCAGAAGTTTGTGTCGGTGGTGGTGTCCGCTCTGGGCCGTCAGTACCACTAAACCCTGCTGCAGGACCACGGCTGGGGACCCATCACAAGTGTCTCTGTTCTGATCAAATGAAAAATAAAATCCTGCTAAAGCACCAGATGACATTGTGTCTTTTTTATGCCAGGAAATGTAAATTATTGTTGTTTTAAAAGAGGCGTCAAGCTAGCATGTTGAAATGTGCTGCTAAGCTAACCAGTCCGGTTTAGTTAAAATACAGTATGTGACTTTTACATTATGTTTTAGGTTTCTTGTGAAAATAAGGCTTTGTTTTCATTGCTATCAGTTAAAGATTTATAATTTCACAAAACATTAATCCTAAAGACTACTACTGCTATACGATGCACATATAAGGCTGTGAAGTTTAAAGCACTGACAATAGCTGACAGAGATAGAGACAGCTGTTGTGTGTTCTTGTTATCTATACACCACGCCTTTTCTGAACTATCTTGGACAAAGCATGCATGTACGTGTGCATCTGGCTGATTGTGGGCTTTCCTGGACAAACAGCTGAAGTCTTTTTGGCAAACAAAGTGAGAATATTCATTGATTAGATTGCCCCCTACTGCATGACCTGACGCCTTCTCCATGACTGCATCCCAGGTGTGCGAAAAGTTCTATGCTCCCTCGTCTCGATTTATGCTCCTGGGACCTCTCTTGTGGATTTTTGATGGCCTCTTCTGATCCAGGGGTCGTATTTGTTACTTTCAGCGTGGATGGCCTTGGCATTACAGGCTCTGTGCATAGAATTTCAGTTCAGTTTTTATTTTTTTTTAATGGCTCGCTCATTGTACTACTGTATACTTCCTGCCCAATTCTATCTCTATGGGTTTTTTGCAGGTAAATACTTAATGATGAGTATTTATCTGGCGGGCACATCTGTGTTGACAAATGGAGGAGTTTGTCGGTCAATACTAATGCTAATGCTAATTTTGAAGCAAAATAAAGATATATTTAAAACAAATAAAAATAAAAACTTAACTAAGATGTAGTTTTTACTTTAAATTTGATTTGGTTATTTCTACATATTTTACGTTTTAATAAAAGTTACCATTAGTTACCATAAACAGTGAGAAACTGTTAGCTTAGCCAAATGCTGCTGTGCACAGAGTACATAACTTTCTGTGATGTGGTTTTGTCTCTTACAGTGGTCTGAAATGGCAAATTTCAGTTTTTTTGTTTTTGTTTGTTCTAATCTTACTGTTGTTTGTCTATTGTCCATTTCCTATTCTTTTTTATGTTCTTTTTCCGTGTACCAAATGATCTTTTATTTTCCCTCCACATGCTAGGGTCATTCGTCTGTGCTGAAACTAACAAATACCATTGTGCAATCAGAGGGAGGCATAATTGACTGATGAATGGATGGATTTATTTATTGATTTATCACAACATATAAACATATAGTACAAATGAACATTGTCATTCCAAGGCAACATATTTTTATAAATGAGGTGAGGATGTGCTCATATTTAATTCAGTTCTTTATTTCAGACAGTTATTTTAAGGTTATGGCTTGGTTAGAAAAATAGACTATACACACAACACAATTATAACATGTTATTCTAATATTCTTATTATTTCTATTGTAGTTCTTCACATGCAGGAGGGAGCTCCATTGGGAGTTCACTGTTTTCAGGACCATGGACAGTTCCACATCCTCAGGACCCTCAGAACTGTTTTCAAATCCTCTCTGCCTGTTATTTGTGAGGAGATATTTTATTCAATAGAATGTATGTATTCTGAGTCACTATTTTCTTGTGGATTTGTAATACGGGGAATAAATGACATTTCAATTTTATTTCAACCCAGCACCAAATGTTTTCACATTGATGCTAGTTTATTTGTTGTTACATTAAGAATATTTATTCATAAATACAAAATCACACATAATAAGGTCCTTGGAAACCTGTGTGCAAGTCTTTATCTGTACTTCTCTGCCAGCACAGCAACAAAGGCTGAGAGGTATTTGTCCATGGCTGCATGTGCTACTTCTGTGAAGTCCTCCTGCAGGTAACAGGCCAGAGTGACGAGCATACAGTGAGAGAACAGCTGTGGAAGGAAGTGCACACATGCAGGAGATTAGTGCGTGGAAGACGGTCGATGTCTAAAGTAAACTAAATATTCAGCTCCTAAGCAAATATATGCATTTAAAGGAATGGCATAAATTCAATCATACAATTTGATTAAAAAAAAAAGGAAATGGTCACCCTAAATGTATATAGTATGTCACCTCTTTCCATTCAGTTATTATATGTTGATCCAAATCAAATAATTTGTATTTAAGTAAATCTGTTTAAAATATATTTGTTCATTTAACATAAAATATTTCGAGAGAACAAGGTGTTTTATAAAATTTTGATGTTTCACTGACATTGACATTGAGTGTTTTAATGAGCCATAACCAAGATTAAACCTGTTCTAAACTAAACTAAATCATTTTAGTTATATGCTTAAAATATATGGTTTCATTAATCTAATATTTAGAAAAAGGTGACAACATATTCATTAAGTGTCAACATTTATTCACAAAATAATAAAACTATCTTCAAATAAGAATAAAAAAAAATTAAAAAAAAAAGAATTCCTAAATGAAAATTTCCTTTTTTGCATTTTTTGACCGCAACTAGCTGACAAAATCTTTATGAATGTCTACAAACTGTTTGACGGTACAACTGTTACTAAGGCTGCATACCGTTTCTTTACACTTTTTTTTTTTTTTTTTTTTTGATTGTTCAGTGACTTAAAGTCACTGAACGTTTAAACTTTGTGAATGGTCTTTCACCTTGAACTTCCTGGGGTCTATCCGGAGCTGGTAGGCGTGCAAAGTCTGTAGTGGAGCCAGCGTCACGGTCAGCTGGCTAATGTCCTGGGCGGCTTCGGCAATGGCCAGGACGATCTTCTCTCCATGGGAACGCAGGTGGGCGGAGCGAGGGGAGATGTCCAGGTGGGAGAAGTACGTCTTAGATCCTGGGTAGACTGTAAACAACCTACAACAAATACAAAAGACACTGTTAAAATGAGCCAAAATGCTAATTAAACACAAAGAAGACAAAAAGTAAAACGGAAAAAATTGTAGACACTGATATTTCGTCAATGGGTCGTCACAGATTCTTTCAGGAGTCAGTATTCCTAGATCAAGGTGGTATTTTCTATTTAATATAATACAATATCCAATCGTTAAACCTGATAATAAGCATAATTAAAAGATAAGAATAAGCTAATAACTACTAAACACAACAAAATAATAAAATGAGCTTTATGTTACTAAAGTTAATGTCTCAAACTGTAAAAATCTTACCTGTTCAGAGCATCTGCGCCAATTATTGAAGCCATTGGAGACAGACGATTACATATATCTAAAATCAGTTTCTTTTCCTTCTCCGAGAGCATTGTCGGTCCAAACTCTGCGCCTTCTCGTGCCCCACTCCAAAGTTAAAAAGCTGTCAGAAGTGAGTCTTGTAAACATGCTAATCTTCACGTAAATATTTTGTAAGAATAAAATAATTCATTGTTTGTGGTACAAGCGTGAAGAAGGCGTGTTGGAGTTTAGCAGCTGTTGTTGTTTGGGGGTTGGGAGGGTTGTTATCGGGGTGAGCCCAGTGCAGGGTGGGGGTCCTATCTGCTGCGCGACACGTCACATGGGACTGTGCTGAGCGTGACCTCATTGTCAAGCTCTGGTATTGTTATTTATTGTTATTATTGCTTTTTATTTATTTATTTATTTATTCATAATTCTTCTTGTCTGTGTGAGCAGTCCTGGCTCACTGGAGTTAATGTATTACAGATGAACAAGGCTCAGACTGCTGTGAGTGAGGACATGTATCCTCAGCAGAAAGTGCACAACTCTCTCTGGATTTATACCAAATATTCTGAACATATACTAAATTAGAAATGATCCAATAACATTCCAGCATTTGGCTACTTTAGATGTAAACAAACGCACATTTTATACTGTAACTGATGCCCAACAAACTACTGCTAACAAAATGTATGGGTGGCTCTTTAATTTCCCCATAATAATAATATGAAACACAAACTTGCCCCACACTTTTTATGATGAATTGACTTACAATGTTATGTTCAAAGTACAACATTTGTCAGACAATTGCTTGGCTTCCTGATCCTACTCACAGTTCCCAGTTGTGCACCATTTAGATGTCGCACAACTGGGAAGCAGCATTTTGTTTGTAAATCTCACACGCCCCTAGGCTATAAAATATATCACAGTTACACCTTTTTCTTCTAATATCTTTACAGTGAGGGGCTCCTCCTCATCCCATGGGCCAGACACATCTCTTCTCTGTTTGTGAGCTCTGGACAGGGTCAGAGCAGCTCATTTGTTTCAGTCAGTGAGTGAATGCTGGATGCACCTGCAGATGTCCAAGAGTTGGAACTTCGACTTAAGACAGAAGGAGGAGGAAGGGCCGTGTGAACCACCCAGCCCACTTCAGCTCAGCCCACACATGAAAGCAAGTGTACTGAGGGCTTAAGCTTTACTATTTCCCAGCCGTAAGTCTCAGGCTTCACATGTTTGACTGTCACTAATCAGTCGTCTGTCAGCAAAAACAGAAACATCAAGCTTAGACCAGATGTTGTTCTCTATAAGCTCTGTGGGCATTACTGCTAAAGAAGGCAAATAATCATGACCTTGTGTGAACCTGTTCTCAATAAAATGTCATGTGCCGGGGGCTGACTGCTGAAGGGAAATCAGAACTGACCGTGAGCTAGACCTCTCCCTGTTGCTCCTTTTTTCTCCTGTACACACCAGTCTAATGCCAGTCTTTTTCAAGGCCCTACTATGTGTCATGTTGTATTTTTATGTGGACTATTTGATGACTATTTGCAGAAGACTATATGAAAGTATTTCTAAAGCACTTTTCCTGAATATATTTAAACAAATATTAATGTTTCCTTGCCTTCCTTTACTTGCCCATTGAGAAGGCCCAGTTTATCTCCGTCCATCAGCTGTTTTCATTCAACTGACTTGAAACATGACTCAGCAAAAGTGCTGTCTCTGGAGACAGTCAAAAGTGCGTCGTCATGTTTAGTGCTGTACAGGACAGGACTCTAAACATGACTAAGCATTTGTAGATGCACATTTATATTAATATTTCAAATATACAAATACATGTTTAGCCTATATAGAGGTCACACAAAGACTCATTGAAATTTTATTTTAATTTGAATTCGAATTTTTTTGGCAATAACGTTGTAACAGTTGAAATCAATTAATTGTAACTAGTTGACTATAAAAAATATTTGTAATCATATTTTGATGACAAACTCTAAAAGATTATACATTGTAACAAAGACAGTGCCTTTATATATTATTTTTTGACATTTTGATCTCATTTTCAACAATCATACATTTGAATGATACGTAAAATAGTTTTAAAGTCCGTGTACAATAGAAAGGTCTGGGGCCACCAGAAATAACTGTCCGACTAGTCCACTGATCAAAAAAAAGAATCGCTGACTATAGTTGAGTACTATAATAATCATTAGTTGCAGCCCACTGCCTGATGCAAATGGATGTGGGTCTCCGCTGTGTCCAGAGGAGGGCGATGTTGCAATGTTCAGGTGAGTGAAGCGTGGATCCAGACAACGTCAACAGCGTAGTGGGACAGGTCCGCGCCTGTATGACAAGGCTCCAACTCAGGATTATTATTCAATTTAAGGCCAGATCAGGCCCTCCAAATGATCTGATATAGCTATTAATTGTTTGCATTTGCATTTGTATTCCAAATATTACAAAAATACATAAATTTTTTCCTTGAATTGTGGAGATGCATGGGGTAACTTTTACAAATAATGGTCGTGTAATTGTGTACAGCATCATTTCATATCCTGATCCTGCTGCTGTGCTCTGCCTCGTGTCTGCACACATTAAACTTAACTCTGTCATTGTTCATTCACAGTCACTTAATTCAGTCACCCTAAAGAAGTCTCTATGAGCTTTTCATACAACACCATGTCATATACACTTTCCCTTGGTCACGATCCTGTAAAAAAGCCATTTCAATTAAATCTTTCCTCCTATTCCATCTGCTTAGAACGGTTGAGGGCACAAACTCACATACAACACTGCACCTGCGCAGTGAGGCGAAGGCTAAACTGGTAACGACGTCAAAGCCACGTTTGACGCGTTTGTTCTTCCCCAGAAAACACACGTTTGAATGTGAATTTCACAGGAAACGAAGGCGAGTTTCAGTTTCACACAAAACTTAGAGCCTAAACATCCTACAGCCCACTCAATTCAATTTGTATATATGTTAGAGTTTATTTAGTAGTTTATAACAATTTTATAAACCCAAATCTTAAATAAGGCCTAAATAGAGAAATAGAGAATAGAGAAAAATAGATTTTATAGTAGAATTTCTACATCCAGTCTGATTGGTTTCTTTAAACATTGTTGCGCATCTGCTCTCAGAAAACACAGACGTCAACCACACTAAAGGCACGTGTCATCACAAAAAAAAACTAGCATGTTCTTTTTTTTTTTTTTTTTTTTTTGTTGCAAACTACACATCCATAAAGCGTAATTGTCCCAATCCAAGCCTATTATGCAACCATTATAAGCTTAAATAAACAACTATATAGAGCAAACAGTTTAACAAATAAAAAGCGATAAGAATAACTAACATATACGCAGAGTAAATTAATAATATTTTAAGTCCCTTTGCCTCTCATAATTATCACTTTTTTGTGTATTTATTTTATTTTTTTATTTTCTATTTTTTAACACATTTCACATATATATTTTTGTAAAAAAAAAAAAAACTATTATTATTTAAAAAAAAAAAAACAACTTCCGCCACGGCAGCTCTCCATCGCAGTTGCGTCGTGTGCCCTGTAGAGGGAGCGCTCCGGCGGACACACACGGGGCGGCTGCGGTCTGCTCTGCTGTCACGGACTCACACTGCACACAGAAGCGTGCACAAACAACTATCGTAAGAATACCCGTACACTCCGGCGGATCTGCACTACACACAGGGATAACTAACTAAAACAAAAAAGCCGCGACACTAACGAGCTCCAATGGAACACCCTGCTGTTCGTGTCTTGGTGCGGGAACTTGCGAAGTGACCGGCGGCTCGAGCATCACTGGAGCCGCGCAGGACGGGACAGGACGGGACAGTGCATAACGAGGTAAGCGCGTGCAAAAACGTCTTCTCCGTGCTATTATTGCACGTCTGAGCATCAGCGTGGGTTTGGGTGGGGTGTTGAGGGACATCGAACCTTCTCATCATTGCCCCCCGTTTCGGAACTATGCATTTCATTCACGGATTGTCAGAAAAGTGGTTGTGGTTCAAAATATGCTGGCACTTTGCCAAACTCACAGGCTAGTCTTATAGTAAACGTGTTTTCTTGCCATGTCTAGGTCTGAATCACGATTATTTCGAACAATTACTTCATATGCCTGTTGTCAATCTAAGTATAGACCGAATATACAGTATTTTATTAGAAATGTGATAGAAAAGTGCCTTTGCTTCTGGTTCTGAGTGGCAAAAGGAGTGCACTCACAGCTCTGATCAGAAGGCAATTCATTCATTTGAAGATGATAACATTTTTGGGTAACACTTTATAACAAAACTAAGGCCCAGGGGCCAAATGCGGCCCTCAGACCACTTTTTTTTTTTGGAAAGATTAACTTCACTGTCATCTCGTTTGTGGCCGTTCGCTTTGTACATGTTTCAAAATGCGGCATTCGGTGAAAAAATTATAATTTAAAATAACTACTTATTCATGACTTAATATAGCACGAACAAAGACTTAATTTACACTGAAAAAATTGTTTATTAAGAATGATTCAGGCGTAGTAACTGCTTAACTAATGTTCTAACCCTAATTCCTCACCCTAACCTTAATTAAGTTGTTACTAAGCCTGAATCATTCTTAAGAAATTATTTGTTCATTATTAATTATGTCTTTGTTCATGCTTTAAGGCAAATTAAGGTGTAGTTTTTGTAAAGTGGTACTCATGTTTGTAATTGAAAATAGTAATAATTCACAATGATATGTATGATTAATTGCACAGCCCAGGCCATGTCTAAATGTTTAGTCTGTTTTTACATCCTTGGCAGACTACTATCCTTATGTCTAAATGTTTTTTGAATTTTAAATTGACCAAACTGGCAAATCATAAGAGAACACAGCTTTGCTTGAAATTGAAATTGAAAAGGTTTGAGTGTTGACTGGCGGTTGTGCTGCTGGAGAGGGCTCTGACAGGGACAGTGTGGTTTGCAGTTCACCACTGACACTCTCATATCACCAGGGCTGTTATGCTTCCTGTTTGAACACGGTTCCAGATTGCAGACACACCGCAAACAGCTCAGGCACAACTTTTTTACATAATAAAAACACCAGAACTGCCTCTTTGATGCAGTGGCTTGAGATCATGTGATTGCCCTGCTAACAGTTTTCATACAAATAAACAATAGAGTGTCATTCATAATGATTTATCGGTTTATAGAGCCTTAAAAATGCCATGTTTTTTACATGAGCTTTTAAATTTACATTAGTTTGCGTCTCTATTAAAAGTTGAAAAATTCTAGCCTCCATATTGTAGTTTTTTGTGTTCAGTAGCATCTGTGTGAAATTTTTCATGAGCTACAGATAAAATGAAAGTTATAGAAAGGTCAGCCTTTTCTGCAGTAGCCTATTTGTCCAGATTTGTGTTGTCACAATACTAAAAGTCCAAATAATGATTAGATACTTTGAAATATACTCGATTCTCAAAATCCATTTTGATACAAAAAGGATAATTACAAATGCTTAAAGGTTTTAGATAATCGACTGACATTTTCAACACTAAATAACAGTACTTTCTTTATAAACATTGTGGTCGTATATTTGTTCTGATAAAACTCAAGATCCTTCTAAAACTGTCTAGTTTCGATTGTAGTTTTAGGATCTATTTTGTTTAACTTTTGTAAATATTGTTTTGGCTATTGCATCTCTATGAGCGTTTTGCTTTCTTTCCTCAAACGTGGTGCTAATAGTAATGGTCGTATTTTGACGTCCCGCACCCTACGCTAAGGAAAGCTTGCATTGCAAGTCAAGGAACTGACTAACCTACATTTGTTAAACACTATCAAAAAGCTGTCAGGATCGTGGAAGAAAATCTTTTGCTAGCCATGATGCTACACAAACCTAGCCGTGTTAGCGTTAGGAAGGTGTGTTTCCTCGTGTTAAAGGTACACTGGAACATGCTCCAACAGGTTTCAATACAAACAGTGGCTAGTGCTCTTTCATGCCCTTCAGCCGTGCTCTGCAGTGGAAAACTGGTTTACTTTTACTGCAGCCCTCCAGTTCTTTCACATTACATTTATCATGACATTTATTGATCTTCAGTTCATTCACTAAACGCTGTTTGTCTTTCCCATTACGTTCCGCTTGTTAGCTTTCATTGCTAGTATACAAAAGAATGGAGATTTGTCTGACTTGTGCTGGCTACATGCAGCAGCGTTACATCTGTGTTTGATGAATGAACATTTCTCTGGTGGTAGTTTGTGGAGGAGGAGACGGATAGGCTGAGGAGGCTGAAGGGTCTGCTGCTGCGGTGGAGTTGGAGAGGAGGTTTGCAGAAGGTAAAGGAGAGGACAGAATGCATTTATGTAAAGACTTACCTGAGCTGGAATGGAATTCAATTAAATTTTTTCAATTCAATTCAAATGTATTTATATAGCACATTTAAAAACAACCCCATTTGACCAAAGTGCTTTACATGAGAATAAAAACAAACATGGTAAGAAATATAGTATATACAAGAGCACCCTGGCTAATTAGTATTGAATGCCAGTGAGAAAAAGTGACTTTTCAGACAAGATTTAAACCGAGTGACAGACTCAGAGGATCTGACAGGCTGAGGCAGACTGTTCCACAGTTTAGGTGCTGCCACAGAAAAGGCTCCATCACCTCTGGTCTTTGGTCTGGCTTTAGGCACAGCAGCAGGAGCTGGTCAGCTGACCTCAGAGCTCTGGGTGGAGTACAGGGCTGCAATAATTCCCTCATGTAAGGTGGCCCCATACAATTCGGACATTTAAATACAATCAATGACACTTTACATTTAACACCAGCCAGTGGTATGTTACAACAGGATAATGATACATTTTGCTTTTTAAATAATCTCATAAATTGACACCATGAACAAAAAAAGGTAATAAATCGAGTATTGAGAGATATTGAAATCAAGTATGACAGTTGACTATTTTGACAACACTTAATGTCATAATAGACCCACATCCATGACCCATTTGTTCTGGATCTGTCATACAGCTCACAGCAGCCTCCTCCTGCTCCGATATTCTACAACTACCCAGACTGAACCACAATGACATCAGCAAGGTACCATCAGTGTTTCAAGGGCATTCACAAAAAATCAATTATAAAAGCCTGACAGCCATCAAACCTAGTCATTTTTCCTTCTGTGATGTTTGACACTGCATTAGCATGGAGGACTTGTTGTAATCCTCGTCTCTAGAGAGGGAGAAGCTGCCAAAGTACGGTTTACACAGGACAAAGTGAGTACAGTTCAAGTGTGGAGAGCTGCCGGGTCACTGGCCGGTCACCAGTGAATCATGGAAGTGTTTGATGCAGAAAGCCTGATGATGACGGGCAGATGTGCAATCAGCTCCTGGATTATTTCCAGATGCGTTCTCTGTGGCTGGTGCTGTGCCAGATTTTTACCGTCTTAAAGGAAAAATATTATACATTTTTCGTATCGTTATTAGCCTTTAAACATGCTCTTGAGTTCCTTAAATTTCCCATCTAATTTTTTTGAACAAAACAAAAAGTTTACGTTACCAGCGCGCGAGCTCTCGAGAAGTTACATGAAAAAAGTGTTTGTTGTGTTAGTGAAAACGGGTCATTAATAAAGGTTAGATAGCTAGGTTGCTTAAAAGTGTTACATGTTGCAGCGTCAGCAACGGTAGCACTGCTCATTAGCATAGCCTGCCCTCGTAGTTGTGGATGTAGCTGAAAATGTGCAATTTAAATCCCTTTTCTCGCTTACTCAAGGGAGCAGGAGAGAGGGGATCCACAAGTCTATGGACATCATTTATTGTAATTATTGGCAAGTCCCGGAGGCGTCTGAAAAGTCCAACATAGTTGAGATTTTGAAGCCAAACGTAGCGCATCAGCCGGGCTACAAACTGGAGAGAGCCAATAAAGTCAATAAAAGGATGTGTCTGCTGTATGCAAGGCCATTTAGCCCTGACACTATTTACGTATGTTAGCTCGGTAAAAACACAAGACGATTGAGCCTAGCAGTAGCAGTTTTGTGTTTAAACTGCAGAAATTTTTAGAGCGAGTCTGGTGATGATTTAAGGACTTAAAACAGCAAAAGATTCTGGGGTGAGTATGAAATCTGAGAAGTGACGTACAAAATCTGAAGGAGAGGATTTTCTAATGAACATTCCTCAAAACAGCGTGAATGCAACTGAATGCTACTTGAGGTATGTTTGATGACGGAACATTATTAGAACATGGTTAAAAGCTCAAAAAGAAGCAGAATAGATGTCCTTTAAAAACATGAGAAGCAGAACTAGTTCATTTTAAACCGTCCACATGCCTTACCTAATGCATTCCTAGCATTCTATTTATTCACCTCGATGAGATTATAAGTGCTTTTGTGCAGAGTTTTGGCGTAACGGTGAAGCTAACAACAACTAGCATCTTCATGGAGAATACACACTTTATTTTTAGACAGCGCACAATGGACTCCTTTTCAGCCGAATAGGTGCTTTAACAATGTATCTGTTCTGAGGCAAAACAGATTTTACTTTCTAAAAAAAAAAAAAAAAAATTGGGATATTACGAGAATAAAGTCGTAATATTTCGACATTAAAATCCTAATTTTATGAGAATAAAGTTGACGCCAGAAAAGTCGTACATTTACGAGAATAGTTGAAAGAAAGAAAATAATAGAAATTCGTAAAACTATGAGAATAAAGTCATAGTACTATGAGGATAAAGTAGTAATATTACGAGAATAAAGTCGTACAACTACGAGAATGTCTAGTTTTAGTTCTACGAGAATAAAGTCATAATGTTATGAGAATAAAGTCGTATTTTTTTACCCAAAATAAAGTTGACGAGCAAAGATATAGGGACTGGTGTCAATATTTTCAAAGTGACACAGAAGAGCGATTCACTTTCGCAGGACTCAAATGAAGCTTGGAAAAGTTGAACGTTTACAAAACACAATAGATGTTGAACTTTATAATGTTGGCTTTTAAAACGTTACACAATTCCCTATTGTGGTGGTGACCCATGTCCCATGATCTTGAGATGTGCGTTGTTGGAGCTGGTGCCATGGCAATGTGCATGTTGACGTTGTGTTAAGGAGCAGTGGACCAGATTGAGGGTAGTTTGGATGTTGGCCGTGTGTGTAAAACATCACATTTAGAGATTAGGCTGTGCGTTGTGCTCTGACTTTTCATAACCAAACGCTGGCCAGGGGGCCAAAATGAGTCTGCCTCTCTGGCTTTAGTTACACTGGTGTTACAGCCTGTAGGCTGCTGCGCTGCAAAAATGTATCACCAACTTCTAACCTGCTGTGTTATACCACGTTATGTTTGATGTCCAAAAGGGAAGCCAAAAAGGTTGGAATCCGTGCTTAAAAGCGGTACTTCCCAGTGCGCATGACTCCAAGAGCCCATAACGAGGGGCTGCGGTAAAGTTATCCACAATAAGCACTTCTATTAACGGTGATTGTGCGCAAAGTGCCTACGGGGTTTGTGTGAAGATCGCGCCGAGACTCTTCCATCTGTCTGCGGGCAGCTGTGGCTTGGAGCACTGTCCAGGCAGGCTTTTCCAAGGTGCACTCTGCCATGGAGAAAGTGTTTGTGAATGATGCCTAACAGCGGAGAAGTGCAGGCTCACCGCAGTAGCTCTCTCTCTCTCTTTCTATATATATCTATATATATCTATATATATATATATATATAGATATATATAGATATATATATATAACTATATATATATATATATATATATATATATTGACATTGACATCTGTCCCTAACGTGTAAATGTCGACTTAATTATTAGTAAAATTCCGTATTTTTTTTACTACAACTTTTTTCTCATATTACAGCCTTATTCTTGTAGTGCTACGACTTTATTTTCGTAGTTTTATAACTTTATTCTCGTAAATATACGAGTCTGGCTTCGACTTTAATCTCGTAATTTTACGAGAATAAAGCCTCCAAACATCACAAATGATTAAAAAACAGGGCTGTTTTGGCTGCACCAAAGCCTAAGAAGCCTAAGAAATCTACCACATGCAAAAGTGTTTTGTGTAGATTGTTAGGGTTAGTAATTATCACCAAAATGATCATTACCAGTAATAAATTGTACTTAACTCCAGAGGGACACAAATTAAAGGTCCCATATGCTGCTATTTTGCCCTTTACACAGTCTATTCTAAGGGCTTTGTTAATTAAATTTTGCGTTGTGCAATATCCATAACATAACAGTTTCCAAAAAACACCCATTTCTTGGACTGGCCCCCCTCCTTGCAAAAGCAAACGGCTCAGTCTGAGATCCGACCCCCCCTCGAACAGAAAGCAGGCTGCCTCCCCCGCCCAACTCGCGCGCCTCCCCCGCCCAACTCGTGACGTCGTGTGCTCCGGTAAACAGCGATACACAAACACGGGAATAAACCTTTTATCCGTCCTGACGGTGCGTCGTGCTGAGTCCTACGTCCTGGATCTGACCTGGAGTTTGACGTGCTCCAGTACCTCGACGATGGACGTTGCCGTTTGGTAAATAACAAGCTAACTCTTCGATCTGTCGTATCCATCGTGTAATTACTGTGTAGCATTAGCATTAGCTGTTTTTATTCTGCGGCTGCGCGCTTCCAGGAGGCGTGGCTTAAAGACCGCGTCATCCTAGTGAAGCGCGTCATCTTAGTGAGGAGCCCCCGTCTGCCTGCTCAGCCGAGGGGGACAAAAAAGACAGTTCTCTAGCAAAAGCATGCGGGAATCAATCAAAAAACCACTTTGGGCACACATACGAGGCCCAAATAGCACTGTAGGAAGGTTAAAACCTCTGAAAAGTCGATTTTGCATGTTATGGGACCTTTAAGCTGTTATAAAATAGGAATAGCAGTCAACACCTTTTGTCATTTCTTTATTTCTTTATTATTTATTTTATTTAATAACACAAAGATGAGCACTCTTTGTTGGTCTTCTTTCCAGCGCTGCAGTGGGTACTTCAGATACACCAAGGATCCACACAACCTATAAGAGAGCCCAAAAAACATAACATATCAAAACAAGTCAAAACATTGCACTGAATATGGTCATTCTTCCAGAGTGTTCCATCTTTGAAACCTTTTCTACCATCCATGGAACACTGGTGGAGGAATGAAGAATTACATGACACTGAATACTGTACCTGCTTTCGAGGGGCTGTAAAGATCTTCCCTGCCTTCCCTGCACCTGCTTCTGAGCAGAAGGGCTGTGGATGTGCTGGACTCCATTTAAACTGCCACAGATGCCTCACACTGGCTGTCGACTCAGAGTGGTTAAAAGCGTCTCCACTCACAGACTGTGTGAATGATGACGCTTCAGGCCGCGCTCTCCAGGTCACTGCCAATGGCAGACATCAATGTGGGACAATTCATTCAGCCCTAGTGCCCAGGTGAAACCTTATGTGTCTGGGGGCCCTTCATCGGCTCTCTGCGTTCTTCACACACAATCACAGGTTAGATAAAAATCAAATATTTTAGTGCAACACTTATCTGGAACACTTACCCGGTGCAGTGGAGCGTGGAGGAGAGAGACTCCTCATGGAGCCTGAAAAGCTGCCCACACAAGCTTTCAAGCTCGTGTGTGCAGCTTTTCAGGCTAGGCCTGCAGAATTACTCAGAGTTTAGCCAAGGATGGTCCCTGATGTGCTGGAGGGACAGGCGCTTACTAGGGTCCTTCTGCAGGCATCCCTTCAGCAGGTTTCTGCATTCTGTAGATACAAGTTCAGGTTAAGAACATTCTGTCAGTCAAAGTCAAATGTTTTCTGTTGTAGTTACCTGGTTCAGGACATATTGGAATAGGGACCTTCATCCGTGAGCAGGCGGCCTCCTCTGTGATCTCAGGCATGCATCTGAACAACATGCCATACAGCAGCAAGCCTAGCTGCCACACGGTGGCGCCTTCAGCAGTGTACGTCCCGTACCGAAACCACTCTGGACACGCGTAATATACAGTGCCTGTAAAACAAAAATATTTACTGTCTGTGGGTGGAACATTCCATGCAGTAAATTTACAATACATGGATCGCTAAGGCACAAGAACAGAAAAGACTTGCTCTGGTACATTTAATAATTCATAAGGCAACAGACAGTACTTACCAAGAATTTCATCAAATCCTTGTCCTGGCCTGAAAAAGGTAGCGTTCCCAAAGTCAATGAACCGAGCTTTGGGGACGTCAGAGCTGGTTTCCACCAGGACATTGTCAGGCTTGATGTCTGCGTGGAAGATGCCTCTAGATTCTAGTTTAATAGCATTATCCACCAACTGACGAAAAATGATCTGAAATAAGATCATAGATAATGAGATCATTACTACTACTAATATATTACTACAAGTAATTACTATTTTCAGGTAGAGCTAATTTCAGAGCCTTACTTTGGCCTCGTTAGAGCTGATGCCATTGCCGTTGGCGTAGTCGATAAGGTCCTGGCAGGGCACTGGTCTCTCCATCACCATGACGATGTGATGGCCCACGTCATACCAGTCCAGCAGCTGTGGAGTCATAGAGGAGTCTGCTCCTGCCTTCATGAGGAAGTTGACCTCCCGAGGAATTCTGACTATCTTACAATTCCTCACCTTTGAGACACACATTTGAACAGTATTAATAATGTTAAAAATATACTTTAAAATAATAATAATAAGTTATTACTCACCACAACTGTATACCTCACAAAATACTTGGGGACGACTTTTAGAGCCACCTTTTGAGAAAAAAATGTAATGTCATTGTTGCTACTCAAAAAGCACTGTAAATTATATTAAAATCTAATGAATTAATGGATATATTTTTTCTTAACTAAAACCATGAAAATTATGGACAATTTGACATTTGAATACTTACTGGAAAGTTGTCCGCTATGCGAACCCCAGAAAAAACTTTTCCGTTTCCTCCTTTCTGCAGCATCTCATCCCACATGTATTTTTTTCTGAGCTCTGTAAAGATTTATATTTGAATAAAAAAGTAGTCTTTATCAGTACATTCTAGCATGTGGTTATACAGACCTTCTGTTTTGCCGTAGACCTTGTCCCATTCTTCCCTTTGCTGCTCCTTTTCCCCTATAAAATGTAGAGAGAATATTGAAGTACTAGATTTTCTTCACACTTAATTATGATCCATTATTATCTTATTATTTATTCGATATTTCGTTTGGAGCCTCTTACCTTTCATAAGGTTCTTGATGAAGTCACTCTCTCTCTTGTCCTCATCCACCGAGTGAACCTTGGATCCATCTGAAGTATAACAAAAAATGTCAACATCAAAAACATTTGAAACAACAATATTGGAATTTTGTTGTAAATGTGCCTTCTACATAGTTATTTCTATGACATCCAAACAGAATATCTTATTCTGCATAAAAACTGCTTACTTGTTTGGATTTGTACAAACATATTTTGAAATATGTTGAATTCTTTTATTATTTTGTCAGTTCATTTCAGTCTTTTTGTCGTTTAAAATATAAGCTTTGAACAGTATCCTATTTTTATGTACATTACAAATAATCACAGTAAAAATTACAATTAGATATTTTTCCCACATCCTGCATAGGTATGGAATAATAGTAATACTTTTATATTTTTTCTGTTTGGCTATTTATCATCATTTCATATGATAAGATAGACTCAATGCGGTTTTGCAGGATGGAATAAATACATTTCAAGAGAACAGGATTATATTATGCATTAACACCCAACAAGTAAGTGAAGAACACAATTAAAATCAGCAAACGATTGTGAAAATAAAAAGGTTTTAAATGCAGCAGTAGTGTCAGCATCGATTAGATATTAGATTTCTGATACTGGAAATGTTATGTAGATGGCTTAAAACAATTATATTGAAAATATATTTGTGAAAATTTCAGAGTCAAAGGTTGCAAAAGCATCTTTGACATGCTCAGAGAACTTTTGCCACAGTCACAAATCTTTCTCGTCTCCCACTCATCTCAGCATTATGAATGGGTTCAGTAATGTATTGTATTTTCATAAAAACTGTCAAAAAATTATGTTGAAGGGGAATCATTCATATTATCAAGATGAATGTGCAAATCTCATGAGATAATAAACCTCCAAATTCCTCAATAAAACCAGTTTTGTGTCACGTTGGTTGTCACTTCAGGTACATGAAACCTTACCAAAACAAAGAGAGATCACATTACCTGTCTTCTTCTTCTTCTGCCAGACTTTTTTCCAAAGAGCCAGTCCATGTTTGCTCTTGAATTTATGCTTCTTTGGAGCGTCTTCTGTCCTGGACTTCTTTGTTGAACTGCCCTCGTCCTCCTCGTCAGATCTGGACTTTCTCTTGGTGCTCTGCACGCGTCCATCTGAACAGGGCTCAATCCTTGGGGACATGGAGGGTGGGATCCCACTAGGCCCTGGGGTAGGACTGGAGGGTGGGACCCCACTAGGCCCTGGGGTAGGACTGGAGGGTGGGACCCCACTAGGCCCTGGGGTAGGACTGGGCGAGTTGGTGTTACATGTTGGGACTGACGTTTCAGAGCTCTCCCTCCTGCCACAGAGGGTGAATCTGAAGGGAGAAGCCGAGAACCAACCTGGAAAGCAGTTCATATTTATGTTAATGGTTGTAAAAGTGTTGAGTACAAACAGTTGCCATTGACAGTAAAATGTGTTGCCAATATATTCCAGTCTAGTTTTTGACAGAAATTAGTCATTGTCTAATCTGTTAAAGTTAGATTTTATGGCTAGTTTATAAATATTTTGTAAATAGTAAGCAAACTTTATTTGAATATCTTTTTTAACAACAACAGGGCTTCATTGTATTTCAATAAAATTTGTTGAGAATTCATTCATATTATCAACATTAATATATAAATCCCCTGAGATAATAAACCTCCAAATTCCTCAGTAAAGCCAGTTGTGTGTTGCGTTGGTTTCCACTCCATTAGGTATCTACTCAAAGAGAGATCACATTACCTGTCTTTTTCTGCCCATCTTTTTTCCAAAGAGCCAGTCCATGTTTGCTCTTGAATGTATGCTTCTTTGGAGCGTCTTCTGTCCTGGACTTCTTTGTTGAACTGCCCTTGTCCTCCTCGTCAGATCTGGACTTTCTCTTGGTGCTCTGCACGCGTCCATCTGAACAGGGCTCAATCCTTGGGGACATGGAGGTTGGGACCCCACTAGGCCCTGGTATAGGACTGGAGGGTGGGACCCCACTAGGCCCTGGGGTAGGACTGGAGGGTGGGACCCCACTAGGCCCTGGGGTAGGACTGGGCGAGTTGGTGCTACATGTTGGCACTGACATTTCAAAGCTTTCCTTCCTTCGACAGAGGGCGAATTTGATGGGACAAGCCGAGTGCCAACCTGGAAAGCAGTTCATATTTATGTTAATGGTTGTAAAAACGTTAAATACATACAGTTGTCATTGACAGTTGAACATGTAAAATGTGTTGCCAATATATTCCAGTCTAGTTTTTGACAGAAATGAGTCATTGTCTTGTCTATTAAGGTTAGATTTTATGGCTAGTTTATAAAGATTTTGTTAGTAAGGAAACTTTATTTGTATTGTGTTTTTTGTTTTGTTTTTACAACAATAGTGCTTCACAGCAATAAAAGGGTTTTGGTTTAAAAGATACTACCTACAACAAAAACATGATTAAATCAGACCATTTACTATAAAATGCTTGGTGTATATAACCAGCCTGTGTCACTGTCTGCGTCTTTAAATTAGGCAGTATTTTTGTGGTTTTGTTTTGTGTGAAGTTGCTTAGGACTCTCCTAAAAGGTAAATTACTGGCGCACTGGTTAAAAATCAAGGCTGTATACAACTAAAATACAGTCAATCTTAACAGCTCTGACTCATGAATCATTAAAGCTTTGAATGTTTTCTTGAAAAAGTGAGTCTATAGAAACTTTTCAAATGCATCTACAGAGTCCAAAGAACAAAAGGAAAAGGGAGTTTGTTCCTGGGTCGAGACTGTTCTCCTTGACTTCGAGAATCATCTTTAGTTTTTTTTGCTACCATTGAGATGTTGCGCAGGTGAAAGAAACCGTTGAATGATGTTCAAGGGGTATAGTTTCATCAGAAATCCCTTTAAGTGTGTATTTTTAGCTTTTGCAGTTCACCTAAGTGCTGGTTTGTTCGTAGCTGACCAAAATAAATGGTTGTTTAGGATTTTCAAGCACCATTTGACTTAAAGAAATGGCACAGTTTCTTCATCAAAGCTGTAACTATTGTGGACAGTTTACTTACAGTAACTTACAGTTACTTTTGAGCATGTAGCGGTAATGTAACTTTAACATTGCCTGGTCCTAAAAATGTGAATGTAAAAATCACGTTGGTGAGGTTATGTGGTCCGATTGTGTTGCTAAGTTAATGCTAATTCGTCAGTTAACCAAGCTAGTGCTAATCTGCTGTTGGATAAAATGTTAAAAATAGTCCTCAAAGCTAACATTTAAATCCTCCAAAACATTCTTACCTCGAAAATGCCTCCTTCGCGGACGAAGTAAGGGCCACGATTTCCATCTCATGGTGAAGATCTCCCTGTGTTCAACTAAATGATACAAATGTGAGGAACTTACAAGACACTGATACTTACCTGGGACGCTGAAACCTAGAAGTCGAGTTAATTGACCTGAAATTAAACTGAAAAGGAAACGACGGGTTAAAAAACTAGTAAACACAGGAGAGTAGCGGGAAACAACCTGCTTCAACGCTCGCCTGATAGAACTGACAGAAATGTGTCGTGGAGCCAGTTATGACATCTGCCATTCCATTGTGTGATGTCACTGTGATGTCACTGCGTGTCGACAGAGGGTTTTTTAAATCGCAATCCTTCTTTTGTCATGCTCCCATTCGCATATTACATTAAATTACAAAAAACCAAATACATAAAATAAAATCATAAAAAGTACAATTTAACAAAGGTGGAGTCCATATTCAGCTTGAGTCCTCAGAGTTCAAGGGGTAGAATTACACACGTATAGGAATCCGTTTTTGAGTCAGTTTCAAGGATTTTATATAAAATCTCAATTCATTTTTGAAAAAAAGCTAAGTTGGGGTGGCATTTTTGGATTTTAGATTTGTGGATAAAGAATGTAGCAAGACATAAGATTGAATTTATACAAAGTTCATTTTTAATTTGAACTGGAATACCAGAAGTTATATTATCTCTATTTAAGGATATGAAGATGGGAAAGTTAAATTGATGATTTTGTATTTTGGTCCAGAAATAATGTTTTCAAAATTGAAGCAATTCTTTTGACGGATAAATGTTATTCATAATTTTGTAACATATTTCTTTTACTTTGGGAGCAACAGGAAAGGTCAAGTACATTGTCTTAAATTTTGTTAGCAATTTTTTATCAAACTTGTTGATAATATTGTTGTTTTTTTGCAAACCTGGAACACATAGACATTTCCTTATAAAATAGTTACTACATTTTTGGGTTGATTTGGTAATTTTGGGAATATAAATTGCTTTTTTACTTTCTTTTCTAGATAGGACAATGATTTGTTAGGATGTAGAATATATCTGTTACTCCAGAATGTCAACATAATAAAACAAGAGCCAATAGTTACACATTTGATTTTAAATCTAAATATTTTTTATGGACCAATGTGGTTTAACAGTTCATGAAAGGAAACAAATAAGTAGTAAAAGTTATGTTCAAAAGTCCCAAAGGACAAAAAGGCGCTTAACGTTTTAACATTTTTAACATATGAGACAAATACATATTATACTTTTATTCTCTAGGGCTGTGTACCTTTAGTTGTTTAGTCGATTAATCGGTCGATGGTGTCTTGGTCGACCAACAGTTTTTTTTACTTGACTAATTATTTCATTTAGATTTAAAGGATTTATATGACAAAAACAAGAAAATATGAAGTGAATATTTTTTATAAATATACAGTTTCTCAGGACTTATCTGTGAATATAGTTGTTTTTGCATGAATTCCTGTGCAGTTGGTGTCTTTTGAGTGTAATTTAGGTCAAATACATGGAAATACTTCATAGTTATTGATATATTTTAAGCGCGACCCCTTTTAGTCGATATGGCAGGTCTTTAGTCGACCAAGAATTTCTTTAGTCGACTACAGCCCTGTTATTCACCCTTTTTTTCAATGTTGCCAGCTGTCCGTCCAGTGAGAAAGTACTACATAACTTCACTTTATACAGTAATAAAAGACAAACACTTTCTTAAAAACTACCACAAATACAAACCACTTTTGTGTTTTTCAAGTCGATATCATTATTTGAGTCAGGATTAAGCCTAGTTAACAGTTTATTATTGGAATAAAAACTAAAATAAATCTCACTTTTGTGTTGTTTGAAGTCGGCTGCACGATATTGAAATGATTGCGACATGTGATGTGACTATTAAGATCTGTGATATTGGTATTATTGCGATATTTAAATACACGTTTTGACTGAGGCTGAAACTAACAATTATTTTAGTATAATAGTATAATTTATATAATAATATAATATAATAGTATAATTTTAGTATTTTAGTTTACTAGTTATTATTTCTATACTTAGAATAAACATTTTTAACCAAATAAATGTTGAAATATTGTGAATGAAGGCTTCTATATATTTGTTTAATGGAGGAAAATCAGAAATGGTCTATTATTTTTTGCCATTTTTTTTTAATATTGCCACTGTCTTTGTTATAAAAGTCTTTATGTTTGTGTTTTAGAGTCTGTTTAGTTCAGAGAACAATGACCAATGATCATCAAAGTACGACAGCAATTATAATTTAAAGTCGACTAGTCACGATTATTCTATGAATTGTTGCAGCCCTATTTTTTATGCCATAATGTCTGTTATATTAAAATAAAAACAATAAATACAAACCCAGGGCATTTCCATTAGACTATGGTGTGACTGCGATATATTTTGTTTGTTGCGTTGTCTTTATTGTGTCATCCAATATTGTGATATTGATACTTTTGCGATGTAATGTGCAGCCCTAGTTTGAAGCACTTCTGTCTATCAATGTTAAATATTTACTTTCATCCATAATTTAATTTTTTTTATCTCTTTTTTTTGGGGGTAAATATATTTCGCTTGTGCTGGGACAGGAAAATGTCTCTAAAACACAGGGTGGGTCATGTTTTAGGGGCCACATGTTAAAGGGGACATAGTGTGTAAAATCAACCTTGTTACAAACAGTTTCCTCATCATTATTTTACTCAAAGTTGTTTTTTGATTGATTTCTGCGTTTGAGTTAATCCTGTATGGCCCTATAACTGATGCCTAGAAGTGCTCAGAAAATTATTGTTTTTACCTACCCACTATCCCCGTCCACATCCCGTACTTAGTTGTGATTATTTGAAAAATGAAAACATTCATTTATCCATTTTCTACTGCTCATTCCCGTTAGGGGTCGCGGGGGACTGGAGCCTATCCCAGTGAACTTTTCTTTTTTTCTTTTCTTTTTTTTTTTTTTTTTTTTTATGAAAACCGCGTGGTTTAGTTGGTGTGGCCACTCCTGGGACGTTGGGTTAGTGCTGGCGTTGGTCCGTGAGTCCACCTGAGTGCTGGGTTGTTTGGGGGATTGCTGGCGGGCTTGGGTGGTGTCGCCGGGTCTGGTTTCGGGGTGCCGAGGTGCTTAGGGGTGTGGTCCGGATGGCCATCTGGTTCTCTGGGGGTTTGTATGGTGGACGGAGGCGCCTGGAGGGGGGCGACGTTATCTAGGTGCACCTTTAGTTATTACTGTTACTGTTGTTGTTGTGGGATGATTGGAAATAATCTGAACCTGGACCCCCTCCCAATGTTTTAAGATTGTTTTAATGCATCATTTCTTAGTTAGGGCAAGCTGAATACCTACACTTAGGCTTGCAGGACAATTGTCCTCCTTCTTTTAATGCTTTTAGACACTATTATAGCTTACACATTACACACAATATAGGGCAGCATAGGATATGAAAGAAAATGTTCGGAGAGGGGGGAGAAAAATGTTTAAACCATCATCAACAAGAATAATGTTTAAAATCAACAATAATAATGTTTAAATCATCTGTGCAATTGGTGTGGATTTGAAGTGGGGCGACAGCGGTGATGGTGATGGACGGGAGGTGTGTCTGGGTGCTCGTTGTCCCTCTCTGGGTGCGGCGGCTGTCCCTGTGGGGTCCGCTGGAGAATTTCCTGGGTGCTGGTGGTGGTCCGGTTTGCACTCTGGGTCTGGCCGGTTCATTCCTTTGTGGCACCTGGGGCGAGTCCTGGGGGTTTTCCGCTCGGGTGCGCTGGCTGCCTGATCAAATCCATCGCATGGATGGGGGGCGGGCGGACGCCAGTGTGGGCTTGGCCTCCTTGGCAGAGGTGTGAACATAAAAAAAGAAAAAAAAAAGAAAAGACAAATGAAAAAAGTTGTGATGGTGATGCGGAGGGGGCACTGGTGCAGACGGGGGAGGGGGGTCACGGAAGGAGGGTTTGGGGGGGAGTGAGGGTGTGTGCCCTGTCTAGGCTACCCCACTTTGGTGGGTCACAGCCCAGGTATATAGATAGATATAGATGAAAACATGAAGGTTCTAAAATGTCACATAATCACTTAAAAAAATAAAAAGTAAAACACATAAATGACTATTTGTAGCTTTTTACAGTAAAATATCACTACATAAGAGGCGGGGCTTATCAGTTCTGCAGTTTTGAACAGGAAGTGAATGGACCCGTTTCTGTTATTAAGTCATTTTAGATCAATCAGTTTGAACAATGAACACAATGTAAAATTATTAAATGATGTTATGCTTATGTTACAGTTCAATACTAAGTACCTGAAAAACACATAATGTCATTTTAAAGTAATTTTCAAAGCCATATTTTACAAGTAATTCCCCCATTAACTATTTTCTTACAGAAGAAAACAAAAATGCTACAAAAAGAGCTGAAAAAAGTGAAGTATAAGGTGATATTTTAGCTCTTTTACAGACATTTCACTTTTGTCTGATGATTAAACTTGTACATTTTAACACATTTCGGTTGGATTTAGATAATACTGTCTGCCTATTGTTATCACAATACTCCAAAAATATTGAGATATTAATTATTGTCATTATTACCCATAAGCTATAATCTTAATATGTTTTGTAATATGCTAATTACATGCCTATTTTTCATAACTATCTAACAGCGGACATAGGACTGCAGGGCGGCAAAACATTATCACGATTTTCTTGGGGCCAGATCATGATTTCTGTTTAATCACAATTCATGTTCACTTTGTATTTTTCTATGCTGCACGATTTAGGAAAAATATCTAATTGTGATTTTTCTGACCTGCGATTGTGATTAGTTTTGCAATTTTTGTTTTAATAATAGGATTCTGTTCAAATTCACATTTTAAACACAATCTTGTCGCTTCTAGTTGTTTTTTTGTCACGTTCAGTTGTGTTCGTCATATTTAAACATGTCTTTGTCACTTTTGAACACATTTTTATCTTTATCTTCTATCTCTTTTGGTCGCGCTTTTGTCACTGGTTTCAGTGGTTTCGGTGTTTGTACAAATCCAAAGTACAGTGTTAGCAGTTTTTATTCAAATCAATCCAACACATTTTGTTGTTTGTGGAAGAAATAATTGCACTTCAAATTTTGCAGCCTTTGTGATTTGTTAATTACGTCCATTAATGTTGCGATTTTGTGTGGATTTGGTTTAAAGTAAAATGCGGGCTATAAGCCGCTACTTTTATCTCATGATTTCAACCCTGCGGCTTATACAGCGATGCGGCTAATTTATGTATTTTTCTGGAACGGCCTCTAGGGTAGAGTTTAGATCGGGCTCAAAAATTCAAGCCCGGGCACGATTCGACCCGAACCCGACCTGTGCCCGCGCGGGTACTGTCCGAACCCGACTCAGTCATTTGCTGCATGATTCGATTGGGCCCGCGCACATGTGTCCAAACCGGAACCGAACCTGTGCACGTATGGAACCGGATTTAAGTAAACTGAGTTCCTGCAGAGTTTTATTGGCAGAATAAGTGCCTGACAGGGCTTCACGTGTTTAGTGCTCTACCTGCACCAACAGGACGCCTCCTGTCCCAGACGGGCCTGTTCTGTCCACTGACGCTGGCCCACATGATCTCTCTCCCTCGCTACTTTCTTCAGTTTTTTGGGAAGGCATCTGTGGCTCTTTCTCTCTCCTTTGCTCCGTGTAGGACTTTCATTAACGTCTTTTCTCACGTCACATATTTTGACCACTTTATTCGAGGATGAGGAGGAGAACAACACAGCACTGGCTGCACACCGCACTCACCGTGGAGCACATTTTACAAAACACGTGCGCGTCCGAACCGGCCCGGCAATGTAAATGTCTCATGTTACAACACGGACACCCGCGGCTTATATATGTACAGAGTTGTTTTTCTTTGTAAATATGGCTGGTGTGGCTTATACTCAGGAGCGTCTAATAGTCCGCATTTTACGGTAATCGTGCAGCTCTGGCCTTTAAGAGGTAAATAAAATCATCTGCTCAGAGACTTCAGAGGCCAAACAACAGGAGAAAAAGTGTGTTTGAACAGACAGCTACATTAAAGAGACAAACAGTTAATCATGATACCACGATTTCACAAAAATAGCAGATTGTCACAGGGACCAGCTCACGATTCGATTTTTAGCACCGTATCTCCCAGTCCTTAGTGGACACAGGCTTCAACATATGATGACGTCTTCAAAATGAAGACAAAAAACATGAATAATTTGACCCTTGATGCTTGAATGGCAGATAATTGTCCACCAAAGAGGAATTTAAATGTTTCTATTCAGTCCCGTGTGTGTCTTTATAACAGTTTTGTCCCGCGGCTGGACTTGTCTGGTGAATCTTCTTTGTCTTCATAGCTACACTCTTCTCCTTTTGAGGTCCTGTCTCTGGACGATGTGGCATCTGCGGGCAATTAGCACATTTCATACAAGACGGCCAACAGAGGAAACTCACAGTGTGGGTCCGCTGGCTGCACGGAGGACGCAGGGGGTTACCATGACAACAGCTTTCTCCAAAATATGAAAAGTAGTTTGGCGCTTGACATTAAGGTTTTGCAGAGTAAGTTGTCGTTGTTGTTTTGAAGTTTGCTTTCTTAGTCTTGATACACTTTGTTGATGATTTCTTGTCAGTAAATCTGGCACGTGTAAAGTGACGGTGCTTGTGCTGCGTTCACGTGGTCCTCGGTGTTTTTCCAGGTTGAAAAATGCACGTTAACACTTCAGGAAAATCAGGAAAAGACTTGGGAAATGTAAAAAAAGAAGCTTGCCCAATGAAACAATGCAATGGCAGACAGTAGTATATTGTTTACTAACTGGACACACTGAACTATACGACCATCAAGATTTTTATTTTTTCACCGTAAATAGTTATTCATTACTGTGACTCTCATGTGTCACTCAAATGTCTGTTATAGCCTAGATCAGGGGTTCCCAAACTTTTCTGGCAGGGACCCCCAAAATAGCCATGTAACCTACTCGAGACCCCCAAAGTGAAATGTCAAAGCGTGTTAAATAAGTTCTAATATTGGCTATTTGAATAGTTTATTGTCTTATTGAACTCTCTTTCACTAAAAATAGGGCAAATACAATGTCATATTCATTAAAATGAATCTTGAAATCATCTCGCGATCCCAAGCTCACCCCTCGTGACCCCCCGAGGTGTCCTGACCCCCACTTTGGGAACCACTGCCTTAGATTACTAATTTTAGTGGTCGCAGCTATTGCTTTTAATCTCATTTGAGCTGCAGGTGTTGTTTTTCTATAACCACAAAAGAATCAGGACTGAAGGGGTTTTACTTGTCAATGCACATACATTTAACTTGAACACAAAATTCACATTGTTTTGGGGGTTAAACTGAAAAACAAAATCTGTACATTTCAGCTCATTTCTGTCCTTTCTTGTCAGATTCTCTCGTTCCTTCCTGCGTCTCTGTGGGTTCACTGTAGCTTGAGGCTCATTTGTCTCCAGCTGCTGTCTTTGTGCTGCTCTTCTCAAGTGGAGCTGGCACCGGAGCAGAGCAGACGTTACACTAAACCCCCAGCGGTGACTCTGGCAGTGATGAATACGAATGGAGGGAGGCATTTTCACGTCTTAATGCTAGTTTTAAAAGGGACGAATTATGCAAAATCAACTTTAATGAGCTGTTAACCTTGAATGAACTGTGTTCCCTCATCATTAGTTTATTCAAAGTTGTATTTTGATTGATTCGTGCATGTTTGATTATCCTGTATTGTCCTGCAACTGAGGTTTGAGTGCTCTGAAAATTCCTGTTTTCACCTACCTCCTATCCCCGCCCACATCCCTGTACTTAGTTGTGATTATTTGAAGAATTTAGGTGAGACACTACAGGTGAAAAATGGGAAAAAATCTTAAATTTAAAGATATTGATTTGAAACTTCTCCAGTAGTTTAATCACATAAGTGTAAGGAAAAAAAAATTTGAAGTTTTTCATCATGTCAAGTTTTCATGAAAAAACTGCCAAAAATACACAGATTTGGGACATATAAAACTGAAAACATGTATAAAACCAGATTTAAATTTCTTGGTTCATTTACACATATTAGTTACAAAAAATGTACTGAGGGGATTTTGGGTTTCTTATTTAGTTTTTAAGTAAACTAAATTGGACTGAAAATTGTCCTCAATTGTCCTTTCGTCTCATTTTTTTTTAGCTTAAAAGTTCAATAAACCAATTTTGGAATTAGATATTAAAAATTCTTCTGTACGTTTCCTCAAAATCTTGTTGAGTCCAAGATTGTAAAGTTTGATGTGTGTAGGAGCTACTTTAAGTGATGATCCTTATGTTTCGAGGGGAGAGAAATGCATTTTAACAAAATTGCGTTTGAAGTTACAGTGTCCCATAGAGTTCTAATGGTGAAGTGGATTAAATGAAACAATAAAATATTTTTAGGAGCAGATTGGACACGTTTGTTGTTTCCACATGAAAGCCTATGTGTTGAGAGAGCAAACTGACCAAAAAAACAAAAAATGGAAAAAAAAGAGTTTTGCCTGTAGTGTCTCGGCCGGTGTGTGCGCACTCATAGAAAATAATGGAGCCGCCTAATTTGCCGCGCGGCAAAGCATCCCGTGTCACAAAAGCCACTTCTCAAAGATAAAAACATGTAAATGGCAATTTGCTGTGTGTACGGTGAAATGTCACTATGAAGAGGCATTTCACCGTTCTGCAGTTCTGAACAGGAAGTCAATGGATCTGTTTCGATTATTAAGCAGATTTTTCTCAATATTGCAGTTTTTAAATTAACAAAATGTAAAATTATGATCTACTTATGTTATAATTCAATACTAAATTCCTGAAACAAAAGCAAAATAGTGCCTTTAATGTTTTTTTTTTAATAGAGAGATGGGACAACAATCAGCATTTGGGCAAGTTTCATATGATATGATTTATTTTTACTTTGCTTCTTGCAGCTTCTTCCGGTGCTGCACGGTGCTAATGTAAAGGTCACAAATTTGAATTAGAAAATGCACAGTACAATATATACATCTTATAGACTATTATCACTGTTACTCCATTTTGTATTTTAATTCTGTACAAAGTAGGGTTGGCAAGTATCGAAAATCAGTGCAATTATTGGGTATCTGTGGTGTTCATTAGTACTGAAATCAAGTTTGAAATGTTTCTATTGTGGCAAGTTCAAAGTATATTTTCATATTCTAATTAAATGGTTAGATTTAAGGTCTATTTTATTGTTGAGTTTTCAGAACAGCGATGGCATCATATTTGTTTTTGGATTGAATTAACGTTCTAGTGTCTAAGTTTATTATAAGTGTTTTGACATACATACATTGAATATTTGTGTGTATCATTTCCATATCTTTATTAAACGCGGCTACTCTGAAGTCTGTCCATTAATCAATTTCCCAGTCTCAAGACCCCAGCGCTTCCAATTTACATTTGACCTCAGAATAAACAGATTTGATGCGAGGACTTTACAAGTGCTGAGCTGTTAAATTGAAGAAATGTAAAAGTAATGGCTAAGCACTTTTTTTTTTACTATACTGTGTTTAATCTGCTGCAGGTGGAGGAGCAGACTTCAGAGGAGTTTCAGCAGAGTTGGCAGTTTGTCAGGTGAACCACAAAGAACGCTGCAGCGGCACAAACTGAGTCAGAACTAAAATGATATCGGCACAGAGAGTTCATGGTTTGTTCATTTCATTGTTCAATATTTGGGGGAAATATTGACAGTTTATCCCCAAAACGCTTCGATTCTAATGGTTAGGGTTAGAATATTGTTCAATTCTATATCTGTAATGTATGTTTAATGACAAAAATGAAAGTATTTTTGGGAGTATCCTGATATTGATGTCAGATATTATGTTAATCCAATAGAAATGTGTTAAAACTTGCCTTTAAATGTATTAGCTGAGGCTTAAATATCAGACAAATGTGAAATATCATCACAAAGTGCAAAAAGATCACTTTCTACCTTTATTTGAAAGCTCTCGACATAATATTTTTTCACTTTCAGCTCTTTTTGTAGCATTTATTTTACTATAAATGATAAACTCGATATTCAAATTGTGCAGATCTTTAAAACAACTTCCACAATATTATTTAAAATGATTATATATTGCCCACCTCTACTGTTTTTACTGCACCACAAAATCTGTATTTTACAAAGTTCTAAAACCAATACAAATTTGTAGCGCAATCTGTTGTTGTGTCCTTTGGCAAGACACTTCACTTGCTTACTAATGAATGCTTACTAAATGATGGCTGAAAGGGCATCGGCAAATCACTGCAACAGTATTATTTGTCAAGTTTGCTACGACAATCTTATTCTTGAATGAGCGAAAGATACAAGCTGAACTGAAAATAATCAATGTTTTCAGTTTGAACTATTGAAATCTTTCTTTTTAAGGTCAATTAACATACAGAGCGGTTGTAAAGACAGCTCCAGTGGCGCAATCGGTCAGCGCGCGGTACTTATAAGACAGTAACCTGCAGACTCTGAGGGATGCCGAGGTTGTGAGTTCGAGCCTCACCTGGAGCACTTTTGTTAATATATTTCCAAAAAAAAAACTCTTTATTGTCCGATGCTAGAACTCTCCGAAGTTAGTTTCTAAACTGATTGCCAATAACTTGATGCATTTTCATTTTGGGTTGCATTTTTCATAAGATCTCTCAGTATTTTCTCTTTAAAAGTAAGTCCAGCCGTGTGCTAAATGTGTGGTCCCCGCAGTGAAAGAAACCAGACGCAAGGACAGTTGTTCAGAAGGCACAGGGAGCTGCTGACAGAGAGGGTTATGGGAAATGATGTCTCTCTTGAGTTGACAAAAACCTGTGGGTGTGTGTTTATCTCATCAGGCTGAAAATTTGACAGTTCTTTGGTTTAAACATGTTCCAGAGCAGTAGTGAGTAGCTGTTTGTCTTTGTGTGGGATGCTTTTATGTTGTTAGTGTAGCACAATCATTTTTTCTGCAGGTATTGACAAAGTATTCATCCATTTATTGTGTCAAAAGAAGAAAGTATGTATCTTATAGTTCCTCGCTCTCACAAACCCTTATGATCCACCTGCATTCATTTTCGGGTGCATGCTTTGACTTTTGAACAGATTTTCTTAGACAGCGAAGTGAAACTGGGGTTTGCCACAAAAGCGCTGCATTTGGCAAGTACTTCCGGGTTGAAAAGAGATAAAATGCTTCATTGCTACATCCAGACAAAGCACATCTACGGAAGATAATTTGGTTCATCAGATGTTGAATTTCTCATTTTGAATGTTCTAAACCTTGAAAAACACGTATTTTGAGTTTCAGTCTCAGTTGCAGTTGATGTTTTCATTATATTTTTCTCAGTTTAAATTTGCTAAATGAACAGATAACCTTGTAAAGATGAATTAAATCCAACAGTGAGTCAAATTCACAGTGAAAAATGTCACCGCAAAGATTCACTCACTTTTTTTGCTTAAAGTCATTGCCATTTTTACACTCTGAATTTAAACTGTTGAATTTGAGGGCCTGAATACTTCAAAACACCATAAAAACATTTACTACAAAATTTAGCAACACATATTCAAAACAGAAAAATCCACACAGGTTTTTTCAGGGTTAAAAAATTAAAAGTGAGAAATTTGCCTGTTTTTCAAATTCAAATTGTAACGGAACTATTTATCTTCCATACACAGCGGTCTGAGTTTTTGACAAATTATCACAAAGTACTTTTTGGGTGGAAATCCGAGAGAAGAAAAAGTCAACAGGGCGAAAGAAACACTAGATTGGAAAAAAGACTGTTCCACTAGAGATCCCGAATCACTTTTGCTCCCCAGTCCACTCCTGATTTCTTGTCTTAACTTTATTCTATTTCCTTGATGCGCTTTTATTTTAATTAGTGTGACATTTGGTGGATCTCAAACCAAGGCTTGTCTTCAAATTCCTCTTATATCATCCTCAAAAATTGTATTCCAGTTCAGTTAGTTCTATGTTTTTCAACCTTTTTTGAGTTGCGGCACACTTTTTTTTGGTTGAAACGCTTCTGCGGCGCGCCACCTACAGGAACATTACCGGATCAGGTCTTTTAGGGGAAGAAATTTGGTTTAAAATTTGGTAAATAATGTCCTTGCTGTTGTTTGGTTCTTTAAATTTGGTAGAGTGATGTTTTTTCTTTCTGTTTTAGTACAGAAATTAGCTTAAAACACTCACAATTTGTAATTTATTCAGTGAAATCCATGAACTAAAACTTTTCAAGACACACTAGGCCCTTGATTTTCAACCAGTGCGCCGGGGAACACTAGTGTGCCTTGAGGTTTTGCCAGGTGTGCCTTGAGAAAATGTCCAGTTTGAGTTAACAGATTCACAAATACAGATTTAATGAACTAATTTACCATTTTTGGAGTGTCCTGAGTGACATTTTCACCAAAAAAGAACGCAAAACCACGACATTACCAAATTTAAAGAACTAGACAGTGCCACATACATTATTTACCTCATTATATACAATATTTTAACTAAATGTTCTAATTTGGTAATGTTTTAGTGGTAGGTGGCATGCCATGGTAGCTTTTAAACCCAAAACGTGTGCCACAGCTCAAAAAAGGTTGAAAAACACTGCACTAGGCAACATACTAGTTGGAAATCGTGAGTTTGTCTACAGATTTTGGATACATTGGTACTTACTGTAGCTCCAGTGGTGCAATCGGTCAGCGCACGGTAATTATAAGACAGCAACTGCGGAGTGATGCTGAGGTTGTGAGTTCAGACCTCACCTGGAGCATTAAAAAATCCTTCTTTCTACCTAAAACATTTATACATCCAGCAAAACCTGGATCACAGAAAACATTATAAGGCAATCTACACATAAAAACATCTTAAAAATGATGGCTAATCCAGGAACAATTCTTTACAGTAGAGATCTGTCTGAACAATGGTAGGAAGTGAGAAAAAAGATCTTCTGTGTTGTTGTGTCACCATTTATTAAGTTCAGAGATTAGAAGAACGCTATGCTGTGGAATTGTAATCTGTCCAGCTCTCCTCTGGTCTGTTACATCATGTGCTGGAGTCTTTTGGATGCTTCCCAAGGTATGGTTTAGGTATGGTTGAGTAGCAGTTGTAGTTGTAGTACTTGGCGATATTTCATGTGATTTGTTTAAAAAACAAAACTACACATGAGAACAATGTGTGCTTGTGCTTAAGGAGGTGGTGGACTGGTGTGGCTTTCAGGTCAATAGAAGAGTGCATGAAACCACTTGAACGGCACCAATTTAACCTAAATGCTCCAGGTGAGGCTTGAACTCAAAACCTCAGCATCACTCTGCAGGTTACTGTCTTACAAGTACCACAGTGACCAATTGTGTCTAATGATATACAAAGAACACATTTTAGCAGCATGAATGGACGATATAAAGTTTAAAATCCCACCTGTGTCGGTGACCAGTCACCAGAGAGTTAAACTCTTTCACTAAATTAAAAGTTTGCAATACATCAAGGTGTTAGGTTGTGGTTTGTAGTTGCAATTGAAACTGCAGTTTTACTTGTATTGTTAAAATTAGCAAATTTCAAAAACTGCAAATATTTAAGGAACATAATTCCCTTTACAAACTGAAATTGTTTGTAGCAAATTACATATAACTGAAGTCACTAGAAGAAGGAACATTACTTAACATTAAAAAAAGAAGAAGAAAAAAACATCCACCAAAACAACAAGTTAACAACCACCTCACGAAAGACTGGTCAACACAGAAGTCACTCAAATATGGGTTTGCAATCAGTTATCTGCCTTCAGTTTAATTGGATCAGATGTAACTTACCCTCTGTGTACAGTAACATCCTCAAACCTTTGTCAATCACAGGACAGAGCAGCGTAAAACAGGGACAAGACCTGGAAATGACATGCACCAAACTTGTGAGATCCAGATTCAAACTCACGCCACTGTAGGCGTTGTTTAGTCCTGAAAAGGACTTTTACTCAGTGGGCTGCCATGGTACTGCTCCCTCTGTTGTGATGTAGGCTTTGAAGGTCTCCCTGACACGCACTGCCTCCTGTGAGGCTTTGTTGGCAGCGACTCGACGCAGAGGCTGCAACGGATCTTCTCCAGGTGCTAGGGGTATCACAGCAGGTGCATCTTTTCTTCTTGTGGCCCGCATGAAGTTGTGAAGCACACATGTCGCCTTGACACACTGCTCCACAACCTCAGGGCGGACCTCATTAAGATGACGATACACCCTCCACTGCGCAGACAGGATCCTGAACGCATCTTCCACCACCAGTCGGGCTCGAGACAGGCGATAGTTGAAGACACGCTTGTCCGGAGGAAGGGAGCGTCCAGGGAACGGCCTCATCATGTTCCTCCGCAGCGGGAACGCCTCATCAGCCACAAAGACATGGGGCAGGGGTCCTCTGCGGTCAGCTCCAGGCAGGTGCTAATCAGGAGGGAGGTGAAGAGTGCCAGCCCGCAGAGCCTGACCAAAGGAAGAGTTGGCCAGAATTCCCCTATCGCTCGTCCTACCATACCCGCCGACATCAGTCACCTTGAAGCAATACCGGGTGTCTACAACTGCCAGAAGAAAGAAGGAAAAATCCCCATGGCAACTGAAGAACTGGGATCCTGAGTGTGGTGGTGCTGTGATGTCGACGTGCTTGCCGTCCACTGCCCAACAGCAGAGAGGGAAGTTCCACCTCTGATGAAACTCCTCAGCCATACACCTCCAGTCTTCAGTGGAGGGGACAGCCAGGGGACAACCTTGCACACCGTTGAGACTCCCACTCGAAAACTGTCTGCCATCACCAGTGGCAAGGTACCTGTAGAGACCATAAACAAAATCAGAATTCATAAATGTTTTGTTCCAAAATACATATTTCATATTTTGTATTTGTTCAAGTTCATTATAGGCCTACTTTTTGCAAATGTATTTTTCATACCCATCTGTCCCATATCTATCTATCTGTCTGTCTGCGTCTGGTGTCGAGGACGCCTTTGTTCCCTTCTCCACAACAAATAGAGCGCAGTAACTTTCTGAATATAGTCCAAGTCCGCCATTTTTCAAACTGAGGACAGGTGGCGCAGGCGCAACTGCCCCTCATAGGGCGTTTACAGCGAATTTTGACGCGCGACCAAATTCCAAGAGTTGGCCGGACCCTGACGCGCGAATGAGGCGTATGATTATAAGTATTCTGGCGTCAAAATTGGGGCATCCAGCGTGGCTTTATAGGTGATTTGTCTCCATGAAGTGGTCAGGAACCAGCCATGCCATTTGTTTGATCTAAAGCAACCATGTGACAGTTTGTGTGGTTTCACTGCTATCAGATGAGTTTCAGTGATGGTGACTTGACGGATTGTGAAGTTTCACTTTGCCTGGTATTTGTTTTTGTTGGCACACAGCACTTGTGTAAACAGTTTTGAGCTGCTGTGTTCTTGTGTCCAGGTCTCTACTGTTTCTGACATGAGCCTTGTTGGTCAGCCACCAGATGGTCACCCAGTGTCCTGGTCCATCTTTCCCTCCGTTCTGGAAGTGCCGCGGGTGGAGGGGCCATTTCGTTGGTCTAATTGCACCGCGCCTGCTGCACTCATCCGTGCGCCTTAAAAAGGGCTGCGTGCGCGATCTCTTACTTTGGTCTCATTAGAGGGGATGCCATTTTCTTTGCTGCTGATACAGTCCAAAAGGTCCTGGCATCTCCATCGCCATGACGATGTGATGGCCTTCAGCAGTGTACGTCAGAGTGGTTAAAAGCGTCTCCACTCACAGACTGTGTGAATGATGACGCTTCAGGCCGCGCTCTCCAGGTCACTGCCAATGGCAGACATCAATGTGGGACAATTCATTCAGCCCTAGTGCCCAGGTGAAACCTTATGTGTCTGGGGGCCCTTCATCGGCTCTCTGCGTTCTTCACACACAATCACAAGTTAGAAAAAAATCAAATATTTTAGTGGAACACTTATCTGGAACACTTACCCGGTGCAGTGGAGCGTGGAGGAGAGAGACTCCTCATTGAGCTAGGCCTGCACATTTACTCAGAGTTTAGCCAAGGATGGTCCCTGATGTGCTGGAGGGACAGGCGCTTACTAGGGTCCTTCTGCAGGCATCCCTTCAGCAGGTTTCTGCATTCTGTAGATACAAGTTCAGGTTAAGAACATTCTGTCAGTCAAAGTCAAATGTTTTCAGTTGTAGTTACCTGGTTCAGGACATATCGGAATAGGGACCTTCATCCGTGAGCAGGCGGCCTCCTCTGTGATCTCAGGCATGCATCTGAACAACATGCCATACAGCAGCAAGCCTAGCTGCCACACGGTGGCACCTTCAGCAGTGTACATCCCGTACCGAAACCACTCTGGACACGCGTAACATACAGTGCCTGTAAAACAAAAATAATTACTGTCTGTGGGTGGAACATTCCATGCAGTAAATTTACAATACATGGATCGCTAAGGCACAAGAACAGAAAAGACTTGCTCTGGTACATTTAATAATTCATAAGGCAACAGACAGTACTTACCAAGCATTTCATAAAACCTTTGTCCTGGCCTGAAAAAGGTAGCGTTCCCAAAGTCAATGAACCGAGCTTTGGGGACGTCAGAGCTGGTTTCCACCAGGACATTGTCAGGCTTGATGTCTGCGTGGAAGATGCCTCTAGATTCTAGTTTAATAGCATTATCCACCAACTGACGAAAAATGATCTGAAATAAGATCATAGATAATGAGATCATTACTACTACTAATATATTACTACAAGTAATTACTATTTTCAGGTAGAGCTAATTTCAGAGCCTTACTTTGGCCTCGTTAGAGGTGATACCATTACTATTGGCGTAGTCGATAAGGTCCTGGCAGGGCACTGGTCTCTCCATCACCATGACGATGTGATGGCCCACGTCATACCAGTCCAGCAGCTGTGGAGTCATAGAGGAGTCTGCTCCTGCCTTCATGAGGAAGTTGACCTCGTGAGGAATTCTGACTATCTTACAATTCCTCACCTTTGAGACACACATTTGAACAGTATTAATAATGTTAAAAATATACTTAAAAATAATAATAATAAGTTATTACTCACCACAACTGTATACCTCACAAAATACTTGGGGACGACTTTTAGAGCCACCTTTTGAGAAAATGTTTAATGTTACTGTTACTACTCAAAAAGCACTGTAAATTATATTAAAATCTAATGAATTAATGGATATATTTTTTCTTAATTAAAACCATGAAAATTATGGAGGACAATTTTACATTTGAATACTTACTGGAAAGTTGTCCGCTATGCGAACCCCAGAAAAAACTTGTCCGTTTCCTCATCCTCATCCCACATGTATTTTTTTCTGAGCTCTGTAAAGATTTATATTTGAATAAAAAAGTAGTCTTTATCAGTACATTCTAGCATGTGGTTATACAGACCTTCTGTTTTGCCGTAGACCTTGTTCCATTCTTCCCTTTGCTGCTCCCTTTCCTCTATAAAATGTAGAGAGAATATTAAAATACTAGATTCTTCACACTTAATTATGATCCATTATTATCTTATTGTTACATGTTGGCGCTGACGTTTGAGAGCTTTCCTTCCTGCGACAGAGGGTGAATTTGATGGGACAAACCGAGTACCAACCTGAAAAGCAGTTAATATTTATGTTAATGGTTGTAAAAGTGTTGAGTACAAACAGTTTCCATTGACAGTAAAATGTGTTGCCAATATATTCCAGTCTAGTTTTGACAGAAATTAGTCATTGTCTAATCCAGTGGTCCTCACTATTTTGTAAAGGAGAGCCACATTGGCAAACCAGAGATAAGGAGCGAGCCGCAGTTTTATTCATTCATCGTTTTGCCTTTCTCCGGGAATATGAGGCCGATTAACGTCAAATAAAGAACACTTTGTAGCTTGAGACCAGAATAAAAATGTTTAGTGGTCATATAGTGGCCTCCGAATAAACCTGGCCGTGCATCTGTCCTGGTCTGCTCCTAAACCCAGACTCCGTCGCTCACTGTCTGCGCCGCGTAGAGAGAAAAAAGGAGTGACGCTCAGAGCAACGCTCAAAAGTGACTGCGGGGAAAGAGGAGGGATGTAAAGTCTGTACTGGTCTCTAAAGGGAGAGAAAGCACTAAAGTACCGCAAGGGCAATGACTGTTACGTATCAGTGATCAATTTTTAGTGAGTACACGCAAATCTAGCCGCACTTCTAGTGAGTATAGGCGTATACCTGCACATCACGTAGACTATACCACAGCCGCAGACTTTTGTCGAGCTTCTGCACTTGTTTCTTCAGTTGTCCTTCCCACGCTCTGTGTCCGTCCACCTGGATCCACTTTTTTCGGCTTGATGCTGTTTTTTGGCTAGCGCGCGTGTTGGATGCGCAGCAGTCACAAGTGCCGATGTTCTAACTCTGTCCTAAACATTTGCGCAGTGCACAATATTTGTCGACACGGAATAAAACAGAAAACAGGACAGGAATGTGTATTCATAAGAGTTCTTTGCGCCATATTTAGGGAGACGATTGATCAAACTATTTTTTAGAAAATATTACACAATTACGCGAGCCGCCGATTAGGCTTGGAGAGCCACATGTGGCTCGCGAGCCGCGCAATGAATAACACGGGTCTAATGTGTTAAGGTTAGATTTTATGGCAAGTTTATAAATACTTTGTAAATAGTAAGCAAACTTTATTTGAATATCTTTTTTAACAACAACAGGGCTTCATTGTATTGCAATAAAATTTGTTGAGAATTCATTCATATTATCAACAGTAATATATAAATGCCCTGAGATAATAAACCTCCAAATTCCTCAGTAAAGCCAGTTGTGTGTTGCGTTGGTTTCCACTTCATTAGGTATCTACTCAAAGAGAGATCACATTACTTGTCTTTTTCTGCCAGACTTTTTAAATGTGAAATGTATCCAAATATAGCCTGTAGAGAGCTCAAAAACAAATCAATGGAAATATGATTTGTTTTTCAGTTTTTCCTTTTTTGTTAATGAAACAAAAAAACAGAAATAAGAATTGATTTTTCATTTGTCGATTTGATTAAGATACACAGTTCCAAACAACACCAGCTTTCATGTAGACGTTTCTATTTTTCTGAATTTGTTTTTGGAGTGTCCAAGTGTACAAACTGGCACAGACTGGGGGCAGCTCAACGCCTGGTTCTGTCCTTCGCGGTGCTGTTTGTTCGCGGTGCATTTACTCCTCGTTGTTCTGGATCTGGTCTTGGTCCGGTTAGATTGGGACAAGTCCATCGTGATGACATATTCTCTAACCTCCGGGGGAAACTGGGACTGAGCTCACGGCGGGTGTAGCACTGCCCGGCTGTCGCACAGCTGGACATCTTGGTGCTTTGTGGAATTCGCTGTGGTCCTGGGCACGTGAGAACAAGGCCACGCACTGTGGAACTCCGGAGCCCAGTGAAGTCTGATCAGGTGCTGTTGAGCTGTCAGTGTCAGTTTTGTGCAGATGGGACAAATTTTGTGTGAGTGTCAATGGAGTTTCCTAAATGAATGTTCCTCCCTAAACTGACCACATGACATCTGCACGACCCAGTCTGGCCCAGACCACAGGGCGGCCTACTAGGTGTCATACGGGAGAGGTTCAGGAAGCAAAGAGCTGAGTGCTGTTCCCTGCTCGCGAACGGGGATGGAACGTGGGCTTTTTATCAGCCCGCCCGGATTTAAGACTAAACCAGGTCCAGAACAGTTGAGAATGTGCCGCAGTCCGTGCAACACATATTTGCTCGCTGACTTGACTTGTGATCCATTAATGGTGCGAGGTGTCCATGTCTAGAATGCACATTCTGCTGGTCTCCTCACAGCCACGGCAGAGAACAATCCAGCGCACACCCCAGACATCGTCATCTGTCCACGGTGATGACCCTCAGAAGTCCTGGTGCTAGGCCTTTGAGCCCCAGAGATGGTTGTCACCCAGTGCGGGACACATGAACTGTTGGCAGTGGGACACGAGCACCACATGGAGCCAATACCGCAATTTGCAAACATTCTTTCAAACTGTGTTATGATCAGATAATAACATTAATAATAATATTGTTATTATTATTATTAGGCCCGAGCAGGCCAGTTGACAGACCTGCTGGAGCCCGGGACAAGAAGGCCTCACGCCCCCCCCCCCCAATCTTAATTTAAAATATTTTTAATTTACAGCGTTACAAACAATAAATTACAGAAAAATGGCACTATTCAACAATCTCAAAACTACATACTAGTACACTTGCCTTTGGAAAATGCTAAACTGCACAAAAATGCATGTGTCTCTGACATCTGTAAAATCTAATCTTTAGGCAAGTTCACGCCCCGTGGATAGCATGGCCAGACTGTCCAGCCTCATTGAGACATGGTTGGTCCCTTTCAGTTTTTTCTCTCCCATTAGGGGACAAAGAATAGCATAAATAGTTGGGGAAATTTCTTCTATCCACATCAGTGGACAACTCTTAAACCATTTCTGATAGTGGCACTCGTGTTGCAGCGCACAGTTGCCCTGTCCACGTCAGACATCGGCCTAGGCCCCACTGCACGCGTAAAACGCCCTACACGCGTAAAACGGATACGTTTTTCACGCGTTTTATTTAGCCAGAATGAAAAGTGAATGAGAGTGGCCACACTGCATGCACAAGACGCGACAGCACTCGCGTAGAGTTCAGAAAATAGGAAAAAAAAATTGACGCTCTACGCGAGCATAGGCGCGTGTCCCACTCAAACTACATAGACAGCAAATAAAGCATAGTATTTTCTATTTGTATGTCCAAGCAGAATAAAAAAAATGTGGTGAACACCTCATTATCTCTCCACCCCTATGTAACAAGATAGTCACGTGACTACGGGCGTAACCTCGCGAAACCGAAGCCGTACGTCAACAGCGTTCTTTCTTTAATATTGCCACTTTCTTTGTTATAAAAGTCTTTAAGTTTGTGTTTTAGAGTCTGCTTAGTTCAGAGAACAATGACCATCATCAAAGTACGACAGCAATTATACTTTAAAGTCAACTCGTCACAATTATTCTATGAATTGTTGAAGCCCTATTTTTGATGCAATAATGTCAAATAAAAATTCAAATAAAAACAATAAATACAAACCCGAGGCATTTCCATTAGACTATGGTGTGACTGCGATATATTTTGTTTGTTGCATTGTCTTTATTGTGTCATCCAATATTGTGATATTGATACTTTTGCGATGTATTTGATTTGATTTTTTTTTTTTTTTTTTTTTTTTTCATGGTATAACTGTTTCGTTTGTGCTGGGACAGAAAAATGTCTCTAAAACACAGGGTTTGGTCAGGGGCCACATGTTAAAGGGGACATAGTGTGTAAAATCAGCTTTGTTACTGTTTCCTCATCATTAGTTTACTCAAAGTTGTTTTTTGATTTATTTCTGCTTGTTTGAGTTAATCCTGGATGCCTAGAAGTGCTCAGACAATTCCGGTTTTTACCTACCCACTATCCCCGCCCACATCCCGTACTTAGTTGTGATTATTTGAAAAATAAAAACATTCATTCATTCATTTTCTACTGCTCATTCCCGTTATGGGTCGCGGGTGACTGGAGCCTATCCCAGTGAACTTTTCTATTTTGAAAGAAATGTTTTTGTTTTTTTTAAATGAAAACATTTAGGTTCTAAAATGTCACATAACCACTTAAAAAAAAACACATAAATGACTATTCACAGTTCTGCAGTTTTGAACAGGAAGTGAATGGACCTGTTTCTGTTATTAAGTCATTTTAGATCAATCAGTTTGAACAATGAACACAATGTAAAATTATTAAATGATGTTGTGCTTATTTATGTATTTATTTAATTGTATTATTATTTTTTTAACCTTTATTTAACCAGGAAAACACCCACTGAGATCGAGATCTCTTTTTCAAGGGGGACCTGGCCAAGTGGTCAGCAGCACCTGTCAGGAGTATTACAAGTTTAAAAATACATAAACAACAAAACAATTTGTCTAAAAAAACTGAAACAAAGTGCAACAGTCATAAGATAAAGTGCCATAATTAGAAAATGCTATAGTTTCACAGTGCAAATTAAGTTCACAATAACAGATTAAAAGCACAAGCACTGAGAAATTGAGTCCCTCTGTCTTTTTTGTAGAAAGGAACGAAATGTGTTTAAGGAAACAAGATCATGTAACATATCTTGAACAGATCAAGATATGTTACAGTTCAATACTAAGTACCTGAAAAAACGCATAATATGTCTCCTTTAATGGCTGCTGTAGTAAAAGGCATAAAAAGGGCTTCATTACGTCTCTGACACTATTTATAAAGTCATTTTTAAAGCCATATTTTACAAGTAATTACCCCATTAACTGTTTTCTTACCCTTGTTAATTAACAAAAATGCTGCAAAAAGAGCTGAAAAAAAAGTTAAGTATAAGGTGATATTTCAGCTCTCTTACAGACATTTCACTTTTAACTAAACTTGTACATTTTAACACATTTCGGTTGGATTTATATAATATTGTCTGCCTATTGTTATCCGGATACTCCAAAAATTACTGAGATATTAATTTTTGTCATTATTACCCAAAAGCTATAATTTTAATGCATGTAAAAAAAATGATTATAACTTTCTTGGGGCCAAATCATGATTTCTGTTTTATCTCAATTTGTGTTCGCTTTGTATTTTTCTATATTTCTCTATAACAGAGCTGCATGATTTAGGAAAAATATCTAATTGTGATTTTTCTGACCTGCAACTGTTATTTGTTTTGCAATTTATGTTTTAATAATAGGACACAATCTTGTCTTTTTTGTCATGTTCAGTTCTATTTGTCATATTTAAACATGTCTTTATCACTTTTAGTCGCGTTTTGTTGCACTGTGTCGTATTTGTTGTTGTTTAACCCATTTTTGTCACTTCTCGTCGCACTTTTGTCGCTTGTTTCAGAACATGTTTGTACAAATCCAAACTACAGTGTTAGTGGTTTTTATTCAAATATAAGCAAGAAATTTTGTTGTTTGTGGAAAAAATTATTGCACTTCAAAAATTGTAGCCTTTGGGATTTGCTAATTGCATCCATTAAAATTGCGATTTTGTGTCGATTTGGTTTAATTATACAGCTCTTGCCTTTAAGAGGTGAATAAAGCCATCTGCTCAGAGGCTAAACAACAGGAGAAAAAGTGTGTTTGAACAGACAGCTGCATTAAAGAGATAAACAGTGAATCATGATTCAATTTTTAGCACCGTATCTCCCAGTCCTAAGTGGACACAGGCTTCAACATATGATGACGTCTTCAAAATGACGACAAAAACATGAATAATTTGACCCCTGATGCTTGAATGGCAGATAATTGTCCACCAAAGAGGAATTTAAATGTTTCTATTCAGTCCCGTGTGTGTCTTTTACAGTTTGTCTATGGCTGGACTGGTGAATAATGCGCTCTTCTTTGTCTTTAGACCTATACTCTTGACTTTAGAACAGATTTTCTTAGACAGCGAAGTGAAACTGGGGTTCGCCACAAAAGCGCTGCATTTGGATAGCACTTCCGAGTTGAAAAGAGATATAATGCACAGATACAGAAGATAATTTGATTAATCAGATTATTTATCACTTTGAATTTTCTAAACCTTGAAAAACACGTTTACTTTTTTAAAGGTCCCATATTATGCAAAATCAACTTTTTTGAGCTTTTAACCTTCTACTAGTGTTCTCAGTTTAAAATTTCTAAATGAACAGATAACCTTGTAAAGATTAATTAAATTCAACAGTGAGTCAAAAAAAAAAAAAAGTCACTGCAAAGATTTACTCATTTGGATAGATTTTCTTTAATAAAACACTCACAATTTATAACTTATTTAATGTAATCCATGTGTGAATCCATGAACTAAAACTTTTCATGACTTGGCAATGGACACTAGGGAATGGATACTACCATAAAATGTGGGCTATAAGCCGCTACTTTTGTCTCATGATTTCAAGCCTGCAGCTTATACAGCGATGCGGCTAATTTATGTACAGTGAACCCTTGCTATAACGGGGTTCACCTATCGCACCTAACAGTGCATTGTACAGTGCATTCTTGCTCAGAAAAAGAAAGAGTGCCAACAACTACCCATAACGATGTTCTTCTCTCGGAGAAAGACTCCTGTGCAGCCTTCAGCAGAAAATGATGCTACAGCGCAGAGGATTCAGGACGAAGAGGCACAGCTGGAGGGACTGTGAAATACTTGTGAGCCACAATGTTTCCAACCTTGTATTCATTACTGTGCGTGTTAAAATTATACTTTTACAATAACGTTTTTAAAATAATAGTTATTTGTAAGAAATGTTTATACTGTACTGTATTTGTATTCATTAAACAAATCTTGGGCCTGAAAACGGGTTTTGTTTTTTTTTGTTTCATTCTATAGTACAGTATTGTATTGTATAAGCACTAAATAATAGCAAAAAAATAAAGCTGACTACCTAGCGGATTTCACTTATCGCGGGTTATTTTTGGAACGTAACTCCCGCGATAAACGAGGGTTCACTGTATTTTTCCGGGAGCGGCCTCCAGAGTTTAGATCGAGCTCAGAAATTCACCCCGCCGAGCCCGCACACATACTGTCCGAACCGACCCGGGCACGATTCGACCCGAGCTTGCGCGGGTACTGTCGGAACCCGACTCGGAGTCATTTACTGCATGATTCGACCCGACCGGGCCGCACGTATGTCCGAACCGAGCACGCGCACGTGTAGAACCGGAGTTACGTAAACTGAGTTCCGTGCAGAGGTTTATAAGCAGAATAAGTAAGTAACTACGTGTTACTGTACCAGACGGGGCTGTTCCTCCGCTGATACTGGCCCACATGATCTCTCTCCCTCGCTCCTTTCTTCACTTTTTTGGGAAGGCATCCGTTGCGCTCTCTCTCTTTCTCCTCCGTTGCGCTCTCTTTCTCTCTCCTCGCTCCGTGTAGCAGCTGTGCACTTTCATTAAGGCGTCTTTTGTCACGTCACATATTTTGACCACTTTATTCGAGGATATGGATGAAAACAACACAGCACTGGCTACACACCGCACTCTTTCACCGCAGAGCGCGCGTTACAAAACACGAGTACATCCGAACCAGCCCGGCAATGTAAATGTTACAACGAGGACACCCGCGGCTTATAGTCAGGAGCGACTTATATATGTACACAGTTGTTTTTCTTTGTAAATATGGCTGTTGCAGCTTATACTCAGGAGCGCTCAATAGTCCGCATTTTACGGTAGTTGGAAATCGTTAGTTTGTCTATGGATTTTGGATAATCATACCCCTAGTGGCGTAATCGGTCAGCGCGTGGTTCTTATAAAGCAGCAACTGCAGAGTTATGCTGAGATTGTGAGTTCAGACCTCACCTGGAGCATTAAAAACTCTTTCTTTGTACCTGAAACGTTTTTTATTTGTTGAAATCAAGAAAACATTTATACATCCAGCAAAACCTGGATCACAGAAATCATTATAAGGCAATATACACTTTAAAAGTGCTTGAAAATTATGGCTAATCCAGAAACAATTCTTTACAGTGGAGAACTGTCTGAACAATGGTAGGAAGTGAGAAAAAAGATCTTTTGTGTTGTTGTGTCACCATTTATTAAGTTCAGAGATTAGAAGAACGCTATGCTGTGGAATTGTTTGTGTGGCGGCAGATGTTGAATCATTTATTTGTGTTTGTTTGCGTAGCAGTAGATTATAGAGGGAGGAGGAAGTAACCTGCTCTGATATGACTGTAACATGTGTTCTATGATGAGAGTCCAGTGGAAAGCAGAGAGGAGGAGGGCATCGTAATCCGTCCAGCTCTCCTCTGGTCTGTTACATCATGTGCTGGAGTCTTTTGGATGCTTCCCAAGGTATGGTTTAGAACTGAAATGAGTAGCAGTTGTAGTTGTAGTACTTGGCGATATTTCATGTGATTTATTTAAAAAACAAGACTACACATGAGAACAATGTGCACTAGTAATTTTCTGACTACTTGGCTCATAATAGGATCAAATATAACATGACATGCAGTGACTGATTGTTGTAGAAAACCTTTGTCTATTTCACCCTTGACCTGGGTTATGCCAACAGTGACTTATGAAACCAGAGCAACAGATGACCAATCCATGTCAATGCTGGATGTACACTGAGTCTGGTCCTGGTGTGGTTTGGAGTCTGCAAGTGTCCTGCCTGTGCTTAAGGAGGTGGTGGTCTGGTGTGGCTTTCAGGTCAATAGAAGAGTGCATGAAACCACTTGAACGGCACCAATTTAACCTAAATGCTCCAGGTGAGGCTTAAACTCACAACCTCAGCATCACTCTGCAGGTTACTGTCTTACAAGTACCACAGTGACCAATTGTGTCTAATGATATACAAAGAACACATTTTAGCAGCATGACGAATGGACGATATAAAGTTTAAAATCCCTAGAGCTGTCGTTGCCCTATTGACCGATTAATCGGCTAAAGGGCATGTAGCAAAATATACCACCACTATAAAGTAGTTAACCCAAACTGCACTCAAAAGACAACAACTGCACAGTAGTTCATGCAAAAACATACTATTTGTACAGAAAAGTACTAATAAACAGTGTAATTATATGTTTGAGCTATAGAAGTTAGATTAAATTTATGATTCACTACAAAATCTTCAACTAACTAATTCCATATCTTCTAGTTTTTTGCTGTTTTTGCCATGTAAATCCTTTTCATTTACATAAAATAATTAGTCGACTAATAATAATGTTGGTCGACTAAGACAACATTGACTGACTAATCGACTAAACAACTAAAGGATTACAGCCCTAAAAATCCCACCTGTGTCGGTGACCAGTCACCAGAGATTTAAACTCTTTCACTAAATTAAAAGTTTATTGAATGCCTTTGGATGGAAGTCAAAAACATTTCCCAGAAGACTACATTCGAAACCTGTTCGAACTGAAATGAAACAAATTAAAAAAGGGAATTTGTTGCCATGCATAAATCTAACAAGTAAATGAAATACTTAAGTAAATCTCTATCTATGTTATAGGGAGTGTAGCAATAGTAGACAGTAGCTGGCATAGCCGCGGGAACGTAATTTTGGAAGGGGGTGCAGTTTTTTTTTTTTTTTTTTTTAGCGCAGTTACACACGTTTATTTAGGGCCAAATAAGGGTAATCACACAAAAATAGCGTCAGGACTCATGTAACGTTTGAAGAATGATCAAGATACACCAGAAAAAAGGCACAAAGAGTTAATTATTAGACGCTGCTCCTGACTCTCTGCTACGGGACAGCGTCAGCGCCCAGCCTCACTTTAAGCACACGCACAGACACGCACTAACACACACACACAGACACGCACTAACACACACGCACGAGTAGGTGTCTGTATGAAACCATGAGCCTCGACTTCTACGTGGGAAAATGACATTCGGCGATGGTCAACAGGGCATGTGCCGAAGTCAATAACATCACTGTTTAACACAGTAGAACCCTGTACAGTTATGACAGCCACACGGTGCAACAAGCAGCTGTTTACTTCACTTCAGTTGAGTTTCCCCGCGACGTACGGCGACTTCATCAGTTCACTCACCGCTCAGACGCTCACATGAAGCAAAGTACCACCTCTGTGAGACGAGGAAACGTGGATTTGTGCCGCTGTCTTTCAGCGTAAAGTCCCTTTGGTTCTTATGCGTCGCGTCAGATTCAAACACGAGTTGTTGCACATGCAGCCTGTAGCTCCAGCAAAGTCCTCACATTTATGCGTCCGCGGTGTAGTTTCACCTCTTAATCCAGCCTGGGGGTGTCATTTCCTCGTTTATTTTGTCACACTTTAGAGAATGTACAAACAGTGGTAAACAGCGGTTTGCGCGCTCAGGTCAGTGCGCCGCGCACCATCACAGGTTTACTTTTCCCTGACTTTAACCTGCAGGCATATAGTTGACTGCAAAAACATTTGATAAAAGTAAAGATACCATATTTATTGGAACAGAAACTGTGTTGTTTTATAATGCTACCTAGAAACAATATAGTTTTGCTCAGGGCAAAACCAGCAATGGGCCTGTTTACAAGTTCCCATTGAGTTGACCCATCCAGCAGGGGGTGCTATTGCACCTTCTGCACCCCTAGTTCCCGCGGCTATGGTAGCTGGATTAATTGAGTTCATTTGGACTTGCACTGATGACCATTTAATCAGCCTTTACAGCTTTAAACTTCAAATGACTCTGCTAATAGTCTTTTTACAGCCCCCTCTCTGAGCCAGTGCTTGCAGTATTCAGGCAGTATTGAGAAGAAAACCAACCTGAGTGTGTCAAAATGAAAAAGAAAGTGTGGGGACAGGAAGTGAAAGTCAACATTAAGATTCTGTTCAGCTTCACAGAAATACCATGAGAAACTTTATTTAAATCATTTCCTTTTGCAGTCACTGTGTCATGTGGTCTGTACCAAGTCCTGCTTTATTGCCAGCAAATCTTGTGTGAGGCCATGTCAGGAAATGTCACAAAAATGGTAAATGGGGATCACATGATTACAGTGTGTGACAGGAACATGAATTATGGAAGGCAGTTGCTTCTCGCTATCCTTGGTTTGTGGTTACGTACTGTACATTCAAGTAGTTATTTTTTGATGGTGTCGCTTACTTAGATTATACAAATTTAGACAAAAATCCAAGAAAATGTGTATAAATCAGTGTCAAAAAGTACAGCAATATGAAAGAATAACGTCATATCAAAAGAACTTGTTTGGGACCAATACTGGACCTTGAGGAACTCCACAATTATTTTTGCATTTCAAGCTTAAACTTCATTTCGCAGAGTGGTTAGCATCCACACCTCACCGCATAAAGGTCGCGGGTTCAATTCTTAATCCAGATTGAGGTTAGAATTTTTCTTCGGCTAGTGTTCAGTTCGGTTTCTTCCTGGCGCTACGGTTGCGTCCATTGATTCCGATTTTGTCCCATTAGAGCTTTTAGTCAACATTGAGTTAATCGTATATTCTTATTTTTGAATATTTGTAAACTTTATCAAGATTGTAGGGTGTACACAATTATTATTAAAACAACAATTATCTTAGTTATCTGGACTATACAGACGCTAAAACAGGAGTCAAAAGACGTCTGTAACACAGAAAGCATCATTATTAAATCAAATGTCACAAAAAAAGGAGAAGAAATTACCCAGACCCCAAAAATTCTCTGGGAAAGATTTGTATAATATATAAATGCACATATTTTTAGGCTCCGGACATTCACAGTTGCATTTGATGAATTTCTGCAATGCCTGTTTTTAACCAATTTGCACGTGGAATAGAGGCGAGAAATAGTTTATATTTGTATTTAGCGTATAATCTCTCAGTACGCAGTTCTTCTGAGTAATATCGCAGACGAGGACTGCTATCATGGCCCGACAGCAGGGGCCTTGTCATGTGGTGCTCTGTCCGGGGATTAAACTCTAATCCGGCTGTTCGGGAAAAGAAAAAAAAAATCACTCAAGCATTTAAAAAAAAGCACACACCACAATAATGGCTGGGATAAACAGAGGATGCTCAACAGAAGACGAGGAGGATTCTGGAAAATAGTGGATGTTTGCTTTGTGGATTTACCAAACGTCATAAGGTCAGTTGAGTGTTGAAATGTTGTTCTCGATTTACAGTTTTGTGGTTTTTGACTGCGGCGTACGAGCAAAGGATGTAGTTGGTTGCGATCTTGTGCTTGTTTGCTGGAGTTTGTTTATCCAATATGGCCACAAAGCTTGATTGCAAGAGGAAGGAAAACTCAAAGTAAGTCGTTTTGGTCAGTAAGCAAAGAGACGAAATACAAAAGTAAAAGGACTGTACAAGTTCATTTTGCGTCTGATACTTTTTACTTTTACTGCTGCATTTGAGAGCAAGTATCCGCACTTTCTACTTAGCACAATTATGGTGATATTTAGACTAACATTTCTAGCTTTGAGCCAACAAAAATAATCAAACTGAAGTAGAAATATTGAGACGTTGATTGAAAAAATATGGACAATTCTTTATGACAGTCACCACATTTCACTCTTTGAAATCGCTCACGCTTGTTTCTGGAAGTAGATTTTTCCATGTTATTTTAAATGTTTGACTGAAATAAGTAAATGTTGTTTAAAGATTGCGCCGGGCGTTTTCAGCTCTGTGGTAAGTAATACATGCAAGACTTATAATTTTAGATGAAATTTGTTTCTTAAACCTTATAATCCACTATGTCATTAAAACATTTTGCATAATTTTAAGTTTTACATGTGTTTTTTGGGCTGAAAACAACCGCGTTATGGATCGCGTTGTGCATTTAGACAAAAGCAAAAATGAATGAGAAATTTACTTCTGGATTTGCGGCAAACTTCGAAATAGTGAGCTCCATACCCGCAAAATACATAAATTGAAACAGGTACATCTATACTTTTACTTATGTACATTTTAAAAACTTTTACTTTTACTTGGGTACTTTTCTTTGCACTTTGACTTAAATAACAAAATTGAATACTTCTTCCGCCACTGGTTTTGACAAAAAGAGGAATTAGTATGAAGTTGTATATCATTCAGTATGGGTTCAATCTTGATATAACAAGCTCACTTCTGTTTTTTTATGGAATTGATTAAAGTCTTCTTGCTCCAGGTGAGGCTCGAACTCACAACCTCGGCATCACTCTGCAGTTACTGTCTTACAAGTACCGCGCGCTGACCGATTGCACCAGCGGAACTTGCATGAAGAGATGAACTGTCAAAATTATAACCCTAGAGCTACATCAGAAATCAACGCTGGAAAGAAAATGGCGGCAGATACAAAGAATAAGAATTTTAATGATCTGCATGCTGTTTGTAGAATGGTTGTGTTCTTGTTTATCTTTTGAAACAAGCTATTTTGATTGAATCATAATGGAAATAATGATTATTCAAACAATTAATTGCCTGAGAAGGTGGGGCATCAGCGCATCTAAAATGAAGAGAACAAACCGAAGAAATGAAAGTAGGAGAAGACTCTCAGAGCAATACTGTTTTATGTATTCTAAGTAGAAATACACAATCTGTTAATGTCTTTTCCACTCAAACAAAAACACGTGCAATTTGAACGCACTTAAAGGTAACATTAATAATCTCCATAACTCTATTACGCTACTTCAGTAATTATTTAGACTAATAATCATAACTGTGTTTATTTATTGTATGTCAAGTCTTAAAGCTTTTGCTCCAGGTGAGGCTCGAACTCACAACCTCGGCATCACTCTGCAGTTACTGTCTTATAAGTACCACGCGCTGACCGATTGCGCCACTGGAGCTACAAAATTAAGCAAGCACTCAGTTGCAGAAGTCGATTTCTACCACCGATTTAAAGCATCAGTGGTAGAAATCAAGGTTGTGGCTGTACAAAATCGTAGAAAGGGGTTCCTCCCTGGGGGCAGGACTCCCAGTACTCAGAGTAGCATATAAGCCCAAGCTCCCATACCAGCTCTCTGATTGACAATGACTTTTGGATAAAAGTCGAAACGTCTCGATCTTTAAACGGCGTCCGGATGACAACCTCTGAACCCCTTTCTACGATGGACCACACCTGGACGAATGAGGGTTTACATCGACGCTGTACAAAATGTTATGTACTACAGTATTGTCTGTTTTAAGTAGTTGTAGGGTATAACTATGAGGTAAGGTTACTGTCAATAAAGACGTTCATATTTATCTTATAGCTATAACTTTTACCAGGGGCGTAGCACCAAATTATGGGCCCTTATTTTGTATTCCCTATTACAAGAATATACACCCTATGGTTTCTACATACGGTAATTTATAGATATCGTGTGCAATTACAGGTCAATATTATGATACAGTACTGTTCTCTGATCTCGAAACATATTATTACTATCAGAAAATACACAAACGTCCATTTATAATAACTACTTTTGGCTTATATGTGAGCAGTGATTTTGCTCTTTTTTGAAGGTTTGATGGGCCCCCCCTGATGCTACACATAACTCTATTTAGTCTCTCAAAGACTTTACTCAAACACATTGTATTTTATTACATCGAAAACAGATCAAAGCGTAGAAAAATGCAACTGAGTCAAAAAAAATCACATGCCCTGGGCCCCAGGGAACCAGTACCCTTTACCCCCCCAGTCCGACGCCAGTGACTTTTACCATCCTTGCAAACAAAACATATCTTGTACAGATCTACCCAAAGTTAAATATTTCCAACCAAAATTATCTTGTACAGATTCATTAATCTTAAAAAAAAGAAAAAAATGATATAGACCAAATGTAGCTACTGCTTCTTTCAATCTGCATTACAAAATTAGTTCATACAGTTATAATAATATACAAAAATAATAATGTGCTAAGTTTTACAGTAAAGTTACAGTCTAACTCGACAGACGTTGACACAGTTGTTTATGTAGGATGTGCTTTTCTAAGTTTTTAGTGAAATTATTGAGGTCTACAGACAACTTCAGACTGCCTGGTTGTTTATTCTTCTGTCTGATTGTTAAAAATGAAAAGACAAACTGTGCAAAAGCAGAGGATCTTTTTGGGATTGCGCAATTTCTGGTAGCAGTGAAGCAGGAGTTTGTTTAGTCACTTTAAAATACACATTCAAACTGTATTTTTCTAGTACTAAGCAAATACTGCTGTTACTAAATGTCCCACACAACTAAAGTGAACCGTGATTACTATATTAAAGCAAAAAATGAATAAATACCATTTGAAAAGAATGACGTTAAAGTCTTATTTATAAACATTCTTTGTCTAGCATTGTTTTCAAAAGTTTAATCTTTTTTAATGCAATAAAAATATCTTTCATCCAATCTCGAGCAAATTTCTCTGCTGTTACTATTAATATGTGAAGAAATGGTATCCCAAAAATATTTCAAAACGGAGAAATCTTCTGCAAATGAACTCTTGAAATACTTTTCCATGAGACACTGATGATTCTGCTAATGTCTTACACAGGACTTAACGTAGTGTCGTAAATGTTAAAAAGATTATGACACAGGTTACAGTTACAGATGGCTGTTGTGTTGGTGGTCGCTGTAAGCTGTTCTCCAGGTGTACGTGTTTTATTATTTAGCACAATCTCCACTGTAGCAGATGGTCTTAGTTGGGCATTTAAAGGTTGAATATAATAACGTGATGATGTTTTTTGGAAGGAATTTTAAATAGAGCAGCGAAAATTAAACCAGGTGTTGACAGAAGTGGAGACGTCATGCTGCAGAACTGTTCATTTTTTGTCTGAATTGGCAGTTTTTGACTTCAGAATCATATATTTGTTAGTGTGTTAATGATAAAGTGGAGAAAAGACAGCAATGGTATAGCGACCCTTCCAAGAGAGATGTGTTTAGAACAGCTGGTACTTCTTTACACATGCTATCCCATTCATTTTAATGAGGTAGCAAAAAAAGAACAAAAAGAATGCACTTTACAGGCTGTTGTCATTATTAAAACTGCCAGCTTGCACCATCAGCCCCTCTGACCACCTTCAGTCACTCATGCATGCACCATTTTCATACTGGCCAGTGTGGGTGTCTTGCCTATGGATATAACAACAGAACTTAATCCAAGCAGGAATCAAACCTCTGAACTCCGGGTTGGTGAACGAGTGCTGTGACAGTTGAGCTACTGTTGCTCTGAAATGTTCCTATCAAACTGTTGTGGCCCGCTTTGTTTTTGGTTGTGCACTATTGTCCAGAATAACGTTTGATTTTGGAAACGTTTATTATGAGGTTAGCATGTATACTAATAGTTAATTCATAATGGAAACAATCTACACAAAACTTGTGGTTGTCAGTCGATAAAACATACCGTGGTTTTTCATAGTTAGCGATGTTCGGAGGCTCCAAAGGACTGGCAAATGGAATGCAGGTGCACGGGAAGAGTCTATATTCTGTCTCTTTAATATAATTTTATTCATTTTTGTCATTTGCAGCTGGCAGGGCTAGAAGGAGTCAGTGAGGATGGACGGACTGGGCAGCCAGAGCAGCCTGCAGAGGAAGAAGCCTCCATGGCTCAAAGTGGACATCCCCAAAATCCAGGTCACTCCTGACGATGGACCAACCAACTTACAGGTGCATGTTCTGTCTACTTCTGCACTAGGGCTGGGTGATATGGTGATAAAAATTGAATCGTGAGCTCATCCCTGTGACAATCTGCTATTTTTATGGCATTGTCGTATCGTGATTGACTGTTTGTCTCTTTAATGCAGCTGTCTGTTCAAACACACTTTTTCTCCTGTTGTTTAGCCTGTGTAGCCTCTGAGCAGATGACTTTGTTTACCTCTTACACCTCTAAAGTGCAATAATTCAACTCAATGCACTACAACGCAACTAAAAGTGACAGAAATGCGTCTAAAAACTACAAAGACATGACTAAAAATGACAAAGACTCACTTAATTACAACGAACACAACTAAATGTGACAAAAATGTGAGTAAAAGCGACAAAATCATGCTTAAAATGTGAATCTGAATAGAAAATCTAATCACAATCGCAAAACTGGTCAGAAAAATCACAATTACATATTTTTTCCTAAATCGTGTAGCTCTATTAAAGGCAATAGAAAAGACAAAGTGAACACAAATCATGATAAAATCGAAATCATTATCTGGTCCCAAGAAAATCGTGATTATAATTTTTTGCTGTATCGCCCAGCCCTACATGGTAGTTATTATTAAGCATTATATTCTTCCATGGGCCATCAACAAACATGACAGTGATATTTACTACATCCCTACCTGTCTTAACTTAAAGGGGACATATGCAAACTTTAATTCATTTTTTACATTTACAAACAACACTGTTTCTTCAGCATTAGTTTACTCAAAGTTGTATTTTGATTGGTTCCTGCATGTTTTGTTCTGCAACTGAGGCTCGAATGCTCAGAAAATTCCTGCTTTCACACATCCCCTATCCCCGCCCACACCCCTGTACTTAGACTTCGAGTGATACATGTTAAGTTCTGAAATGTCACGTCACCTTTTTGCGTTTATTATTTTATATTTTCATCCAAAGCAAATAATAAAAAAAATGTTACTTGATCGATTTAAAACATGTGTGTATCATTTCGAGTGCGTAAGACAAAACTATAACACTTTATAATAACTGCACATTTAATAGCCTTAATAAATACCCTAACCCTAATACCTTATACCCAGAACTATACAGCAAACACACGACCTACATTTGCCCCTGTGTGTGTTTCCTCAGCCCGTGAAGCGTTTACGCAGTGTGAGCATGCCCACTGAACACCCCCATGTGTGCGTCGCTCTGGAGCCGTCCGCCCACCACCTCAGGCCCACCATGGAGCGCCTGCCCTCCATCACGCTCTCCATCAAGAGGTAATCACTCCCGTCGTCTCCTCCACCTTCTCTGCTGACTCTTCCCGCTCCTCTGAAGTCTACTTTCACTAACTTCCTTTTTTCCTCTTTCCTTCAACTGCTGCTTTCCTGCTGCGCTAATGGGAAAGGGTTCGATTTAAGAGGGTCAACACAGTCCCCCCAAAAGGCCAGCGGGTGCCCAGGCGGGTGTCCACAGTCCGGAGGCGCTCCTGTGTGCCCAAAATACAGACGAGGAGGCGCTCTTCTATACCCAAACAGATTATGAGGTACTAATGATTTGTCCTATAAAAGCGGTTTCCATATATTATGCTAGCGTGACTTTTTTGAGCTTTTAACCATGTTCTAACCATGTTCTATCATCAAAAACATACCTGGAGTTGGAATTTTGTATTGAAATAATTTATTTGAAATCTCAAGATATAAATTGTACAGTTGTTTGTGCATTATTTCTTTGGAACAGCATATAATAATAACTAACATTTAAAAGCCTTAATTAAGCAAATTAACAAAGACTTTATTCATAATGATCAAATACTTAATTAAGTATCATGTAGGCTTAAAGTGCCTATGATAGGTTGGACAACTCATTGACAACACAATCTAAAATACAGAAATCAGTCATCTTTATTGATTTCTTGGCTTTCAGTTGAGAAAAATCACAAACTACTTCCTCGTCCTGAAATCCTCACAAGGCCAGGTTAAAACTATGCATAACCTTCGAATTGAATGAGTGTGTCTGTCTAGTGTGATGTCGTCAATTTGTTCTTACTTCCTTTACTGATTTTTCAACTTTTCTTCACAAACTACAACTTCTTTGGTGTAGAAGTGGAATTTGTACAATAGGTAATAATACACCCAAATAAATTCAAAATGAGAAAATTGTTAAAAACTGTCATATGCACTATGCTCTACCTATAGTACAACTCTCAATACTAATAAATAGTCACTAAGCATGAATAATTCTTAATAAATAATTTGTTCATTATGATTTAAGTCTTTATTCATGCTTTGTTAGTTATTTGAAAGTGCCTAATAAAACAAAAAAAGGTCACATGTTGTTTAAGCAGGACTTTGTGACAAAAATTAAGCCGATGCATTCTGTTTGCATGTTATAATAAAGTAAAGGTAAGTGCCAAAAGCTGGCTGCGCTTGAGTGGTCCACCCCAGTTTCGCTTCATTGTGTGAAAAAAGCTCTTTTAAAACTGTGCACGTGCCTAAATTAATGTATGCGAATATTAACAATGTTTCAAAGGGTTTGGGAGAGCTAGGAACTAATTAGATTTAAATACCTACTTTTTCCTTGCGCGGTTTGAAAATGAGGCACCCCAGCTTTAAATAACAGAATAGTTATAGAATTTTACAGAAAGCTTTGAAGTTATTGTTTGCCGAGTGCCACTTTCAGCACAGATATTGAGACTTGCTCACATTTTGAAAAAAAAAAAAGACAGCTAGGTACCATTTAGTCATTGAATCCAACATGTGATGCCAAGCTCCAGTGGCGCAATCGGTCAGCGCGCGGTACTTATAAGACAGTAACCTGCAGAGTGATGCCGAGGTTGTGAGTTCGAGCCTCACCTGGAGCATGGAAAACATTATTTGAATGTTGAATAGGGCGAAAGGTATGATTAATTGTAAACCGAGCGGCATTGCTTGCAAAGACCGTGCATCTCTTTTGCAAGCGCTATCAGTATCTCAGCACAGGTGTTTCTGCAGGAATAACTGAATTTACTGTAGTAAAAGTGACACAATTTGTTCCCAGCGTACACGCCACATGAAAGCAAGCAGATGTTTGAGCTCACAGCCGTAGAGTGGAGAGTGATTGTACAGGAGAATTATAGAGATGGAACAGAGTCGACTTGGCTAGATGTAAAGAAAACATGACCAATATTGCAAAAACATTTAGAAACAGCATTTAGAAACCAGATCCAAACCGAGACTAATCCAGGTCTAAATCAGGTCTAAACTAGGACTAAACCAGGACTAAAACAGGAGTAAACCAGGCCTAAACTAATAACAAGAGATCAAATATTGTCTTCGGTCTGTGTGTGAGGTTCGAAGCGACCTAATGGCGGCTCCTCCTCCCAGCAAAGTCATTTCCGGTCCAGTTTTTCTATTGCATTGCGTTTAGCAGTATCAGTATCAACCATTTCAAGCTTTTCAAGACACTAAGTCCTCACTCTTTTCTACAACTTAAACATCCGGAAATTAGACTTTTTACTTACTAACACTGATTCTCAAGAGTTAGCGCGCGAGTGCTGGATCAGAGTTGACTTTGTCAGTAGAAGGAGCAGCCGTTAGGTCGCCTCCAACATGCACAGAGTTAATCGACCCACATCAGATACTCCTGACTGTAAACAGCTATAGGATTCGTTTCTTGTGTAGTTAGCTCCACTCTTCAAACAATGACTTACCAGAACTCTGTCAATTGAACTGAAGAAGCTGCGTATTCACTCCCAACACTTTTGTCCAGTTGACAGATTTACATTTTCTTTTGCTGTAATAATCTGAAAGTAATTTTAACTCATTTAGATTGATCTTTTTGTTGTAAACAGACATAATATGGCCATGTAATTTGCAGTAATCACACAAAACATTCAAACTTGTGAGGCAAATCTCCCATACACTGTGCCGTAGTGTCCGGTGTCCATGCTCTGTAGTTAGTTTGACATGTTTGAGCAAGTCCTTAAGCCCGCCTTCTCCTCTCCTTTTGTGTATCCTTTCCTACCTCTTCCTCTGCCTCCTTTTCATCTTCAATTTCCCATGCCTCAGCTTCAATAACTCACGAACTTACCGCTCACATTTTACACAAGAGGATTATTTCTTTTGACACAAACCAGGTGCAACTTTTCGAGGTCGGAGATGCTTCTTGCCAGCGTTTACTCAAACAGTGATTCAGATAGAGGAGTTTGTATATTTCTTTGCGATTCTCCAGTTGGATTTCCGTACTAGAAGCAAGAATTTTCTCCACATCTTTCCATCTGCTTTTTGATGAACCAAATGAGCGCCGGTGCCGTGATTCATTTTACGTAACAGTCTGGACGTAGGGAAATCCCCCGATGGAACAATTTCATGTGGCTGTGACGCGGATCAGGCGGGGATCAGGGCGCAGGGTTAAGCTAGGACAACACTGCAGGACATGTTAGCGATGATGATGATGATGGAGGCTGTAAAGAGGATGCACAGTTCATGGCCAGAGGAGCAGGCATGAGCCAAAAAAGACTCAGTCCGTCCTGGAGCGCTGCAGAAAGGTGAGGAGACCAAATGTGCATGAGATATACTTGCATGATTTTATACAGGTCTTCATCAATATGTAAACAATGTCTCGAAATGCCCCTCAGTGCAGCAGTTATTGTTTTAAAAATGCTATAAGACTAAAGCTAGAAAGTGTTCAGTCATTTGGGTAGAATAATCATTATCTGGATTATGAGTCCAAAATGTGCCAAGTGCAAAGAGACAATCAGACAGAGAAATAATTACATCAAATTGACACAGGAATTATGTATATTTTGTTATTTTGTCTCCAAATATACGTCAGAATGTCCTCAAGCGGCTTCACTTTATCTTCATCTGGGTCAAATTCTGTAAAAATCTCATATTCACGGGCCTTTTGCGATACAGACAAGTTGTCAACAAATCAAAATATCGATTTGCAAAGGAATTATAAGCTGCAGCTCTAATAATTTCTTTGGTTGCAAAAAACGTCTTAAATGAACAGTTGCCTAATCAAGGAAACTAGACTACAAATCAGAAATGAAAACATCTACTAAAAACGTATTAAAAACGTATATTTTGAGCCATTTTAACTTTCGACTTTCTGCCGTTTCTTTCCATGAAGATGTTATTGCTTTGCTTGGAATGTTTCACAGTATGGCATTAAACTTAAACTGTCTATCTCCATGGAAACGCATGAGATGCCGCTAGGCCGAGATACAGGCCAGATGTAGCAATAATAGCACCTTGAATAAATGGAAGCTAGACACGTTTAATGTCATACTGTTATTGTATCGTTGGCAAAGCATCAACAGCTCCAGGGAGACAGAAAAGTTACATAGTGCAGCTTTAAGAATTCAGTGCATATTAGCAGAACTTAAATTGTATGTTTGTAATATCCTGACATTAAAGGGAACATACTTACACTAACTAGAATGACTTTTTTGAGCTTTTAACCATGTTCTAACAATGTTCCGTCATCAAAAACATACCTGGAGTTGCATTTAGCTTCATTCACGCTAGTTTGAGCAATGCTGGTGAGAAAATCAATGCAGTTTTTTCGATTTTATATGTCACTTATCCAAGAATCTGTTGTTTTAAGTTCTTAAATCATGGCCAGACTCATTCTGAGCATTTCTGCCGTCTAAACACGATAACTGCTTCTGCTAGCTTAACTAGCACACTTCGCAACGGCTCGAGCGATGCAGCCAGTAGATGGCGCCTAAACTCGCCAGGGCAAACAGAACCAGATACAGATGTTTTTTTTTAGTCCTGAAACATATGATGCCAAACTTAAAGTACTCAAGAGCATGTTTAAAGGCCAATAACAACACAAAAAATGCATAATATTTTTTCCTTTAAAACAATTCCTTTCAGACACAATAGCTACCATTAGATATATTGTAAAAGTTGATATTTTATCTGTGTTTATGATTTTGAAGCTGCATAGTAATGACATGTAGGGCCGGGCGATACTAACAAAAACAATATTGCATTTTTTATTTTTTTTTTAGAAGTATCCCGATAATGATAATCAGATGATAGTTTTGTCCCTGCTTTTGTCTTTGCTTTAGGTCTTGTTTTAAGAGTTGTTGTATCCGGGTTTCGTCTTTAAATAATATTAGTTGAGGTTTACGCATCTGACAAATGTGAATCCACTTTGACCCACAAAAGTGAAGAAATCTCACTTCATGCTCTTATGACAACACCAAAAAAGTTGACTTTTTACTGAACCTTCTGCACGATATATACTTGTTCCATATCTTTAAAAGAACATTCACAATATCATCCACTTGTCATTATACTTCCCACATCTAATAACATGATCTTGAATAAGGCTGTCAATCATAATTATATAAAAATGTTCTGTTCAGGCGAGAAGATGGGATACAATTTCAAACTAAGCATTACCTCAAGGCGAGTTGAGAAAAAGAATCCAAAAGCTTTGACAAAAGACGGCGTGATCTGATCTGGGCTCGACTGATCTTCTTTAAACAGTTATTATATTATTATCCTGAGACTTTGATTTATGTCCGCCGTGTATTCTGCAGCTCCTCACACACCCCTGGGCGTTTGTCCTTGGTGAAATTATTGATATTTATACAGTAATCGAGTGTAGCTTTGGCCGTGTCCCTCCTTTGCTCCAGGACATGGAACCCGTCCACATGTTCTACTGCGAGTTTTAATGATTTATTGACTGCTATTATGGATGTTTTATTTAGTCTTTTGCACAAACAACACTGAAATTGGAATACATAAGGACTCAAAGCCTAGATAAACATCGTGTGTAGTTCATTTGCTCTTCGAAGTGGAAATATCCTACACATAAAGGCGCGGGGGGGAACGACAATCAGCGTCGCGCCGCCCCCGTGCAGCCGTAAAAGGCGTCCCCAGCTGGAGTTTGTCTTCAGGATGGTTGGAGTTGGAGTGTTTATGCCTGACTTTTGCTCTGTAAACAGTCCCCCCTCTGAGGCCCCCTTCTCAACATCCAGAGGAACAGGCCAAAGTGTAAAGCAAAAAGTCTGGAACATGGGAAATACTGGAGATGTAGCAGTATATACCACATGTTCACAATAAATGCCAAAAACAGAGGAAAAGTTGGTGTCATTGGCGCAACTCAAAACAGCAAGACTGTTTTTTTGGTAAATGTTTAAATTGACATATATTAAGAGCTTTTAAACATGTTCTAAAATGGTCAATAATCAAAAACATATTTGAAGTTGTGTTTATGATGCGTTCTAGTCATCCTCGGAGCCTGGATCGTCTGAGATTCGACTTACTTATAAAGTCACACTGGAACATCTTTCCAACTCGGATTTCCTGAACTGAGAAAATTTCTGAGCCCAAGTTCAAATATCAAACATGACTGTTATTCTCCTTGTAGTTTCTCTCTACTGTTCACCCGCTGTCTGTGAACCTGCTTCTGTGCAACTGCTGAGCCTCTGCAGTTATAAATGCACGATTATGACCAACAGGGGCGTTGAACCGGGGGGTAAAGGGTACTGGTTTCCCTGGGGCCCAGAGCAGGGAAGGGTCCGTTAAAAGCATGTTTGTTTGGGTTTTTTTTTGCATTTTAATCTGGATTTTGTGATTAAAGTTGCACTTTAATCTATTTTTGTTATAATAAAAGGCATTTTCTTTTGATTTTCTTTCAGATACTAAATACAATTGTTCATTTGTGTATTTTCTATAAACGTTATATCAAATGAAATAATAACAATAACCAAATTTTTGGGGATAAAGAAATATTATGGGCCCACTGAGAAGGTTTGGATGAATCCTGTATGTGATTCCATAATTTGAGTCAGTGCTGAATTTGCGTAAAATAAAATCTGTGCATGCCCAGATGCTTTGGAACAAATGTTGGTTGCAGCTTTGGTCTTACTACAACAACACATTTAATGTTTATTGTGACTGTGGCAGGTCTGAGATTTTGCATGTTTTTTTTTTGTTTTTTTAATCAAAAAGAAATGTTAGGAAACTTTTAAAACAATTAACGTAAAGGTGCTTTACCTGACACGGTTTTAAAACATGAAAAACTGAAAGTCACATCTCATTCATTTTCCTAATGCAGTCACAGCATCCTAAATATTCACCGCCATGAGTTTATAACACTTTTCACGAGTTTTACCATCCTGTGTAAGCTAACAAACATTAGCATGCTAACGGCACACTTCCTGCTTCTTGTAAAATAATAGGCTCTATAAATATATGGAAAGAAATCGCTTTGGTCTCATTTTCACCTGAATATGCTTTAACAATCCATCTGTTCTGTTACTTTATTAGATACAAAAAATCAAGTACATTAACTAATTCTGTTTATCTTGTTTCAAAACAGTAAAAATCGGGTACAGGCCCTTTAAAAGACTGGCGAACTAAGGCTACAACTGACAGATAACGTTACAGTATTAACCGATAACACTCTTCCTTCTTTAAAGATGGCATAAAAGATTTAAAATGTGTTTCACCCTTCAATAGGCTAGAACACAGTAGTAATAGCACAGTGTTCTTGTTGCATTTCTACAGTAATATACAATTACCGTTAAGTCCTGCTATCTCCGGTAAGCTCACATCAAGGCCACATCTGGACAGGCCTCAGATCAGATCAGATCAAAGGTCCTTTGAGGATACTCTTCATCTGCCCGTCTTAAGGAGCTTCCCCTGGGTATAAATGCACAAAACATGTAATAGTACGTCTGCAGAGGATTGGTTAGCATCAGCTCAATGACACGCTGCTATAAAGCTCAGTTACAGCTTATGGCGCATATATAACAGGTGATTAAACAACTGCATCTTACTCATTGGGACACTGCAGGATGTGCTTTGTTGATGACCTGTCTATTAAAGGCACTGTACCTGATTTTTACCGTCTTAAAGGAGACATATCATGCTTTTTTTCAAACTCTTAGTATTTAACAAACACACAAGCAGATCCGCAGTTTACAATTTGTTTCATCGTAAACTGCAATACTGATCTAAAACGGCTTAGTAATAGAAACAGATTCATTAACTTTCTGTTCAAAACGGAAGAACTGATAAGTGTCTGAACTGATATTGTCATTTACATGTTTTATTTTTGAAAAGGGGCTACGTAATATTTTAAAAGTCTTAATTTATTTCAAATAATACCAACTAAGTACAAGGATATGGGTGGGGATAGGGGGTAAGTGAGAACAGGAATTTTCTGAGCTCAATTGCAGGACGATACAAGATTAACTCAAACATGCAGAAATCAAACAAAATACAACTTTGAGTAAACACTGCTATAACAAGGTTAAAAGCTAATTTGCATAAAATGTGAAAAGCAGAAGTAGTTCATTTTTAACACACGCTCTGCTCACTTTGCTAATGCATTCCCAGCAGTCACAGTAAAGCTGACAAAAATTTGCATGCTAACGGTACACTTCCTGCTTCGTAGAGAATAAAGCTAATTAGAGGCAGAGAAAATGCTTTTACAATATATCTGTACTAGGGCAAAAAATCATCTACATTCTCTTTAAATGCAAAAACCATTAGCTAATCACCAACAGACGCGCCGCAGGCTGTTGTTGCTAATGTGTGTTCTTAGCAGAATGATCTAAAATGTAGTCGTTAAAACACTGACTTGTAAAATGCTCACATTGCTTCATAAGATTTGGATGAAAAATACTTGGATCTGTGAAGAGACGACCTCACTAAGAGAAGGAATGCGTGTTTTTCAAGGGATTTGTTGTGCGCAGTAACATTTCCATGGATACAAACAGGCGACCAACCCTGCGCCGGAAAAGTTACGCAGTGCAACTTTAATTTTAGCTAGGGATGTCATGATATCAAAATAAAGTGTTACGATTATTTTGAGAAAAAACAAAGGGATTTAACAATTACTCACGATTACTGAAAGACCGCGACCAACATGATTAATATATATTTGTTTAGTTCTTACGATTATATTGTGATCTGACTCATAATTATAAACTGTGCAAACCTCATTATGTTCTAATCGCTTATAGACATGGGACGGTATTGAAATTCTGTGTCACGATTATCATGGCCAAAATAATAACAATAATAATGATGATTATCAAAATTCAAATTCAAAAATCAAAAAGGGGGCAAACTAAGGCCCGGGCGCCACATGCGGCCCTTTTGGCATCTTGATCCAGCCTGCAAAACATAAAAAATAAGAAAAATTATGAAGTATGGCACATTTTTCAGTTCTTAGAATAACCACCACTAGAATAACACCAAACTTTGATGCACTGGATAAAAAGAGTGACCAACGGCACTGTTTCTACTAAATAAATAATGATTTTTGCTGTTCTGTTGTATGTTTTTTGAGTATTTTAGGCTATGTGTAATATTATGTGTGTAATATACTTTAGTTAGCAACATCCAAACTGTAAATGGTCCAGCCCCCGAGCAAGTGTAAAAATCCAATATGGCCCTTGGGTCATAAAGTTTGCCCATACCTGATCAAGATGAAGAATAACATGCAGAAGTTACTTTTTTGTATAATCTTGTGACATCTATCTTTGTTAGTTATTCCCATGATTATACAAAATGTACCGCGAACAATTAATGTCCACACTTTTTATCACAATAAATTATATTGTTTATTGTTGCATTGAGGTGGGCAATATATCAAAATTTTGTTTATAGCGTAAATGTTGATTTGAAGATATGCAAAATTTGAATATTGAGTATATTTAAAAAGTGTTGTAAACGTTCAAATAATGCTCTAAGATGATATTTCTGCAAATTGCTTTTATATATGTAAATTACTTTGTTCGTTATTGCAATTTATTTTATTTGAATATTTATTAGGCCTCGAAATTAGCATTAGCGTGAAAACAGTGTCCTGAAGTATCCTCCAGAGACGCTTTCACCTCATTTGTGAAGTCTTTAACATTTTATCTGTGACATCCAACTGCAGCAATTTTTAGCAGCAAGTATTTATTCATTTTACCCCATAGACAGGACAGGAAGTACTGACAGAATTGGACAGGAAGTACTGACGCTAACACTCGTCTAGCTGGGCGCCGTTGTGCACAGATCCCATTCCTTCGTGCGACATGTATATTTGCCATGTTTATCCCTGACTTGTGCCTGTCCTCTCTCTGCAGGGGCACGGCGGACTGGTTCGGTGTGGGTAAGGACAGCGACAGCACTCAGAAATGGAGGAGGAGGAGCCTTCAGCACTGCAGCCATCTGTACGGGGGGCTGAAGGCGCAGGTGATCAGGGACATGGAGCTCCAACACAGTCAGGACAACCTCTCCCTGGCCAGCACCGAGACCCCTCCCCCCCTGTACCTCCCACCCCCGCACCCCTCCCACCAGCACTGGGGCATGCAGAGGGTAGGGCACACGGACACGGGACCCACATGCACCGCTTTCACCCTCAGCTCACCTCACTCTTTTCCTTTTCTGTTCCTAAGATTTTATTGGGTTAGGCTGAAGGAATCATCGTTTTAGACAATTGATTTTCTACTGCATGTGCGCTGGATAGTATGTGTGATAGTATTGCTATTAATTACTGATAAGTTCATCTTGAGGGTCATGTCAGGTGCTTTGTGAGGTAGATAAATAAAGGGCTTTTTAGGTTCATGCCAGACACATGACCCATACGCTGCCATCTTGGTTCTAGTCCTAATGTAAACAAATGTAAACTCCAAAGGAAATCTGCATAAACTATTCAAATATCAGTCCTAATCTTTAATGTCAGTTTTGGTGCTGACATATTTACTATATAAATTGTGTTGTACAAAAGAATATATATCGTTTAAAATGCAAATTTGGCTAGTTATGTAAAAAAAAATGCTAATAAATTATTAGCATTGGTGATTAGCATACAGGTCAAACATAATGGATTCCAAGAAATCTTCTAATAAGTGCCTGAAACTTTGCGTGTGTGTGGTAATAGTGCTGCAATAAATATTGTATTACCTTTTTATGTGATTATGAGCTTAGTGCCTGCTTTGATGAAGTTTTATGCCAGTTAAAAATCTGTGGAAGGTCGTGGCAAAGCTGTTCAAAAACCCCAATATCTGTGAGCCAATTCTTGCGTTTGTAAAAAGGCAAAGTGCAAAGAGTAAAAATGTGTTGCTTCCTGTAGAAACAGTATGTCTCCGACCAGCCACAACAAAACTCTATTATTGATATGTGACATACATTGGCATTAACCTATTCATTTTATTACTTCTCTTCTCTGTTCAGCTCAAGAAATACTGCATGTTCATACTTAAATCTATTTTAATAATATTTCTTTTAATACTCTGTCCCAATACCCACACTGTATATTTTCTGAAAGTGCATGAAGTATGCAAGGGCATGAAGTATGCAAGGGCGCATGATCGACTTGCTTAATGAATGTGATACATTAAAACATCCAGCAGTGAAATAACTTATCTGACCTGTAAAGCGCATTTTGACAGTCAAAAGCTGCTTTTTATGCAAAGAAAAGACAAACATGACTTTAAAAGTCTGTTTGAAGAGGTGTGTTTTAAGTTGTGATTTGAAGTTTAGTAACGAGTCTAAGTTCCTGATGGATTGTAGGAGTGAGTTCCAGAGGGTGGGGGCAGCTGCAGTGTGCAGTTGGTAAGTTCTGGGCCTTTCTGCCAGTGAAATGTATTGTGGGGAATTTACCTGGTAAAAGTGTGTAGTGAAGTGCGGATCAAAACATTCTAAAGAACTGGAACACCCTGTGCACTTCTGATCCACGTATTTGAAGCGCACAAATGAGAGTGTTTAGGCTTTAGTCTATCCAAATAAGAAACTGTAAATATTTCCATGCACCCCCTCCTGACCTGTCCTGTCCTGTTCACAGATTGTTGACCCTCTGGCGCGGGGGCGGGCCTTCAGGATGGCGGATGAGGTGGACGGTCTCAGTGTCCCTCAGACGCCCCTCACCCCTGGGACCGCCTCCCTCTGCTCCTTCTCCAGCTCGCGCTCCGCCCTCAACCGGTTACCACGGAGACGCAAGCGCGAGTCTGTGGCTGTCATGAGCCTGAAGGCAGCGGCTGCACTCATGAAGGTCCACAATACACTCTCAAATTCATATTCAGCTTGTCTGTTGAGCATTTGGTATCTCTCTGTTTTACACTTTAACCATTACTACAACGTGATTACATGTTATTACACTTAATGTAGAAGGCACACACTTTTAATTTATATTATTAAGTACAATGTATACTGTAAATACAACGTGTAATCTAGCACTATTGACTGCTGTGGTTTTCTCCGAGATAAGCATGTTCTGTCCATCTTCCTCCAGTATAGTATCGGATTTGTACGTACAGCATGAGATTAATCCTCGCTGATATATGGCAGTTGCAAAGGGCAGATGTCAGACTTCTGTATGCTTAATCCAGAGTTAAACGGATGATGTTTGTTTTGCGGCTTATGTGTACAGTGATTGCTAGAAGTCTTTAGATTACAGCTTTCCAGTGCAAACACCGACTGTGAAAGTGTGTGTAAATTTCGTTCATATTTGTTGTGTCCTAAAGTACTCACACTCTAATGTTTACATGTTATCAGTGGTGGAGAGTAACCAAGTACAAAAATAAAATGTTTAGCTATATGTTCTTTATTCAAGTCATTTTTAGAAACTTTTCATATGGTTTTGGAGGTTATTTTTTGCACATTCATGACATCCTACGTAAAGGTTTTGAGTTTGAGTGCGAGCTTTGAGCAAACAAAATATATACATAAAAGTCACTAGAAAAATTGGGAAATTGATTGGAATTGCTGATGTTGACTGTTAATTCTTCATCAAAATCACAACATTTAATGCTTTAACACTCAATGTTTTATTTCTGATGACTGTTAAATGTGAAATATATTTTAAACAGGTGCTCTAAAGCTTTTACTGAGATAGATTGTTTCTGTGCTACTTATACTTTTACTTTAGTCATGTTTTATTTGAAAGACACATATTATGCTAAATTGACTTTTTTGAGCTTTTAACCATGTTCTAAAATCATCAAAAACATATCCGGACTTTCATTTAACTTCATTCATGCTAGTTTAATGAATCCTGGTTAGAAAATCCTCTCCCTCCGACCATCAAAAACACTATTCTGAATTGCCCCGATGTGTGATGTTTTCTCAATCGATAATCTTCTACGCTTTTTTTTTATGTGTGTGATTCCCTCTGCAACCAGGGAATACAATTATAATTCTAATGTCTCCCAAGGCTGTGATAAAGTTATTTTATTCTAAATTCTAAAACATGCCAAAGTAAAGATACTCAAGAGCATGTAATAATAACGATAATAACGATAACGATAATAATAATGATGACGCATAATAATTGTCCTTTAAGTAACACAATTGAGTACTTCTTCCACCACTGAAAGTAACAGATAAAGAGCAACATGGTGCTCCAACATTTAAATCTTTTTTGTTTCTTACGTCAGGGTCGGACTATAGGTGACAACACAGCCGGGAGATGTCGTAGACGAAGCTTCATGCCTCCCAGTTTCTTGGAGGAAGACACAGTAGACTTCCCTGATGACTTGGACACTTCCTTCTTCACCAGAGTAAGTTTACATCATGAACATATTGCACAGGTCTTCTGCCACGCCCCTTATTTCACCTGAACAAACTTAACGCCATCGTAGAGACTGGACATTCTTCTCTATTCTTTTTTTCTTGTAACAAAGTGTTGCCCTACGAGCAGGGGCGTCAGACTGGGGGGGTAAAGGGTATAGGTTTTTCCAGGGCAGGGAAGGGGCCCTCAAAACTATGTGATGGTTTTTTTTTTCTCTCAATTACATTTTCTATGCTTTAATCTGTTTTGTTGTAATGAAATTAGGGCGTTACCTCATGCGATCATAGAAAATTGACACATTAGTCACAAATTGACGCAGATTAATCACACGTCCAAACACGCTCTTTTAGATCACGCAGGAGACTTTACCTGAGGATGAAAGAACAGGAGCAGCTGCCATCACCCAGTTCATTTTACACAAATAATTCATCAGTCCTTATGTAGACAAGTGCAGATCTCTCAGCGGCTGATGTTTACGAGCACGGAGCAGCAGAGAGTGGTTCTGCTTTGCCCTGCGCCACGGAACGAACCAAACACACGGCGGAGATCATATGTCGAGCTGCGTGTGCTCCGTGACGAAAACATTTACGTGTGAGCGCTAAAACAACTTAACTGGACCAAACATGTCACCAAACTATTTCAGAGCACATGTAGGCGCCAGACCAACACCATGTATGGCAGTTACCTATGTGTAACTATAGTTCTGTAAGTGTATGAAGGGCCTTTAAGCCATTTAACCAATAGTTTGATCATGTAGCCTGGATTTACCTGAAACATGAAGTCACAGATTCATATTACGTTACATGACAGGTCTTCAAATTTTAACTGCCACACCATTGTCACCTTCTATCCTTCAGGACGGCCTGCATGACGATCTGTCCAGTTACGCCGATGAAGTTTTCGAAACGCCATCTGAGGCCAACATCGACCAAACGGAAGAGCCAGAGCAGACCGGGAGCGCTCTGGACCGCGTCGTGCTGGAGAGAAGTCACCTTATGCTGTGAGTCAATCGCCGCAAACCCTCAAATACCTCATAGAACCGAGAGTGAGTGGTTCCGTTTGGTGTGCAGGCCTTTGGAGCGAGGCTGGAGGAAGGCGAAAGACGGCTCCCTGGTGCAGCCCAAAGTGCGATTAAAACAGGAAGTGGTGAGCGCCGACCCGCAGCAAAGAGGACAGAAGATCGTGGTGCCGGTGAAGAAGCTGTTTGCCAAAGAGAAGCGGCCGTACGGGCTCGGCATTGTGGGACGACTCACCAACCGCTCTTACCGCAAACGCATCGACAGCTACGTCAAGAGGCAGATCGAGGACATGGACGATCACAGGCAAGACGAACTGACGTGCATCGTAGAGAGAACTGAACTCGTTTCACGCACAATCACATCAAACAGTCAAGCACAAAGAGTCTTTACTGGACCTGTTCACCTTAAGGCTCTGTACCGGGTCAAAATCAAGTGCAAGACAAGGACTATAGAGCGCAGGATTGTGTCGTCACCGTAGACTGTATATTTACATCTAGTCATCACCACATAGAATTTTCAGTTAGTCTATTGGACATTTTATGATCCTAAACATTAAACTTAGCGTTCATTGAAACTTATTCTGACTCTATGGTGTGATAACTGTAGTAACAGTTGAGACACATACACAAAACATAAACAAAAAAACAAAAAAGACCTTTTACAACAAAGACAGTTGTTAATATAAATCAAAATGTTAAAAAACAAACAATTTCAGATTTTAATCAATCATAAACTTTCTCTATCAAGAAACCTTCAGTCACCACATTTCCACATTTATGCGGTTAGAAATAGGGCTGACAACTGACAAGTGACAAGTTGACTGTGGAAAGGTAATCATAGTTGCATTTTTAATAATCGTACTCGTTACAGACTCTAAAACACATACAAAAAGATCCTTTTATAACAAAAAGCCTGGTATTAGTAAATCAAAATGTGAAAAAATCATCAGTTATACACATTATTCATAATAATATCCATCTAGAAGGCTTCAATCACAATACTTTCAGCCATAGTCTAAAATATATTTGTATCCCCATTAACAGCAGCAAAGTTGTTGCTATTCTTGCTGCGGTCCATAAAAATACAATAAAAACAATTATGTTACTGAATCAGACTAATTCAAAACATTATACAATATAAAAAGAGAACAAATTGTACAGTACAACATACAAGAGCTGACACAACAATCACTTCCATAACATTTGGTTTTCTTCTTATTTCTAGTCTATCAGAATCAGAAAGCGGTTTATTGCCATTGTCAGTGAAATTCCCAAACATAGGAACTTGCTTCGGCGTAGGTGCAACATAAAGCAATGGATAAAATATAAAAAATATATAAAAAGGCATGCATAAAATTAAGAATAAAATAGACTAAGATAGACTGAGACTATATACAGAATGTACAGTTGGCAGATAGTGCAATGTGCACTATCTGTGCAATGTGCACTATCTGTGCAATGTGCACTATCTGTGCAATGTGCACTATCTGTGCACATTGCACAGATAGTGCACATTGTATGGTACAGTTTCCAAGTTACACCATTGACTTCAACTTTAGAAGTGAAACCAAACAAAATTAATCCGTTCACATTCTCAAATTTAATCAATTTCTAAGATTCAAGTTCCACTGAGCATAAATTAAAATGTTCTCTCCTTTAGGCCTTTCTTTTCCTACTGGATCACCTTCGTCCATTTGCTCATCACCGGGCTGGCTGTCACTATCTATGGAATCGCTCCTGTGGGATTTTCACAACATGAAACCGTTGACTCTGTAAGTGAATTTTGAGTTTCATAGAATTTAACTTTATTTGCTTCTTGTACATTTCTTTTTCATTTTATTTTGGTAGGTATTGAGGAACAAGGGAGTCTATGAGAACGTTCGATTTGTGCAACAGCAGAACTTTTGGATCGGTCCCAGTTCAGTAAGTGACCTACCAACTCTCCATACTTTTAACTTTATCTCTCCAGCCTGAGTTTATTGTGCTGTGTTTATTTCCAGGAAGCTTTAATCCATCTGGGAGCTAAGTTTTCCCCCTGTATGCGTCAAGATGAAGAGATCTACAGTCTGATGCAGGAGAAGAAGCAGCAGGAGCGAGAGTCCGGCTGCTGTGTGAGAAATGACCGCTCCGGCTGCCTGCAGACATTACAAGAGGAGTGCTCGGTAAAAGGAAATAAACTACAATATTTGTACAAAAACTTCAATTGATATCGGGCTGAGTGTTTTCTGTTTCGTTTTAGAGTACTCTGGCGGTGTGGGTGAAGTGGCCTCAGCACCCCAGCACTCCACATGTGAACGGTAAAGCGCGGCAGTTTGGGGCCGTCTGCCATCAGGATCCCAGGTAACGACCAAACACACGTGTGAGGTCAGTTTTGATAAAGATGCTCCAGGTGAGGTTTGAACTCACAACCTCAGCAAAAGAAAAAAAATTGAACAAAATGGTTGATGGTGGACAATGTTTTTATGAGTTCAAATCACACACAATCAAATGGCTGATCCACAGAGCTATGATGTAATATAACGTGTTAATATACTGTATCTAAGTGCTGTTTGTCTTCTTGTTGACTTTTATTCTCCATCAATCAAGATTTTTTAAAATAGTAAAATTTGTAAAAAATAGTACATTTTTAAAAAGTAAAATTATGTAGGAAAGGGCTGCTTTAGCTCAGGGCAGTATAAATGGTTTCTCTTCAGGGCCTTTTCAATTTCAATGTCAATGCCAATTGTCGACAGACCTCACAAGTTAAATAAGGCTGGGTCTGGTTAGGACTTGGATGGAGACCTCTTGGAAACTCAGGTGCTACAGTGGGACTATGATTTGAATGATGTGACTCTAGTGTAAACTCTACATGTGTCATTAACACTTTCCTCTCCTTGCCTGGTTGAATGTAAAGGGTCCAAAAAGCCTTATTTATATTGAGTAATATTATTATTTATTATTACCTTCAGATTGAAAATTACTTTCGAATGGAATATGAATATTCTGATTTGAAAAATGTCCATATTTTGACTTTTTTTTCCACCATTAAGTAAGGAGTCACTGGAGCGTCACTGGAGCCCATTTGCATGTTATCTATGTGTACAATATATTTATTTGTATTTGTCAACTTATTTTACTCTACAACATACAGATATCTATACAATATCAATTCAATTTCTCATGACGTTCTATTTTGCCAAATTATATTTAGCACTTGGCTGACTATCTTTTCACATCACATTCCATAGCAGACTAAGCATGGCGGTGTTCTTGTTGTCTTTTTGTCTTATGTGGAACAAAGAGTGTTCAAAGAGTTTTTTTAAGATGTTGAACTCCTTCATTGTTGTTGTTAAAAAGCTTCAGGCGAGGTTTGAACTCACAAGCTCAACATCACTCTGCAGTTTCTGTCCCATAAGCGCTGCGCTTTGATCGATTTCCCACTGGAGCCTTTCTGCTCTTATGTGTAATTTGCTGATTGACTATTTCTTTTTAATCAAAATGCAAATTGTCATATTGTTTGGACTGTATTTTCGACTAAATCAATTCATGCTTTTTGTTTTGTAGGATTTGTCTGGAACCAGCGTCAGTATCGCCTCACGAGTGGCCTGATGACATCACCAAGTGGCCAGTGAGTGCGTTTGCATATAATACTAATTACCTTTTAGTTCAGGTGAAACTATGACTAAAGACATGCTCCAGGTGAGGCTCGAACTCACAACCTCGGCATCACTCTGCAGTTACTGTCTTATAAGTACCGCGCGCTGACCGATTGCGCCACTGGAGCTTAGAGAGACAATCAAATTATATCTCTACAACATTACAGATATCCATTCATGTTTATCAGAAGTATCAGAAGTATATAGAAAATTGGACAAAATGGTTGCTGGTGGAATTTCTCTTCTCTTGAAATGCGTTTCTTTCTTGAAATGAGTCTTCTCTGCTTAGGTTTGCACAAAATATAACTCTGGGAATCACACCAATCTACCACACATCGACTGCACCATCACAGGCCGGCCCTGCTGCATTGGGACGAAAGGACGGTGAGACCATTACCAGAAATGACTTGTATGTTTCTAAACTGTGGAGTAAAAGAACAAAACCAAATACAATATTTTTTAAACACCTGATTGTCAAGTTTATTTCTGTTGTGAACTATAAGCTGTCGTTAGTCTCATCAACAATTATCCTTTTTCGTATCTAATTTCGTTAGAGAGAAAAACAAATAGTGTTTCTATGTTGCAGATGTGAAATTACTTCCAGAGAGTACTGTGAATTCATGCACGGTTACTTCCACGAGGAGGCCACTCTCTGCTCACAGGTGGGACATGCATCGCCTCAGCCTTTCTTTAGAATACACTTTGACTATACATTTTAGTTTAGTTTTGCTCTTTTGTTTAAAATTATTTTTAGTTTTAGTGAAAATTTAGACAAATAATTCTTAATAGTTTTAGTCTAGTTTAGGTCTGTGAATGCCAATTTACTTTCCATAATACTGTAGTTTTAGTCAACCAGAAAAATATATTTCTGAATTAACTTTGATAAATTGTATGGTTTGCTTCAGAGGATATGTGCAGATGTGTTCCTCGGACGTAGAGTTTGTTTCTGCTCTGGTTTGAGGCTTTGGGGCTTAAAACTGGAGCTTCTCAAGTCTCTTCTCATTCCATTCATTCATTTCTGTTGAGTTTTATTATTTACCTGAAATATCAGTACTTTTAGTTGGCAAAAATGACTGCTTTTAACATAGCTTTAGTCAACAAAAAGTGTCTAATTTTAGACATAGTTTCAGGGGCGTGTCCAGACTTTTTTCTCTGGGGTGTCCCAAAGGTGGCACCAAAGTCGACCCAAGTCTTTAAGGTTAATCATTTTTAGGAAGTAAGTACTTGTAAATAATAGGATGAATAATAGGATGAATACATTTTGATTATTCACTCTTTTATGTTATTTTACATATTATACATAATATTTAAAGGGCCTGTGCCTGATTTTTACTGTTGTGAAAAGGGAAAAACAGAACCAGACCATGTTCCAGATTTTTTGCATGTAATAAAGTAAAATCTGTGTTTCCTCTGCACAGATATATTGTAAAAGCATCTATTATGGTGAAAATGAGACCACAACTGGAAGTGTGCCATTATCATGCTAATGTTTGTTAGCTTTATCCCTGCTCTGGGCTCAGAAACTCGTGAAAATCGCTTATAAACTTATGGCTGTGAATATTTAGGATGCTGAGATTGCTTTAGGTAAGTGGGCGATGCATTTGACTTCTATAAAGACTTGGAACTTAAACTAGTTATGTTTTCCACTTTTCAAAACAGTGAAATTAAGGTACAGGGTCTTTAACAAAAATGATTATTTACCCCTCTGAGTGAGCACCTCCTAGAAACACCCCATTTAGTCATTATGATAACTTAAATTAGTCATAATCAGCAAAAATGTGACATTGTTGAAATATTTTATGAAATGAACACTTCTTTTAGACAAGTCAATGGCTCCAGGTGAGGCTCGAACTCACAACCGCAGCATCCCTTTACACGTTACTGTTTTATTAGTACCGAGCGCTGTCCGATTGCACCACTGAAGCTGGGACAATCCGTGTGGGCAGTCTCTACCTGTCCCTGTTCCTTCTCCTTCAGGTGGCCTGCATGGATGACGTGTGTGGTCTGCTGCCTTTCCTCAACCCTGAGATCCCAGACCAGTTCTCCAGATTGTGGCTGTCTCTTTTCCTCCACGCTGGGTGATTGCTCTCATCATGTCTTTCAATTTTGTGACGGACTGACAGTGCGGTGGGTTGGTGAGCTGCCTTACATTTGTTTTGGTTTCCTCGGCTTCAGGATCCTGCACTGTCTGGTGTCAGTGCTGTTCCAGATGACGGTGCTGAGGGATCTGGAGAAGCTGACCGGCTGGCTGCGCATCTCCATCATCTACGTGCTCAGCGGCATCACCGGCAACCTGGCCTCAGCCATCTTCTTACCTTACAGAGCCGAGGTACACAGCCCTCCAGCCATGATTTCAAGTGACAGCAGTGAACTTACTGTATCTTACACACATTGCCATTACTACGATGCACCCAAGGTAGAGAATTAAAGGGGACATAAGGCTTTCAACCTTATTACAACGTCATTATTAGTTCACAAAAAGTTATACTTGGATTGATTCATGCATGTTTGAGTGATCCTGTATTGTCCTGCAACTGAGGCTCAAGTGCTCTTTTTTCCCCGTTTTCACTTACCTCCTACATCTCTGTACGTAGTTGTGATTTGAGTTTGAAAAATTAACACTCCAAGGGTTGTTGGGCTCTAAAATGTCATGTAGCCACTTTTTAAAAATAAGAACATATCAATGAAAGTCTGTTGCTTGTCACTATGAAGAGGCGGAGCTTATCAGTTCTGCAGCGTTAAACAGGTAGTCAAGGGACCTGTTTTTATTACTAACCTGTTAATTAATACATTCATTCTGCAGTTTACAATGAATGAAATGATGATCTTCTTAATAATGTTATGTTTAAACACTAAGTACTTCAAAAATGGTCTCTGTTTATTTTTTTTTGCAAAGAATCACTTGAGTATTGTTCATGTTTATGTGTGTCTCAGGTGGGCCCTGCAGGGAGTCAGTTCGGGATCCTGGCCTGTCTGTTTGTGGAGCTGTTTCAGAGCTGGCAGATCCTGGAGAGACCTTGGCGCGCCTTTGCCAAGCTCCTGGCAATCTCTGTCTTTTTCTTCTCCTTTGGCCTCCTGCCATGGATTGACAACTTTGCCCACATCAGTGGTTTTGTATCTGGATTCTTTTTATCCTTTGCCTTCCTGCCATACATCAGGTGAGTGAAGAAAGAATGATCAGGGGACTGTTTCAAGATGTTCTTATAAAATATGTTCCTTTCTTCCTCTCTCTGCAGCTTTGGTCGCTCAGACATGTACCGGAAGAGGATCCAGATCTGTATTTTCCTGCTGATCTTCCTGGGCCTGCTGTCGTCCCTGGCTGTCCTCTTCTATGTCTATCCAGTCAAATGTGACTGGTGTGAATACCTCACCTGCATCCCCATCACAGACAAGTTCTGTGAGAAGTACGACCTCAACGCTCACCTGCTCTGAGTCTGACCTCTGACCTCAGGATGAGGTTAAACATCTGCAGGAAGAGAGAGAAAATGCAGCTCCTGCTTTGGACTGTTTTTAGACTGACATTACATTTTTACATCATTTTATGAAGGTACTTGGAAGAAAGCATGAATGTACACTGACTTTTTGATACAAAGACTCAAGAGAAAACAGAAGAATTTCATGAGAAACTAAACCGTGAATGATTCTGGAATAATCTCTTATAAAACACTGCCCTCTAGTGGCAAAACGCATTGAATGCTAATGTCATTTTGCATTTCATTCTTGTTTACGCCTATTTACTGTACAATGTGCCTTTAAAATGACTTGTTGTGTTATACCACATAGCCTAATAGACCTTAAAGCACTTCTTTCATTGCCGGTTACATTTTGTGTATTATGTGGTATAAGTGTAAATAGCGACAACAATTTTTGAGGTACAGACTTTCTGGGTGGTTTTGTAATGAAGGCAATAAATGAATTATGGTTGCGTTTTAGCTACCTTTTAATAAACACAATTTAACACCTTTACTGCTATCTCTGCCTTTATTAATCTATTTTACACCAGGGTACAAATTTGTAGTGTCACCACTGGGGAGACTCATGGTTCAGCAGAATACATCTAGTATTTGTACAAATTAGTTTTTTGTCCAGTTAAGATTTTTTTTTTAATTCAACAAAATGTTTTATACTTTGAAGGTTACTTACAAATGACTAGTGGCGGACCCTTCAACAGTCAGACCCCTTAACAGACAAGCAATTGCAGTATTCGAAGTCTCCACTTGAGGGCGCCATAACCATAGTCAAAACTCAGTGTGTGACTCTTATTTGAGGACTTTTAAATTGAAAACGGCCTCGTTTCAGTGTCATTACAGAAGATTTGAATACCATTAACTGAAGCAGGGATTTATTAGCGTGCAGAGCCCTTGTTTGTTTCTATGTCGATTTTTCATCCCCATCTCACTCCAGCATTCACATAAACAGGGCTGATTGCGGTGACATTCATTAGGTCTTGTCTAGTAATTAAGTATAACCAAGTGTGTGCCCATATTAGAGAGAGGCTTAGGTTAAAGAGGAATAAAGCAGATGACACAAATCTAGATCCAAATTGCAATTGAATTACAAATTAAATAGCCTCGGAAGGTTATAATCTGTAGCCTAAAGTTTTAAAAGCAACTTTAACAACCAATCAACCATATCGATAATTAATATTTTATATTTAATTGGTCTTCTATGTAAATGTAGCCAAATTGAGCCCAAGAACAATGTATCACTCCGCGCATTGGCAAAAGGTGTTTCCTATTAACCAATCAGCGGATGTTTCTTGTTAGCTTAGCTGTGGGAGCAGACTTTTATTATTGTAAAGTGGGTCATATTTTGCTTAATAAAACGTTTGAAAATGTTTGGTGGTTAACAGAGATGTCCTAGTGAGTACATAAACAAGTGCAATGAGCGAAGAAGACACGAAAAAGCCCAAAAGTACTGCGAGATTGAACGATTAGCTCCAAAACAGGTGAGGGGAAGTGGTTAGCCGTCCAGCTAACAATGTGCAAACTGTAGGCAAATTTGCCCTAGGTTTTTGGCTAATCAAAAACAATCATTCAATAATAATATTTGCATCTTGATTTGATATTTAGAGGAAGGCTAAATAGGTTGATATTATTAGACTATGGTGTTTTGAAAAGTCATTTGCAGTAAAAGTTAAAACCATACTTAGGAATATTCTTTATGAAGCTAGATAAAATGTGTACCACACTGTAGAATATTTTAGCTAAAGGAACAAGATTTCCATGAAAACAAGCAGGACGAGGCTCAAAGGTTTTTATACTTATTTTAGTGCAATGAAAACATAAATTAAAACTTGCTTTTATTGTTAGCAATTTTCTGGCAAAAAATACTCTTTAAGTGGAAGTAGCCCACCCAATTAGTTTTAGTGTTGCTTGTGCAGCGTCCCTAGAAGAAATTAAGTTTATGTAGATGAACCCAAAAATTATGCAGCAATGATTAATAGTAATAATCATAACTAGCTTACTATAATCAATCTGATTTTGATCATTATAATCTTTATTTGAACTATACAGACTCTAAAACACATGCCAATCAAATTGTCAATGAAAAAAAAAAGCAATAATACACTTTATTTGTATAAATTCTCTATCTGAAAGCCTTTAGTTAGAATATTTCAACCTTTATTTGGTTAAATATTTAAGAAAATGAACGTCTTACCTAACCATACAATATCTTTATCTACAGAAAATCGTCAGAATGAAGTCCCATCTCATCCCTGGACAGCCGGTGATATTGATCGTCAAAACCGTTTGACATTTTGCTCATCAGGTTATTTGGGGCGAGAGACAGAATTTCCCTCCAACTTCTGCAGTGACCTTTTTGTGAAGTTTTGCCGTTTATTTGTGCAGAAGGACTCAACCCTGAACGGCTGACATTTTATGAGCCTCTGTGACAAGCCAAAACTATGGGATGTTCTTTCTCTGCCAAGGTTTGCAGCTTTTAAGGCTTTGTTACTACATTATCTTTGTACACTTGAGTTAACTATATAGACAAGGTGAGCACGACTAGCCTTTAGACATTTGCAAGCTTTTTCAGTCCAGTCATTCTCAGACTATCTGAATTTTAGGTTGCAAAATACCATCTAGGACTGAAGCCTGGACCGAACTGCGTTTAAACTGGGACAAAAACCTGGTCAAAATGTAGGCAAAATTTGGACGAATCCTGGTCTAAAGCGGGAAAACCCTGCACAAAATCTGGGACAAAACCCTGGACAGAAGCGGGACTAAAGCAGGACTCAAACCTGGACTCAAACCTGGACTCAAAGTTGAACTCAAAGTTGAACTCAAAGATGGACTAAAGCTGGACTAAAAGCACCTCTTCAATATAAAAAGTAGAAATGGAACAGTGTTAAACTACAAAGACACGTGTTTAGGCTACACAAACAAAAAACTTTCATCATTCGTACCTTTCCAGAATAAATTCTATAGAACAGTGGAAGGCAAATTGTGTAGTTAAAACGAGTCTAAATTACCAACCACAAAATCTATATCCCAAAAATGTGTTGTGCACCACATTTTTAGGCTGCTCTGTCACAAAAGCTCCTAATGACAGCTAATTGTCACAGACAAATGGTCGCAGTGGCAGAGGAGAAAAATCATGGAGGACTGTGGAAAAGGAAAATAGTCTCCAGTCCTGTCTTATCCCGTCATTATCAGCAGAAGGTGCTCAGGCTAATAAAGGCAGCACCCATCGCCATTAGGAGGACCCCCCCACCACCCACTTCCCTTTCCCTTTCTCACTCATTCCATTCCCTACTGACCCCCTCCCCCAATAGGAAATTATCTCTCCTCTCCTCCTTGATGCTCGATCTTGTCATGTCTTCTGCTCGTTCATTCGGTCCCTTACCTCCACTTGTTCATCACGTCTCGCCCCCACAGACCCCTTTACAAATGCTAATGTGACATGAAGAGGATGGCATCTACGAGCCACTGATCCACACCCTTCCCCCTCTTTATTTGTGCCTTTTTAGTTCTAACCTAAAGTAGTTTTAACAGTGCTAGTCTTTAATGAAAGTGTTATTGCCACGAATTGTGAATGGTCCCAGTCTGAGTTTCGTTTTAGTCTGTATATTCTAAATGATGCACAAAATGATGTGCTTTAGCGGTAAGGTCACTGCACATAGACACAATACATCTCATAGTAATAGCAAAAATCATAAAAATGCATTTGGGGCACTCAAGGACACTGTACAAAACAACAGACAAGCAGTAGACACACACAAGGGCCCAAATTAAATAAAGCCTTTGAAAATGTCTTATCTTTTCACACCTTAGTAGTTTGCGTTCATGTTGTAGAATTTGATAATCTCAGATGGTGGGAAAGGGCCGATGTGACTATGGGAGATTTTTTTTAAAAGGACAGTACATATTAATGAACATGCAACTCTGGAATTAGCCATGGGCTAGTTTTCACCTGTTGTGCTGCGTTCACTCTCACAAACACATCTCATTCACACGCCTACAGTACTTGTTTTAGTGGTGAGCACCCGGAGGAAACCTTCGCAGACACGGGAGAACATGTAAACTCCACACAGAAAGGCCCTGGGTCAGACCTTCTCATTATTCATTTGGGATGGGCTCCACAAACTTGTCATATTGATCTCATGGCTTAAAGTCTTTTCAAATGACAACAATCACATCTTTGGAGTTGAATAATGGCACTTATTTCACTTTTATTTATTTGTGCTGAGCAAGAAGACGTTGAACTTTGGGCCAGTTTTTGTTTCTTGTGAACAGACCCACTAATTAGAGATACAAACCAGATCAAAAGTTTAAGACCAGTTGAATAAATGGCAAAAATCACATTTAGCATGGTTCGATCTTAACAAGGTTCCAAGCAGAGCTTCAACATGCAACATGAAATGGGAGACAAAAAAAGTTTGAGTAAACATTTTATTGAAAACAACAATTAAACTGAAATGGGCTGTTCTGCGGCTGATCAAAAGTTTAGGATCACACCACAGAAAACAACCCTGAAACCCCCTCAAAACAGAAATCAAAGAAATTCTAAAATTTGTTGTGGAGTGCTTGATGCAAGTGTTTCCAGGAGGTGAGTGGGAACACACTCCAAGTGGTGAAGACGGCCTCACAAAGGACATCTACTGTCTGGAACTGTTTTTGAAAAACCCAGTGGTTCCACAGATGAGGGCCTCAATCATGAGGGATGCTCTCTGCAACATCTGCACAGAGCCAGCGGCCGTTTGACGCCCTGCACCACCGGGAGCTCCATTGTTCCACCAAAGGTTAAAGCACCCCAGATCATTATGGCGCCCCCTCCCTGTGGTGTGTAGAAAACATCTCAGGTGGCTCTGCTTGTCGTGTCAGTAACGTTGGAAACCATCAGGACCATCAAGGTTACAAGTTTTCTCATTAGAGAATAAAACTGACAGATTTTACTATTGATTACATCGCACTTTGTCATGAAATAAGTCAAAAGTAAGTCCATTAATGTTTAATCTGATGGTTTCTATTAGTTACTAGAGCCGATAACTATGTATCCCCCCCTCCAAAAAAACAACGTTTTTAACAATATTTATTAACTTGCCCCCCATATGTATTAAATATCATTGGCCAGTAGAATACCAGTGTGAATACCTGACACCTGAAAATGACACTGAATTTGCATTTTTGCACAGATTTGGGTTTTCAAAGGCATGTGGTCCTATTCTTTTTATCAGCTGCAGCCCATTTCATTTTATTTTTTAAATAAAATGTTTACTCAAACTTTTTTTTGTCTCTGAACCTCTGCTTGGAACCTTGTTAAGATTCAACCATGCAAAAATGTGACTTTTTGCCATTTATTCAAACTTTTGATTGGGACACACATACACGTATTATTTTGTATTGGGAAATATAAATCAGTTAGACAGCATTACAGACATATACTTTGCCGTGTCTTGTCTACTTCACTACATAAGCTACATCTGTATTTTTCATTCTCAGCTATGACTTCTTGATGGATGCATGATGTAGATATTTAACAGTACAATGTTGTGTCTGCAGAAGTGGAAAGCTGAGCCTGAAACGGGACCCTGCCAGCTGGCCAACAGGTGGCCTTTGACAGACCCTCTCCTCATTGTGGCCTCATCAGCAGCAGCAGCAGCGACGGCAGCACTCTCTCCTCAGGCTCCGCCACAGACCATCGGGAGAAGGAGGCCACTGGGACACAGGTAGGGGGGAGGGGAGAGAAGAGAGGTAGGTCCCACTGCGCACCTGTCTGATCACACCAAAGTCCCTTTAAACCCACATGGTCCCATCCACCACCTGGACTGACGGGGAGCGACCTCTTTCACTGCCTGTCACTCATGTTTAGAGCTTCTCTTCCAACATAGAAGGATATTCTAGCACAACATGAATCATGCAGTCGTTACGTTTTACTAATAAAGGGTTTAGGAATTTGTAATCCCAGAGGCCATGGCTTGGTCCCCTGCAAATACTCACAAAGCTCTCTATCCAAAAACGCATACTCATTCCCTTGAGCCACTGTTGTTTTTGACATTTAGTACTAATTATCTGCTTGCTTAGCCTCTGACCACAGTCAAAATGATGACACAAAACAACACAACACAACACACTAAAGTTCAATAGAAATGTATTGTGTGTAAGAAAAGTAAGAAAAAAAATTGCATTCCATATATTTTCTCTTGATAAAATTGCATTCAAACCATCTCCAAATGTTGTGGGTATTTGTTATTTTTGTTTTGCTAAATTTGTTAGTCATTTTGTACTAAAGACTCCACAAAGATTTACCATAATTCCTCCCTTGAAAAGGTAAGTATATCTTTGGCAACAGGGCGTGTAATCAGATGCTTTGTTGCTAATTACCAAGCTTTTCTTCCTTACAATATTGTGCTTTCATCTCGATGATGAAGCATCTTGAACAAAGCTCACTGACAAAAGGTCTTGCTTGCTCTTTATAATGAACCTCATATGCAACAGTAGAGTCGCGTTGCGTCTTGTGATTCATCAGAGACCGTAAAGCCATGGAGTGCGCTGAAAGGCCGTGTAAACAACGCTGTGGCTGTGTGAAAGGCTGGTCTACACTGGGCTGTCAGCTCCAGAGGACAGTCCTGTGCCATGTGTCCTGCAGCCGTCCTGAAGGCGCGCTCTTATCCTCCACTCGCCGGCTCTGTCCCTAATTACACACAACCACACACACACACACACACACACACACAAACACACACACACACACACACACACACACACAGGTGCAGCCTTGCACACGCTGCTCATTAGCCACAACAATGCTCTCAGACTCTCCATTTTATTCAGGGGTTGTAATTCTCCGTTTCTCTGGCCAGCTCTGTGTGTGTCTTGGTGCACGCAACACCCCTCCTCCTCCTGTCGCTCCTGTGAGGGCAATGTCTCCCTGGATTTTATTTTCACAGAATTGTTATCTGATATTCACGCAGCACACATTGGCCGGATATCAGCCGGAGGAAGAGAGGCCAGCCCTAGATCATCACAAACAACAAAAGTGACAAATGCTTCAACTGTTCAATAAAGGCGTCTAAGTTATTACATGTCTTTAGAAAAGAACTGTCTCAATACCAACAACGGCAAAATATTTAATGTCTGTAGTTGTTTGCAGCAGTGGTTTGAAACCTTTCTTTCCCACACAAGCACACACACACACGTCGGGCCACAGAGTTACATCACAATAATTAATAACTATTCCTAACTATTATAACCAGCCTTTATTTTTTATGTATTTATTTGATAAGGACAAGTTTATCATAGATTTATTGTCTTACTATAGGGTTTTTGTTCCTCTTCCCTCTCCAATCACGTGCATATTTTGATGCCCTTACCCTCTGTTTGATCTGAAGGTTGCAGGTTAGGAATCACAGGTTTTACAGTTTTCGTGTCTTGTGCTTTGCTCTGCCACTAATTCTTTAAATGCACATATCTGATTCCAAAGCTATTGCATTTCTTTCTGATCCCTTAATGATGAGTGAATAGGTGGACACGCAGAGGACAAGACTATTGTGTGATGTAAGACAAGCAGGACTAATCATTGTACAAGGCAAGTCTGGACCTGTCAGCCTGAGATGAGGAGGGGCAGTCAGAGGTGATGGTCCATGAGCATCATGACCTAGCATCATGTTACAAAGAATAAAAAGGGAACCACTGGACTCTCCGTCGCCCGTCGCACTTCTATGGAACCTGATGTCAAACACTGAGGTCCAAATACTGTACTGTACTACACCGTGTTCTAGGAAGCCCGATAGTTCCATCTTGGTTATGAAAGACTAAACGGAAGACTTTAAACATTAACAATACATGTGTACAATACATTCTGGATTTTATGATTCATCATAAAAGTTTAATCAACATCTTACTGGTTTCAACAACTTCTCAATCAATCTGCCATGAATATTTTTGGGACACACAGTCAGAAGACTAGACAAAACACCATCATCAACATTATCTATATTCTTCTTCGCTCCATGTGGAGAGCAATTTTCTCCCTGACTTTCCATTTATGAAACTTGCCAAGCGATTTTCAAGTTGATGGCCTTCTGTATTGATTGGTCTCTGTCGGCTGTGCAGCACTTTAAAATTGATCTTAATCTTGCGCAATCAGCTAATCATCCTCAGATAAGTGGGAGGAATCAAGTGTTTTATCTGAAGATGTGGAGAGAAAAAGTACCATGTGGAAAATTCCACAAGCGACCTCATGCCTCCAATAGATCGCCACTACCTTTGCAACAGCTTCTGTCAATACGTTTAAAAGGATTACGCCTAAATCAACAGCAGCCTCTTTCCTCTTTCTTATCAGCAGACACCTGTAAACCTCACTTTAGTTTGTTGTTTAATCATGTTTCCATATAAGCCTCTTCAATGTTGGTCTCAGAACACACACAGTGCGAGCAGCCTGTTGCTTGTATCTCAATCTCACATATCACATGCATACACACACACACACACACATCTGCGGCTAATTGCAGGTCACCTGCAGCAATAACAGTCGAATGAAGCTCTGCAAAAACCATTTTCTTTGTTTTCCTTTTTTCTGTGCAGAAGCTGTATCATGTATCAGCTTCTGTCTGACTGTTGGTGTCAACTGCTGCTCGTAAGTATTACTGGTGTATTTCCTTCATTTGTTTCTTGGTACAACCATCATTCTTCATCTTTGACAGGCTTTGTGGCATCGTCGGGCAAGCTCAGACTTGTTTAGCCAGCCCTCCCAAGGTCTGAGGCATGCAGCCTGTGCACACATCCACACAAACACACTCTACTCCAATCAAATGGAGATTTGCCCCACAAATGACTGATTTGAAGAGAGCACGGCTCTTCAGACAAGGCCAATCGTGGACAGCTTCTGAGGAGTTGAAGTCTCACCCATCTGACCCCAGACTCATTCCAGGAAACTCTCAGCAGGAACGTTCATTCTCTAAGATTATTTTTATTCTTTTCACTAAAATGGTCCTGAACATTTCACATCTTTCATTTCCATTTAAAAGTATAATTGGACTTTGGATTTTCCATGTCATCAATCAAGGTTCCTTTCATCTTTTGGGGTTGCCATCTTGCCCTTCCTAAATTCTGACAGTTATGTCTGAGCCAACAATTACAAGTCTGGTCTTGAGACAATATGGTCATTGTCCATTTCCTTTATTCCTCCTCTTGAGTTAAACAGCGAACATTTGTCCTTAACAGTTCCTGTCTATTCAAGCTGCTGCTCTGTACTATTGGGTGCATAAAAGTCAACCCCTCCTTTTGGGACTTGACAAAACCAAGTACATAAAGCCCAATGCGGGGCCGTCCTGCTGCTTAGCCGGACAGTATAGACAGACACAACAAGTGTGGTGTGGCTGTTTATAGGGTCTGCATGGCCCTTTATGACCCGGGTGGCTTGTTATACTGAATAGGCCCCTGCCAGTAGCCAGCGGTGCTCAGGGGTATACATGGGAGAGGGTCTCTGCAGGCTGCTATTGTCATGGAAAACATAGGTCTGAATGGAAGAGGATGGGCAGGACACACATAAAACAGAGGAAAGCATGAAGAGACAAACAGCCGACCACCTCAGAGCTGGCACAAGATCTGCAGATGCTTTGAAACTGAATCGAGCACACGTTTACTAATGTATATGAGAACAGCATATGCCAGTGTCTGTCCTACCACATACACTCCATGAGTGGACAAAGAACACAAACGTGTTCCTAGTCCAATACTCAGTGCTCTCTGCAACTACAGAGTGCAAACCATTCACAACAATTGCTAGAATGAATTTGTTCTGTTATTCATCTCTTGTAACAGCTTACAGGATTTTTGGGCCTTCTGTTATCTACTGCTTGAAATCAAAATCTCGACCCATTCTGTGGACTGGATCTGGGTTAATATTGAGAGGAGAACTTTGTCACATTTGATCGTCAGCCATGTTGGAGGCAGGAAACAAACGGGTTAAAAGACTGGCTGCTGATAATCCTCCTGCGTTAAAAGCCCTTCAGAGAGATGTGACGTGTGTGAGGTAATCAGTAAAAGATTCAAGTGTGTGCACACAAACACACGGCCCTGGCAGAACAAAAAGGGAGGGAAAAGGCTGAAGAGAGGAGGGAAAGAAAGAGAATGCACTCCTCCTCGCTACTTTCTAAACCGTTTCTCCTCTGTCCTCTCACTCCCTGCTGTGTCAACACAATGTGACAGTCATGTTCACCCCACTTCTCTCAATAAAACATACACACTGAGCTGAGGCTGGCTCTATGACCTTTCTCTTCCGCTGTCTTTAAACACCCATTTTCTAGTCATTTCACTGTTCCTGTTGTCGTTGTCTTAAGGACGGAGATTTATATTTTGAAGAGGAATTGTGTATATTTTCAACTTCATATAAAGTGAACCATTTTGGTTATTTCCAATTAATCAAAAGTCCAGAAGATGCTTCCACTCCTGATATCATATTGTAGATATTCATCACTTTACTCATACTTTGCTTTTCACTTGGCCTCACTCGTCCTCCAAAGCAAACCAACAGGCTGTGGGCCATTGGGTGCCAGGCTGAAGATGAAAATATTTTCTTTTATAAATCATTTTTATTACAGGTTGCAATTTATATGATAAATATTTTAATATGCTTCCTGTATATTAATTACGTCAACCATTCTTAACCATTCTTTTATTATTGTTTGCCCTGTGCATTAGCTGAGCTGTAGAATACTGAACAAGATCATTCAACTTTAGTCATTTTTACTGTAAGAATAATGAGATGGTATGCTCTAAAAATCGAACTTTATGTATTACCCTTATTGCTCTTTGAATTGTTGAGCGAGCTTTTAATACATATTTGAAGTTAATGCCCCCATACTTTAATACAGTATGTAAGGTAGTTAGTATGTAGAAATATCTTTATATATAGCTTTTTTTTTTTTTTAGCCATTTTGTTTTGTATATGTCCAATGTGCGACTTCCAACTGAGTTTGTTATCTTCAATTACTCCAAGAAATCTCTGAGATTTCTGTTACCTTTTCAGTTTCAATGGCTTTTATGTATGTTATAGGTTCAGCTTCATTTTTACAGTTGCCAAAAAACATGACTTTTGTTTTACTAAGATTTACAGACCATTTGTTTCTGTCCATCCATAATTTTAGTTTGATCAACTCATCGTTCACAACATTAATCAAATGATCATAATTGTCACTGGAGTAAAATATATTTGTTTAATCAGCAAGTAGTATTTATTTCAATTGATCACGCTGAAGAAATTTATTGAAGAAATGTCATGTTATATTGCTTACTTGATTCTTCCATGCTGCATCGAAGTTTGGGGTAACTCTTATTCAAGCGTCACAATATTTTTGTTTTTGGTGCAAAAATATGTTGTTAGATTAGTTTTGTGGAATGCCAAACAAAGAGGAGTCTGGAGGAGAGATGATGTGCCCGTGGGACCTGGTGTTTGTGAAGAGTATTCCAGTTTATGGAGAACCTTTCCTGAACTGAGTTTTCTATTAGCAGATTGTTATTGGGAACATATAAGCACGGCTAATAATGCTATATTTTGATGTTGTATGTACTGTTAATGTCCTGTATGTCATGGGTGGTTAAATCGTTTTGTGCACATTTTACCTATAGGTTTTGGAAGCTAAACAGTCATTGATCGCTTCTAAAACTTTGATTTTGGTATTTGATTTATTACAAAAAGCTCTTAAAAGGTGGTCAAGATGCCGCCAGTCATTTCCCAGCAAACTATCTTCAATTACCCCCTGTATACGGTCACAGCAGGCATTGAGAATTTGGCATTTAGATGTTTAATTGACTGTCACTGATAATGGGCTTGTAATCAGTCAGGCTTCAGCTGGAGGAGGCGGTTCACTGGCTGAAACTACCAGTGACAGATGGAGGGTGAGGGGGCCAGCACACTGACCTCGTCTCCTTTGACATGAGCTAAATTACTGCAACATAAAATGATTTGGTCAAAATTCATGGACTCGTGTTTATCTTGTTGTTATGAAACATAGTGACGAACAGCCTACTTAACAATCAGCTGTGCTCGCTCATGTCTATGGATAGATTACGTTTGAAGTTACTATTTCCAAGAAATTTATGTTGCAAACTTAATCTAATGTCCCAAAACAAAATGCAAGTCAGACACTACCAATGTTGGCATTTGGTACACAGCTCCAGAGCACGGAATCAAGTAGGCCTGAAACAAGGGAATCAATTAATTGCAGTTAATCAATTATTGAGGTAATTGTCAACTAATGTAGTAATCGACTTTAGCAGGATTGTGCTGAGAAAAGTTTTAGTTTAGGGAAGCTAAGCAGGTGGGGCCGGGTTAGTGGTAGGCAAGACACTTGCACAAGTATGAAAGTGGTGTGTGTGAATAGTTGGTGGTGGTTGGAGGGGCCCATGGTGTAGATTGACAGCCTTGCTTCTGTCAGTCTGCCCCAGGGCAGCTGTGGCTACAGTAGTAGCTTACCACCATCGAGTGTGAAGTGAATGAATGATGCAATGTTATTATTGTTATTAACAAGACTCTGTTAACATGTACAAAAATCATGTTTTTGCAGATTAACCAGTTGTCTATAAATAAACTCCACCAGGAAAGCCTCAAGGATCTCTTGAAAATTTCATATTTTTGGGCCTTTTATGATCTAACCTCAAACCTTGATTTTCAACCATTTAAAAAATGTCCGGATTCACAAATGCGGATTCACAAATGGATTTAATAGAACAATGAACCCCTTTGGAGTGGAATGAGCATTATTTGCCACATTATATGCATTTTTTTTTTTTTTTTACATTTTATACATTTTTAAAAAACTAAAATGTATGATTTGGTAATGTTTTTGTAGGTTGTGTGCTGTGGGATCTTTACAACCAAAACAGTGTGCCATGACTCAAAATAGTCAACAACCAGGCGAATAATCAAAAGAATAGCCACTAGATTATTTGATTCGGAAAATAATCGCAAGTTTCAACCCTAGAGTCAAGTAATGGAAGAAGTGTGCCCAGTGTCGTTTGTGGGTAGTTGGCCTCTTTAGCGCAGCCTCCCGGAGGAGCATGTTAACAGGTACTGTTGGGGGGCAGAGCTCTTGGTGGTTTTTAATAGCTCATGATTACTCTGGAGAGGGGAGCCCATAATTACAACCACAAATGATTTCACGCCCCTCACCCCCACAAAGTGCTCCGAACCTAATCACAGGGAGGCATACACGGGTTTTAGCGCAGCAATGGGAGCCTGTACAAAAGAGGTTCCCCTTTGTTTGCTGACTGAAATCAAGGAAATGAGAGAAGCTATGTTTCAGAACAACTGTATGCTCAATAGGGTTTCTTCGTCTCAAAAGTCTTGCATAAACTGACATGAATTGAATTGATCCTTTTGCTTGGATTGAAATAAATCTTGAGCTAACCAAGAAAAAATCCTTTTGTTGAACTTTTTTTTTTCATTGACATTTCTCCACCTTTTCCCGTAAGCTTGACAAAGTGGATTCGTCACCGCTTCTTTTCATCCATCAAATGTCAACTAAGGGTTTCACACGGAGAGAAAAAAGATCGTGTGGCACCAAGGTGATGGCATGGTAGTTGCGCAGCCCTAAATCTGGCGCCCTTTCATAGTTAAAGCAATTTTCCCATAAACCAGCCAGAATCTTGACCTCAGTGTCCTCAAACAGTGCTACCGTCTTCGCCGTCTGCTTAAGCATTTATACTACACAATCAAAGTAAGTTAGCATTCTACACACAGGCACGTCTTTGGTCAACTCCGTGCCAGCTAGTCAAGCAAGGCACAAAAGCCCAACGGCCTGTCGACATGTTCTTATTGGAGAGGCAGACAAATGGAGGAATTTAGGCAGAGGATGGGGCAAAACCCTATGTCTCGCCACATCAGCCCAAACTCAATAGAGACCGGCCAGGAAAGCATAAAATAGGCTTTGCAGGAGAGAAAATGGTAAAATAGACCCTCTGCTTTTAATAAGTTTTTGTTCAGAGCTCTTAGAAAGAAAAAGAAAATACGGGCTTGATTGCAATTCCAACTTTTTTTTTATTTAATGGCATTGCACCAGGTCACATATAGTGATTGACAGGTGCAAAGGGCAGAAAAAGAAGGAAAATAAGTCCTACCAAATTTTAGACGATGAAAACCATAGTATATTGAGCTATTTAAAGGTGAGTTGTATTTGCAAAATCCTATTACTTATCGCCTGAAGGATCCATGTTGATTCAGAGTGACTTCCCATTAAAATCAGCTGTCCATCTTTACTTTTCAGCTTTTTTTAAGACCAGTAGATGTAAAAATGCTAATTCATAAGAGAAAGTAGCTTGAAAATGCAACACTGCCTCAAAGTTCTGAAGTGAAAGTGACATTTACGGCAACAATACACAGGGTCAGTTTGGCAGGAAGTATTTTTTTCATCTGCAACATGCTAATGACTTGTTTTATACAAAATAACCACATAGCAAGTGACATTGCTCTCATTATTTGTTGTAATGATGCTCCAAGGTCTCGTCAGGAGCAGGAAAGGGTTGTTAGCCTGTTACTTTTCATCTGCTAATTGACCAGCGACTAAAGGACACCCCTTCGCGCCGTCTGCATATCTCTCATATACGCCTTTTGTGAATCGCACGGTTTTCTATCCATTTCTTGTCTCTTGAGCTCCGTGGTCCTTGTACATAATTAACTGGACCAAGGTGCCGTGCATGGGTCTAGTTCCAGGCCTGGCTCTGGACCGGCCTGCCTCATTACAGAGAATACTGCTGTCTGGCACACTCTGTTGCCCCCTTTACTCTGGGCCACATCCAAGGAGTGCAAACAGGCGTCCAAGTCTCACCGTGACTGAGGACAAGGTGACACCTGCTCTCCACTAAAAAATCAAGGCTATTTTTCTTTAAAGGTCCGATTATGCATATTCTTTTGAACTTTTAAACTTTGAAATAAAGAGGTGAAGGAGGATAGTAAAGTTTAAAAACATGAAGGAGCCCTTTCTTGAGGACGAGGGCACCACCGCATGACATTAACCTGTAAAAGGAGTGTTTTCAGCTCTGTAGAAGGAGATGCCCAAATTATGCAAGATCATTCAAATTTCTGTTTTGCATCGTTTTGTTTTATCCAAGACTTACAGAATATTTTTTTAACACAATTTTCTTGAAGAATTCTTTTGGAATTTTGTTGGTATCATATATTATATTTTATTGGATGGACCAGAGCATCCTCCACACTCTGAAGTGTCCGTTGATAGTGCATTCATACAATGTTGGACTTCTCTCATAAGAAACCCACCCGCTTTGTTGGTTGGTAGTTAGTAATTGTCATTCATGAGTTGAATGTTGCACCTCAAAAGCACACGCTGGCCCCAGGGTGCACTACAAGAGCAGGTCGTATCAAGGCTGTATTTTGTTGGGAGTCTAATTGGCCATGAAGGGCACGGTATCATCAGGGACGTCCTGTTTACTCCCATCATTTGTCTCTAGTTATTCTTCACAACTGGGGGAATTTCATGGACTAAAGCAGACCATATACTGCTGAATGTATTTTGAACTTTGGGTGGTAAATACAATTATTGCTCCATTGTTGTCGTTTGTTTTTGATATTGGCTCATGTCTCAGTCTGTATTACCTTTTCTGCTCCCTCTCATTTTGTGCCTTTTTATTTTGTGAGACTCATTTAAAAGGCTGAGTTGTGTCTTGCCCCTCACAGCTGCCTCTCATCTTTCTCATTGTGTCACCTTTCTCTTCATCTGTGTCTCTATCTTCTCTAGTGCTTTTTCCCTTCACCTTCTCCCTGTGGAGGTCCCAGTTTGCTTTGTTCTCCGGTGGCTAATTTGACTGTTCTCCTTGCCAGCCTAGCAGCAGAGGTGTGTGTGTGTGTGTGCGTGTGTGTGTGTGTGTGTGTGTGTGTGTGTGTTTGTGTGCGTGTGTGCATGCTTATGCGCACGTGTGTGTGTGTGTGTGTGTGTGCGTGTGTGTGTGTGTTTGTGTGTGTGCTGCTGCCTCTCTCCCCTGCCAGCTGCTGTTATACAACAGTAGTTGTAGTCTCTGCACACAAACAAATCGTTTGCCAATGAATGTGTTCTAAATCACTGTCTTGTAGTGGCCTTTTGTGGCTTGTATCAGTTTCATTTCTGTTTGTGATGGATGTGAGCAGACTGCAAGCCTCCAGGTGAAGCGCAATGACACTTGAAGTGATATATGAGAAGACAAAGATGATTTATCGTAGTGTATATGCTTCTACTTCAGCGGCCCTCGTGGTGACAGACAGGCAGACAAGCATGAAGTCAAAGCCAAGCTCCGATTGGTTCCAGTGAGCAGAGTGTAATCAGCCATCGAGCGTGGGATCCTTAAGTATCTCTGCAAAGAGGGACCCTCTCCTCCTGCGCTCGTGCACTCATGCAAATGCAGCCTGAGCCACTGAGGCCACACACCGCTGCATCTGTACAGAGCATGTCACCATCAGCGGCCTCTAAGGGAGCAGCGGAGCACATGATGTGCTCAGCACATATTCACACTCAGTAAATATGAGCCTTACCTGTCACAGGCAGGTGTGCTCTCCCAAGCCCAATCACTTTTAATTAACCCCTTGTGGTGGAGGGGGAGGGGGACTAAGAGGATATTTCTGCTTATCATTAAGACAGATTGCTCACGGATAGGGATTAGTGAAAGTTCTTCAAATAAAATAAATATTGTAAAGGATTTTGTAATAAGTATTGACAATGGAAAGGATGACATTACACTGTAGATATAACATATTGAAAAATCGAAACGTTGCTTAACTGTTGAACACCTGGTTTGTATTCTTCTTAAAAAATATATTGAGTGACCCGAGGTCATCAGATAAAAGACAGAAGAAGTTCATAATGAAGTTAAATTCAGGATTGATGATGTTTTCCATCACGTTCTGCTGCAAACAATAGAAATGTGGGACTTTAACACAATAACATTAGGTTTGTTTTTTCGTCACCTGTCCAAGGCCACACCTATTGACCCCACATTTATTATTAAAGCTGCTGTTAGCTAGACTGGCTGGGCAGATTAGGTGTCTGCAGTCATCCTTATGTAATCAGAGGTGGTTTCCTGAGAAGCTCCAATGAGGTCATGTTCTGTAAACCGTCTTAAAAGTGTTTACAGTGATGCCAATGACAAAAAGGAGAAATTAGTGGGGAGACTGTAATTGCTGCCGACAGGGGGCCATTGCTTCAGTACACAGTTAAAAGAAGCAGACAAAACAGATGTAATTGAATGAATCCAAATGCACGGATTGATCCTGTTTGTATGCGTTTAGCTGCGTTTCAGAAACCCCGACATAGGCCTGAAAAGTCAGTGCTGTGTGCTGCTCCCCTGGTGAGACAAATGCTCCAGTGCTTCACAAAGCAAATCGCAGCTAATCAAATAAGAGCCCTTACAGCGGTGCAGACATGGGCCACAAGAATGGGAGAGGAGTGTGTGTGGAGGAGGGGGTGCTCCAGGCAGTCTTCAAGAGGTCCTGATGGGAGGCGGGGGAGGAAGGACACCTGCGCAACCTACTGTCAAGGATGCATCTAATAGATCGGCTCACTGTGGATACATATTTTGATGGAGTATGCGTACCAACTTTTCTCAGTTTGCCCTTGGCATTTTGTGTTGAGTGAGAAATAGTCTTTTCTTCTCTCACAAGTACCCATTACAAGAGGCCGCACGTTAACCCAAGGATTTCTGAGTACAGACTATTCACTTCACAATCCTCAAATGTCCTTTTTTTCTGTAAAATGTATTAATTTGCCACTTCTAATGTGTATCATTGTGTGAGATAAACACTGTGTTGTTGCAGGTGGAGCAACAATGGATAACATGGCAGGCACAGAATGTGTATGTGTATCTGAATATGGTAGTGAGATATTGTGAGCTGTAATAAAGAATATTGCACCAATCAGAAAGTGGCGTCTTGAAACTTAAGTGTTTTTCAGTTTATGATTTCTTGATGGTTTAAAGAGCTTGACCATGCTCGTGTTTGGGGCCTGCATTACGTCTGCATGGTTGGTATGCAATCTTTTCACGACGAGATACAAGTTACGTTGGTGGTCAGTTTTATTGCAGATCATTATTCCAAAATATTTATCATATTCTCACTTTTTATATTCATGTTATTGTGGCTTAGACACGGTCAGCGCTACGGTCCAGATTTGAGAGGTTGCTCAGACTTGTTTTGCTCTTTGGCTGTAGTGGTGACGCGGTGAGAGTGGCAGAGGTCCAGCACCATCTTGGCGCAGGTTCTTTGCTCTTGTCCATGCTCTCTCTCCTGACATGTTGCCCCGTGGCTCGCCCTCTGTGTGTGGGCAGTTCTGTGTGTGTGTGTGTGTGTTTGTGGCAGCAGCTGTTGGACAATCAGCCTCTGCCTGTGACCACAGAGACTGGACGCTCTGGGCAGGAATGTCTTTCACTAGAGCAGAGCAGGATGCAAAGACACTCACAAACTCACAGATATGTACACCGAAACCGAATGCGTCAATATACATTGGTCATTGTCCATGTTTAGATGAGTGAGACGAGAGTCTCAGTCTGCAGAATGATATGTGAAGTATTTTGCTGAAACTTGAAATGAAACTAAAAACTGAAACTGAAAGTATGGCGACTATGGGTACTATTTTGTTACCTCTGTAAAGAAGGTTAATTGTGCACTAGTGTTTCTCCAATCTTGCATTACAGAAGACTTGGTATCAAGTGCCAGTTACAAGTAAGGACTTATTAATATTATGGATTGACATTGCTGTCTGTGGCTTAAAATATGTATTTTTTGTAGGTACTGATGTGAGTTGGGAATCAATCTGCGGATGTTAGAGAGGCCACTGTGCCCTGCATTAGTAGGCAAAGCTAGTGATATTAACCACTACTTGGACAACCCATAATTTAAGGTTTTCTAGAAAGTATGGCTGTATTGTACCAAAGAAAATACTGAATTTTGCGTTGAATCGTGTGGATTATCTCATCTTCCCTATGGCACTTCAGCCGCTGCCTGCAATAGTTTCATAGTTGGAGAGAGTGGTTTGCAGAGAAATGTCGTTCGTCCTGTCCAGAGTATGGCACTTCTGTGAGGATGCCCTCCCTATATCAGGCCGATAATATACTGCTGAGGCTCAGACAGAGAAAACACTGTCTGGTACAGCAGCAGGAGCACTGTAAAGGTCAGCGTCTTGAAAGAGAGGCGCTCAGGCCACTTATAAGAGATGTAATGGCTAACGGTTGACAGCATCTTTTTCTGTCCGTGGAGAAAATGGTTGAAGCAACTAGAGAAGAGTTATCCACACACCCACATCTGTTTGCTGCATGCCCCAATTAAACAACATTAGCACATCAAAAGTAAAAGGGAATTTAAGGGCACGCAGCTCTGAAAAAGGCTGAACTCAGTACAAAGAAATTCAATAATGATCCTTTTCTCAATCTATACAAACATGATTGTGTGTTCTTTTGACCAATTATGCACATGTCAACCCTGGACTGTACCTAATGCGAAATAAAAGCAAATATGTAGTCAAGGCTTCTCATTCCTCTTATTCTAATTTACCATCCGCAATTCCTTTCAAAATGGAGCAGGCATCTAAATGGAAGTTGCATTAGCATTTCATGCATAACCATAAGCTTTTTCCAAAAGGCTGTTTAGGTGTATTTCCTGCTGAATCTTACTCTTTAGTGGAGACATTAATGCATATACAAACACCTCTCATTGTTTCACTTATCAATGAGCAGTTTCCACCAGGACTCTTTATCACCCAATATTATATTTCTTTTCACTTATTTTATTCACACTTCTGTATGGGTTTTAAGGAAACCAATATTTATGCATCCTTTAAGAATCTCATTAAAAATGCTCAGTACCTGGTCGGCCTCTCTGGTACTTCCTGTCTTCCTTCTCACAGACAGAACATTCATGATAAGTTTAGATACCTGCTCTTCCAAGGTCCATAAAATCACATGTGGTGTGCCCTAGGGTTCAATTTTAGGTCCTGTGCTTTTTAGCCTGTACATGCTCCCTCTTGGTGGTGTCATCAGGAGACATGGCGTCAACTTCCACAGGTATGCTGATGACCCACAGCTTTACATCTCCATGTTTCCTGATGACACCAGGCCAATGGGTGCTCTTTTTAACTGCATTTTAGACATCAAATCCTGGATGGCAAAACTGAGGTTTTAGTCAGAGAAACTTTTACCCAAACTACAGGCACAGTCTTTTAATCCATCACCACCAAGTAAAAAATCTGGAAGTTTTTTCTTACTCTGAGCTGACTTTTATGACTTTTGTGATGTTCTAACTTTTAAGAACATCACAAAAATGTTTTTTAATCACCTAAAGAACAAGTCCGCCCCATTCTCTCTCGGGCCAACACGGAGACGCTGATGCATGCTTTTGTCACCAGTCATATAGACTACTGTAATGCCCTGCTCTCTGGTCTTCCCAAAAAGAGTATTTCAGGGTTGCAATTATTACAAAATTCAGCAGCTCGTGTCCTGACTAAGACCAAGGGGCGGGACCACATTACATGAGTTTTAAAATCACTGCATTGGCTCCCCGTGTGTTTCAGGAACGATTTTAAGGTTCTTTTACAGTTTTTTCTGCTTTTTAAACATCTTGGGCCTTCTTGTCTTGCAACTAGAACTGCTTTTACCATATGAACCCTCGCGGCCCCTGCGCTCCTCCGGTAGCCGGCTCCCAGTCATTCCTAAAATCAGGGGACACACTCACAGCGAGGCATCTTTCCTATATACTACAGCGCTCGTCTGTAGAACCACCTGCCGAAGGAGCTCAGGGCCCTTGAGAACGTTCAGGTTTTTAAGAAAAGGCTCAAGACGCACCTTTTTGGCTTAGCTTTTGGTTAATATTTATTATTTAATTTGTTAAATCTTACTTATATAATTTACTTATTCTATCTATTTATTGTGTTTATTCATTTTTGGGTTACTATTTTATATATATATATATATATATATATATATATATATATATATATATATATATATATATATATATATATATATATATATATATATATATATATATATATATATATATATATATTTATTTATTTAGTTTTACTCTATTTCTACCCATTTATTTATTTCCCCATATTTATTTATCTTTCTTCATCTTATTATTCATCTTTTATTCATTTTGTTCATCTCTCCTCTGGGCCCTGTGTTTGTGCAGCCGGCTCCTCTGATGGTGCTTCTTCAACTGGCTTATTTGTACTCAGCCTCATGTATGTTGTGTGTAAGCGTGCGTGTGTGTGAGCATACATTTTTAATGTACTTCAAAGCACTTTGTGTTACGTTTTTATGTATGAAAAGAGCTTTATAAATAAAGTTTATAATTATTATTATTTATTTATTATTATTATTATTATTATGAATTATTGATTGAATACACTTGAATAGAAGACGAAAATGGTGAATTTTCAGTTATGCTTTTTGAAACCAGGCCCCTGCTTTAATCTCCCAGCCTGCAGCAAACTGTAACTAATCTTGCTCAAAATAGTAGTAAAAAGTACAAAAGCACCTACTAGCTTCTAGGTTAAATTACAGGGCCAACCTAGTACATGAGCATAATTTACAAGATGTAACTTCTCCTCTCTGTAAAGTAGTGTGGATGCACTGTAATCAGTCTTTGTCAGAGGTTCCTCAGGGGCCCTTAACCAGATTCTGGGTGTTTCCCAACTCTGACATCGCTCTCTGTGACAATGGAGCATCTAATTTGTGAAGGACCCCCATCATGTCCCCTCTTTTTGCCATTTCCCATAAATAATAGCTTTGTGCCGATCCCCAATAAACGAGTAGTCAGGCTCTTGTGTGAGTCACGCTGGGTGGCAAAGCTAGATGACCTGTCTGTGTCTGGCTCTAATCAGGAGCGCTCCAGAGGCTGTCCTGTGGTAATAAAACACCATTATGCCCCACATCATGCCCTGCGCCTGGCCCTCAGTGTCAGTGGACACATAGACACACACAGCTCCAGAGGGCACAGGGAGGAGGTAATAAAGCATTAGGGGTTAGCGTTCCTTCTGTGACAGACAGTGCAGCTTGTTCCTCCTTTAAGCAGGTCCGCGTGCTGGGCAGACCCAGCCTCTTGTCCTGCTGACTGAATAGATCCACAGGACTCTGGCTCCACAGAGATAGTGTTATCTGAACCTCCACGGGGCGGCCATCTTCCCCGTGTACACACACGCTCAGCGGGCATGCACACATCAGCAGGAGCGCACAAAGAAACCTGTGGAGCAGGGCAAACATTATAAGGCCCTACAATGTTCCCACACACTGCTCTGGGCATTTCACTTGACAGTGAAAGTGGCACTGACCATTCGCTCCAACACTGGCCCTGTTATGACTGTTATGACTGGATCTGTAATTGGCCCATATTTGTCCTGTCCCATTTTTCCGACTGAGGACTTAAATGTATGAACATACAAGTTTATTTCAACACAATATTAAATAACTATTATTAAATGTTAAGATGATTTAATCAATATTACACAAATTGGACTTCCTGCCTCTACTACTGCTCACTCTACTCCAGCAAAGTACCACAAATCAGGTGTTCAACAGCTTTGAAAAACAGAAATGCTTTATTAGTTTTACCTGTATTGCCGTGTTTGTGTGGTTGTTGGAAACTAGCTACTTGTTTCTCTTGTTAGTTTACGTGTGCTTCATTTTGAGCTTTACAAGATAAAGGGACTTCAGTCCAGCTTCTTTGAATAAAACAGTATGACAATTAGTATGACTAATATATATAAATCCAGGGCTGGTTGCTTTCGTGCTAAATGTCCATACACTAAAAATGGGTTTCCATAATGGCCCTATTATTTTCCTTGTAATTTTTATGTAACTGCTAATTATTAATGCAAGTAACTCTAAAGCTTTATCGCTTCTTTTAATAGTCTTTGATCCACCACATATCCCACCTGTCACCTCAGAGCAGTATTGTCCACTCATAGAATTCACTTGTCTCCCTGTGACCCTGCTGTTTGTAGAATCCCAGTTATTCCGCCTTTTCCCGGAGATCTCCACACATGACCTGCTGCCGCTGGGAGGGACCAACATAAGCTGCATTTGCACACATTTCCACCCAACTATTTCAATTAAAAAGAGATTTAAGGTGGAAAAGCACGTTTTCATAACGGGCCATGCAAACTAAATCTGTGAATATGCTTAAATCTGTGATAACTTTAACTTTAGAAAGGACTAAGAATGTTAATTATGTTATTAAATGATCATTCTAATCAGAGCAGTACAATGTGTATGAATGTTTGTGGATACTTATATTTTTATGGCAAAGTTCAGGTTAAAAATCTGTTGCATACAAATTAATAGACAATTTTTTTAAAAGCTGGTTATGGTGATTGTCATTTCAATAGGATCAACGTAATCTCTTTTTTGACCTCTGACTTTTTCTCTTCTTCCATGACAGTTTAAATTGATGTTGTGTTTAATTCTTCAACAACTGAGCAGCCATGAAATTCCCACTAGCGTAGTAACCATGCAAGGCTTCAGGTCATTTTTCATGGCTTCTGTGAATAAAAATGTTAAATTATACATTATTATTATATTATAATGGTATTTATTTAAGACCAGTTGAATAAATGTCAAGCCACATTTTGCATGGTTAGATCTTAGCAAGTTTCCAATTAGAGCTTCAGTAAGTAACAAGAAATAGGGATGAGATACAAAAAGGTTTGAGTAAACTTGATTGACTATAATGACTAAACTGAAAAAGGCTGTTCTGCAGCTGAAGGACAACACCTCAAAAAACAACCCCAAAACCCACTCAAAACAGAAATCAAAGTCCCAAACATGAACTCAGTAATGAGTAACACCACCGTTATTGTTCATTCATTCATTCATTTTCTACCGCTTATTCCTGTTAGGGGTCGCGGGTGACTGGAGCATATCCCAGTGACTTTGGGCCTTAGGCGGGGTACACCCTGGACAGTGGCCAACTTGTCGCAGGGCTGACACAGAGAGACAGAGACATTGACAGACCGTTATTGTTGATCACTTCAAAAATGTGTTTTTTGAAGGATTTGTCTGCTGAGTGCATCCAGCTAGCAGAGAGCAACTAGCAACAATCTACTTACATTAGCGCTTTTAGGACATAAAAAGTGCTAGCCAAGCAGTAGCAGTTATTGTGTTTAGACTGAAGAAATGTTCAGAGCGAGTCTGGCGATGATTTAAGGACTTAAAACAGCAAAAGATTCTGGGATAAGTGACGTATGAAATCTGAGAAGTGACGTACAAAATCGGAGGGTGAGGATTTTCTAACATTCCTCAAAACAGCGTGAATGCAGCTGAATGCAACTTTCGGTATGTTTTTATGATGGAACGTTGTTAGGATATGGTCAAAAGCTAAAAGTCACTGTAGCAGAATATGGGTCCTTTAATTTGGGTTAGCTGCAGAACTGCCTATTTCAATTTAATTGTTGTTTTCAATCAAATGTTTCCTTTTTTTGTCTTACTCTCATATCTGGTTGTATATTGAAGCTCTGCTTGGAACCTTGTTATGATACAACCATGCAAAATGTGCCTTTTGCCATTTATTCAACTGGTCTTGAACTTTTGATCGGGACTGTATATATGTTGTTATAGCCAATCAGAAAATAGTAGCAAAAAAAAGATATATCAGCATTGGATTTTTTTAACAATTAATTTAGTTAAAAGTGTGGGACCAGGTTTGCTGTATCTTTGGGCAGCTACTTAAAAAACTTTTTGCATCAAAGGAGCTTGCATATTATTGTATGAAATTAATAGACGTACCCAGCTGTCTTTAACTATTGTCAACCGGATCTTGCATTCCTCAAGTTTAAATCTCCACTGAGGCGTTTAGAGTCACATAACCTTAATCTTTATGGCTGGCTCCTAATTCATAAACTAGAATGTTTTACTCTATAGCGTCCACATTCTGAGCGTGCCCAGGCCTGTCTCAGCTAGTTAACAATAAACCCTATATTCCCATTACACATAAACCATAGTGCACTTGTACCAGTCTCCTCTCATATTTCACAGGCAAGTGATGAAAACAAGCTGCTGTTATTTTAATTGACAGTTTATTGCATCAAGGCATGATTGCATTTTAACAGATTCTTAAAAAAGTACAAATGAAAATAACATGGAAAGATTATTAAACTTCATATGATACAAAAAGAAAATCTTACCTTTCAAAGTCATAACTGCTCAAATTTGTTCAGATATATTACATACGCTGAAATAGACATTGGTGAAAAGCAACGACATATCGGAGATATCCACCACCCAGTGATTAAAATGGTGTCTTCATAGTAAACACAGAATCACCAATGTCCTGCATATCCATTTGTAAATGTTCTAAACCAAATTTTCTAGCCAAATAAATGATTACTATTGCAAGTATTGACATATTCATTAAGGATACAGATACAATTTTGAATCGGAACCTAAATAGACCTGAAAAAGCTGTTCTAAAACTTCTGCCTATAAAAGTGCATAATGTTACTTGATTGACAAGGAGTATTCCATTTCTTTTTGCCTCTTTGACAAATGGCATATGTTCCTGCCTATCCGCATGCTATACATATATATATATATATATATATATATATATATATTTATATATATATACTTTAGGAATATATATTAAATTGACTATATAACAAAAGTCACAATGGACCCGTATCTATTCAGACTATGAGTTTTCTTAACATGTCATGGCAAATGGACTTATTTACTGGATGTTAGTATAAAAGTTTGGATGCTAATGTAGCAAGTAGTAGTTTTGTCCGCGCTTTTGACCTCATTGACTTCCAACCACAACAGAATGACAGTAAGCCACTCAGACTCTTGCAAGAACCGGTGCTGCATCATCTTGTGAAGCACTGCTCGAGGAGGCCATGAGGTAAATCAGTCACACTGAAAATTGTTTAGGCATTGTTCTGATTTTTTTCAAGCCACTGAAAAGAAGAATTGTCTTTTTTTTTTGTACCACATTCAAGTTAATGATGATATGCAGTATTAGGATTTAAACATTTGTGAACCAAGAAAAAGATGAAGCAATATGTTTTTACATTTCAAAAATCCATGCATCCATGTGTTTACAATAGAACATACACATAGATTTTTCTGTTGTTTATGTTGTATTGTTAACAGTACATGGTTTTGGGATTAAAAATGATTGCTTTTCTTTTTAATTAGCAGCGTCAATTTAGTGCATGGTCCCAACTTTCAGATTTATTGCGGATCTTAGTTCAACATTATAATTGTCCAAAACAGGTTCATATGATGTCGCAGATTACAGGTAAGCTTCTACATTTTGCCAGGGTTGCATCTCGGTGAAAAAGCCCTCACACAGCCCGAAGCTCTGGTCTAGAGTCAGGGGAATGGGTTGCTCTTCCTCTTTGATCTCCTCCCAGGGCTGAAGCACCGCCCCCTCGGGTCGCTCCGGAAACAGCGCCGCGGCCTCGTCGTACTGCTGCAAATGTGGATGCTGGTTCTGGAGCAAGTCTTGTTCCATCTGCTGTTGGTGGTGATGCTGGACATGGAGATCCACCATGCTGTTATTGTTCCCCATGACACACTCCATTGTCGGAACATCTACATAACTGGTGTACAACTGATGGTGACTTAGATGCTGGCCCTGGCCCATCATTTGGTCCCATCTCCCTAAGCCTTGTCTGCTCTGAACGGAAACCTCCATGTCGCACCCGAGGGAGCTGAGTGCCGTGTTGATGTCCAAATCCTCAAAGGTGCTACAGTTTCCGCTGAGGACGTCATCAAACACGGAAGTCAGGTCAAAGTCCCCGCGGAGGGTGTGCGTCGCCAACAGGGGAGACTCGCCCGCTCTGGTCGGCTTGTTCTTGTTCGGGAGCTGCTTCCTTTTGCTCGTCTGGTATGGGCAGCCATTCTGAGGGTAACCCAGTTTGTTTTGTCTGTTGGCGCTACTGCTGTAGTGGTTAGCTGACATCCTTCTGCGCTTGAAGATGCCATTGACGAACATGTCGGCGTACTGCGGGTCAATTTGCCAGAAGCCTCCTTTTCCCGGTTCATCCTTCTGCCGGGGGACTTTCTTGAAGCACTTGTTGAGGGACAAGTTGTGACGAATGGAGTTCTGTAGAAAATCAAAGGCAAACATGAATCTTCAGGGTTTGTAATTATGCGGGAAAGAATGTGTTGGCTTTGACAGGGAGACAAAAGAGGGAGGGAGGTGTATTGTTTGTATGAGAAAGCAAATGTACCTAATGAGGCTTTCTAGTAACCGGCAGCTCTGAACATTTCAAACATGATCAGCTGTGCTTAGCTGCATCTCTCTCAGGAGCACTCATTAACACACACCTACACACGCCATCATGCATTCATATTCATGTGGGGACAAATCTCCAAACGCTCCCAACCTTTATAATAAATGCATATATCTAACCCTGAATCCAACGTCTGAATTTCTAGTGATCAAGATAAGTCACGGACAGAGAAAAGGGTGTAAAAATGAATCCCATGTCCACACTGCTGTACAAGGACCAGCACTTGCACATGCATTAAGTGCAGTGATGTCTATTCCCCTCAGACAGAACTCGGCTCCTGGAACATGGGATTTCATGTCTTGTTACTCATAATAGAAGTAAAAATACAACTAATTATTCATGATTTTGTTTTCATAATGATTTTGTCTACCAATACCGCTAGTGCCCCACAAATGTTTTTTTTTTATTTGAGCTACCTTAATGAAGATTTAATGTTTCTTTACTTTCGCTTAATTGCATTTTGAACATGACCTTCAACAATTCCTCAATATTAACCATTCTCTCAGTGTACAACAACTCTTAAGGTAAGATAATACTAAAGAAATGATGTACTATCACTTTGTCAACGATGAAACCTCTTGGGCGCATGTCATGGCTTACATTTAGACCCAGTAACAGTAAACGCGTGTGCTGTGACACCAGGGTATCTCTCTCACCTCACCATTCTTATTTCTCATCAATAATAAAGATCAAAATGAGCAGTGTGAGAGAAAAGAGTTTGTTACCTGCCAGCTGGGCTCTGCGTGGCGGTAGTAGCAGAAGTTGTCGGTGATCCAGTTGTATATGGTGGACAGGGTGACTTTGGGCTGCTTGCTCGCCTGCATGGCCATGCAGATCAGGGATGCGTATGAGTACGGTGGCTTGACTTTATGGTTGGTCTTGTAGTCCACTTCCACCTGTGGGTTGTCTTGGGGAGAGAAGCCGTTCCGTGCGCAACTGGTGAACCGGTGCGTCATGGAGGAGTCTGAGCCGGACGTCACGGGACTGCCCAGGTATAGAGGCATTCCTGTAGCAGCTGTGTCTCCTGCGGGAGGGCTGGACGGTGAGTCGGAGCCACCTCTAGGAAAACCAAAACGTTTCAGGTACTGCTGTTGGATTGACGGTCCGCATGTATTAGTCCTCTCCGGATCTGCGCTCAGGATGGAGAAATTCTGGAGCCAGTGAAGACTAGTGAGGCTGTCGTCCTGGGGCGCACACTCTGGACCGCTCATCGTTTGATCCATCCATTTCTCTGAAAACTTGTTGGCAATTTCTGAAGTTGTTAGAACCGGCATTTCGTCCCGTTTATGCAAAATGAAGACTTCTCACTCCGGCATTTAAAGTTGATTCTAAAGAACAAAAGTAATAAAGCAATAAAGCTAGCTGTTAGACAACACGCGATGCGCCCGGCTTGCTTTCTATGATTTACGAAAACATTTGCATTCTGTATTGTGCTAATTCACCTACCTACCCCTGACGCTCTATGCGTAAGATGCTCTCAGTCCGTGTGCACCTGTTGCAGCAGCCTCCCCTCTGTCGCTCTCGAAGGACTCAGTCTCTGCGCAACAAGTGCAGCGGGGGGAGGGCAATGAACATCCAGCAGCTGCAGCTCGAAGAGTAAAACCTATAGGCCTAGATTCACATCAGATTAATGTCTTCTGCACTAGAACCTCAATTCCAATATATCGCGGGTCAGAACGTGACTGTGCCTAGAGGTTGCAGGACAAGTGCCTCATAAAGCTGTAGAGACTGCCCACCGTCCCTTTAACCACCCGAGGACGCGTCTGATTGGCTCTCCGTCTGCCTCTCTACTCGTGCGTAAAAAAGCAAGAAGTAATTCTTGCGTCTCCTCCTCTTCGTCTTGGCTTTTAATGTGCGCTTTTGTCCCGGAAACGTGCTGAAACGTGAGTCCGGTGCGGCGCGCGTCACTGACCCCCTGCTGGCGCTGAAAAAGACGCGCCACAGGTCCCGCTTTGCAGCAGAAGAATGAAGAAAAAGTGACCTTCCTCCACTGATAAGCCCCTGTTTACCACTCCCCTTTCCACTGTTTTGGTTGTTTATGTGCATTGTCCTTTTTTGCAGATCAGTTTACCCTGTACTTACACATTGTTTGGACGTTGGAAGTTTGGAAGTTAATCTTGTATTTCGGGTGAACTATTTATGACCTTACAGCGCTACAGAAATGGCCAAGAAACAAGTTACTTAAATAATATAGAAGGACCTGTTTCTAAACTCCCGTTGTAATTCTCTTTCCTCATATAATAAAATATAGAGTGACTTAAGTTGGCCTCAGCCTGTGTCACTCACTATCCTTGCAGTGAGACTGCCCTGTTGTGCCGTTGTGCAACTAAAGCGCCCATTTGGAATGATTCTGTTGGCTCCATGGGCTCTATTCATTAGATAACACTGCCCTCATGTGGATTTATTCAACACTACATCATTGAAACACGTACTTGTGCATGCAGTATTTCATGTTTTTTGAGTGGACTTCCACATTTTTGCCAAATAATGGACATTATTTGCAAGATTACATTTTTATCAATGTGTAATATATACTGTACATATACATTTTATACATAAATTGATTGATCAATTTCTACTGCTTGTTCCCATAAGGGGTCACGGGTGACTGGAGCCTATCCCAGTGACTTTGGATCTGAGGCGGGGTACACCCTGGACAGGCACCAGCTCGTCACAGGGATGACACAGTTTTAGAGTTGACCTAACACATGCATGTCTCTGGACGGTCTGAGGAAGCTGGAGAAGCCGACAATAACATGGGGAGGACATGCAGACTCCACCCAGAGAGATTGTGTTTCTGGTCTGAGATTCGAACCCTCGATCTCTGAAATGGGGGGGCACATACTCAAACCGCTCTGCCACCGTGCGCCTTAAATGGCTATGCTGCTGTTTAAATGTATTGTCATCGAGATCAGTAGTGCTTGTACACACTGTAAAATTAATGACTGATTGCTTTCTTGATTTGTAGATTTTTTTTTTACTGCGATTATTGAAGTCTTACCACCCAGCCACAATAAACTCAAAGGAATGTTCAATAAATCACTTAAGATGCTACGATTGGTATGTTTGTGTGAACTGTCATATTTACCTAAAAACGTTGACCAGTAAGAGTTGCAGAGTTAACCAGCAACCACATCTTGCGATTGATCCTCGATGGTGAGGGAAACCTGTGCATAAAGTCTTGCTCTTTAATCTGTAACGAGCAGCTGTTCTGTGACCGGTCAAGGAGGCTTCATGTGAAAATGTTCTAGGTTTGTTCAGGTTTTTGACAAAGAGCCTGCTGCTGAGGTGGACAAATGTTTAAACAGCTGCTGGTAGTTGCCAGCCTCCCACTATCCTTTAGTAACAGTTGCAATGTATACAATACATCTCAAGTACACTAAAAGCACTGACAAGGACCTCCGCCATTTTACATCTGAAGAGCCACTATTGTGTTAATTAAGAGCCCCTTAAATCTGACTGAGAAACAAAACACATTTAAATTTGTCAGTAACTGCTCAGTTAGCCATTTAATGTAGCTAACATCTTTTATCTTATAGGCCTAAGGGACAACAATAAACTGTGCTGATGACAGAATGTAATGGAAAACTAAGTGGAGTTTGGTGCTAAAACTCTGATCTGCTGACGACAGTAGCGGAGGGTGTTGCTGAAGAGTTTCAGGTGCTTATAGATAACAGTATAGAAGACCAACAATGAAACAATCCTCAAAACAAGGAGGCTGCGCAAGTTTTTCCTCGTATATAAAGATATTTTTTCATTTTGTTTTTGTTCTCGTGGTTATATTGCAATGTATGAGTTACTGTGTCCAAGTAATTTCCTTGTGGATCAGAAAAGTTTGTCTGTCTGTTCAGGTGAGCTTTGTACAATTCTTTTCTGGTGGCATGAGACGAGGCAGTCCCACTCCTCCAGGATGGCACCTCAGTATGTGCCATTGCCTCACATTCACTTGTAGAGCTTGATTTGTATTTCAGCCTGCTTTTCTGAGATGACCACTCCACGGTAGGCAAAATCATTAGCATAGATTCCTCCTGGTGCACCACAATGCCCTGCCCTATGCTTTTCCTGTTTACTTTATTCCGCCCTGCACACTTTTGCCTCTTTCTACTATGGATTTGTACTTCCGTTGTTTTGACAATTTCGGTTGAGCGGGATTTCTGGGGCGGGACTTAAGAGGAGAGCAATGGAAACGTCTGGCCACTAAAATATGATATAAAGTAGGTAGATTTATGTAAAATGATCAGTGCGCCAACAAGCCAACACTGCAACGTTCCTCTGATATTGAAGTCTGTAGCGTATTTGCTATTGAGCTTGGCAGATCTATGTAAAATTATACAAGCAGAAGGAGGGGTACAATTAATGGCGACGCAAGTGGCAATTTACGGAATAAGGAGAATATGCTGGGCGATATGGTGATAAAAATCTGAACTGTGATCTGATCTTGAGACGATCTGATATTTTGGTGATATTGTCATAGCATCATTAAGTAGTTTTCTGTTTAATGCAGACTTTCCCCACACATTCTTTATTGGTCAGCCTCTGTCATGATCTGAGTGAGGCACAAAAGCTCAGGGTTAGCGTTAAATCTATAGCTCACTTAAGTGTGTGGATGAAGAAAGCGGTAGCATTGACAGGACCACATGCTCTCCTGACAGAAATCCATTTGAACACCTCGAGGATCATGTTTGGGTCAGGCTGTCAAAGAGCTTTGTCTTGCTCCGGTTTACATGTAGGGAGTCTGATAACCCAAAACACTATACATCTAATGAGAATGACGCCTTGGCATTATAAAAGTCTGTTTAGAAACAAGTAAAGGTCATACTTAGTACTATTTAAAGGTGCTCTGAGTGATTACATTTTACCCAAATATACCAGTCTTCCATACTGTGTTTTGTTGTTGTTTGGGATGTTTTTGCATTTAGCCCTCTGTAGGGTGACAGTGTTTCATCAAATCTATGGACTTGTCTGTCCGATATATGCATCACCAATAGATCGTATCAAATATCTTTGAAATTCGATGTCTTTCAAAGCGTCCATTATTATTATTTTTGCAATGTACTCTTTCCACCAGCAGGTGTCTCTCTTTACAGGGGGTATTCCACTATTTCCTACACACATCCAGAAACGTGCCATTGATAAATTATTGTTTACACTGTACCTACAGTTAGCCTACCCACAATCCACCGCTGTGTTTTTATCAGGATGCTGTTTTTTTTTCGTATGCTAAACAATTTTTGCCATAATACGAGGACCAGGATCAAACTCTTAAGGGAAAATATGCATTAAGCCTAACAATAATGAGTGTGTTGGATATGTCAATACAAACCATGATGAATTAAGAGCGTTTTAGGCCAATAATAAAGAATGATAAAAGCGGTACGCGTTTTGTAAAATCCAAGTTCTCCATCGATTGCTTGAATTATTATTGCTTACATCTTATTGTGCAAAGATTGGCACAGCATCTTCGCTTCGCGTTTTGTTATGCTCCAATGACCGTATATCTTTCCGACAAAATATATATATATATATTAATAATATAGTTTAACAAGAGACCTGACGCTTGTAAACGTACTGTCCCTAATTTAACTCGGAGCGATGTAATTGGCGATGCTGGATTTGTTTACCATATTTGGCAACAGAGTGACACAGCGCGCATGGGAATTGGTCGAGAGCTGCCGTCATTCACAAAAGTCTGCCCTTCGTGGCTCTACAAACAAAGCGAGCGCGCATGGGAGTTGTAGTCCAAAACAAACCCTCTTTGAGGTGCATTCACTACAAATGTGTGATTTAGTGGGATATAAAAGCCGTAACTTAACTAATATTACCAAACTCACTAAAGTAAGTCAAAGTATTTTTGCAAACAAGCGTTTTGCCGGTAGAATGAGCCTGCTTGAGGTTACTAAAGCCTCACCAGCCGGAGACCCTTTGCTCGCGGCACACAAGTCCCACCAACATGTCTTCCCTCTGATTGGCTGGATCCTTCTGTCCATCAGCGTCTGTTCCTTCCACTACCGCTCCTACAGTAAATATTTGTGTTTGCTCGACCGGCTGTAATGGTGGACGACTGAGCAGCGAAAAGGAATACAACTAGAGAGAAGAAAAGAGGAAAAGGGGTTGAAAGTCTGCTCGAGAGCCAGCCGCCGCCAGTAGGACACGGAGAGCGTCGAAAATGGATGAACTTAAACATCAAGTCATGATTAACCAGTTTGTCCTGACGGCGGGTTGTGCGGCAGACCAGGCGAAGCAGCTTTTGCAAGCGGCACATTGGCAGTTTGAGGTAAAAAAAAAAAAAAGAACTAAGCGCCATGGTTTTGAATCGGCATGCTAATGTTAGCCGTGTTGCATTGTTTATATTGGGGAGAGGGCAAGCTTTGACCGAGGCTACTTATCTGCCGCATGGTTTTAGAGGTCTTAAGACAAAATACAGCTTTAGGGCTCGTTATAACATGTTCATTTGAGTTGCTCCGCGGATTGCTTACTTTTACGAACAACTTAAAAGCCTTACACATCACACTTTATGTTGTAGAGGATTTCACAGAAGACCCATGACGCCATGGTACCGCTAGCACACCCAATTAGATTTACTCTAGATTAAATACTATAATCCGACACATGACAGCAGTGTACAGGCGAGGCCGACGCGTGCTATTACGCAATGAAGATGACCGCCGCTTTATTCACTCAAGATTCACGTCTGTTGCTAGATACATTTTAATGGCATAGTAAGTGTATTGTATTACCCTTTTAACGTCGCTGACTTCCGAAAATCTACGAGAACACAAAGAAAGTGTGCTAGTTTTTAGCCTCATGTTACAGCCAAATGTGAAATAAAGTGTCGTTTTCTTGTGTTTCATTGTAGACTGCCCTCAGTACCTTTTTTCAAGAAACAAATATTCCATATGGCCATCATCATCAAATGGTGAGTGCAATGAGTCAACGTGCAGATAATTTGCATTCAGACATTTTTTTGTTAATTACATATTATTACGTCCAAACTGTAGGACCACACATGTTTATACACTTGTTGTTTGTGTATTTCCATTCAAAACAATGTAAAATGCCCCCTTAAAAGGCATTAGATTTGATGTTGTACTAACAATAACAAAGCACATGTCGGCCATGTTGTGAGCTTCCAGAAATAAACACAGGGGCAGGCATGTAGCTGCAGCCTCTTTGAAAACAGAGCGTGAGTGTGGAGTGGTGTGCAGTATAAGGACAAAACCTATCATACACCAGATTAAAACACCTATTTAAGTCCATATTTACCCTAAAATGACAATTGGAACATAATCAATGGATTTTTATGGAGGAAAGAAAACATTATTTTCAGGAAGTGGACAGCTGCGCCTCATAAATAACCCCTTTGGCAGTTGCATTTGTGCCTTGTGTTCTTCTTGTCTCCTCGACACGTTTGAGACGGACTGTAAAATAAGCATAAAAGGATAGTCCACACACGCATGAGCACAGCTACGGCTTGAACATTACGAAACACTGTCAGTATTTGTATCAGCAGCACACAAGCCTTTGTCTGCAGCTGTATATGCACGCAGTACTGCACAGCTGCCCTCTGCTAAAGCCCTGACGCGGATGTACAGAGCTTTGACCAAATCAGGTTTTGAGCTGTCTTGCTTAAGTCTCTTGAGTGTGTGTTTGGTTTCCTCTGTCAAAGTTAAACATTTATCAGTGCTTTTCAGAGAGTAATAAGAGTGAATTACAATGTTATTGCATGGTGTGTGTGTATATGGTGTGTGGGTGTGTGTGTGGCTGTGTGTGTATACATTTACAACCATGCTAATTAAAATATTCAGCACCGTTTTTTGTAAAAGAAGCACAGCAAGAGATTCATTTTCTGATCCGGAAATTGGAACCTATCACCTCTATAAATGCTTCACTTAGTGTAGATAACAAATAAGTAGATTAGAAGGAAGCAATTTTCAGTCATGTTATTATTGTGCCAGTCACAATAAAAGTATGTCCACCATTCTAATCCTCTATACCTCAGTCTACTGAAAATAAAATGGTTCCTCTTGTCTTGCTGTAGTTAAATTGTTTAATTGTTTCAGATGAGCTCAGTTTGTGTTGTAGGCTAAAGATTGCTGCTTTGATTATTAGCCTGCCCCCTCAGCCCTAATGGTTCCAGCTCTGGCCATAGACGTGGAGCTTTCGACAGCATGGCAGGTTAGGACATCATGTACATGTAGGTCACTCAGTTTATGGACCGTGTGAGCAGTGAGCTGCTTTATGCTATTGTTACAGCGGGGGCCCAGTGACCACCATGAATGAGGCTGGATAGGGTGGATCAAATTATGATTGATCCAATAATTTGTTGCAATATGTCAAATTTAGAAACCATGTTGGAAACAAAAGAATGTATTTTGAAAAAGGACTGTTTCTGGTGTTACATTTAGATGCAAGCAACGACTCTGCTTGGTTGTATAAATGATACATTTTCAAAAACCAATTCAGACTTGTCTAATTCTGAAAATGGCAGGGATTAATCTTAATCTCTCTCAATGTTCTGTGTTCTTTTACATAGGGAGTGTCTGGATAAATAATTGAAAGTACTTCACCCTGTATTCATATTAAACTATGTTTTGGTATGTACAGTATCTGTGACATCATAACATTGGATGTGAACTCTTTATGAGCAGCTTGTTTATTTATTGCTGAGCTTCCAGACATGGCTATCAAAGCCTGTATCATTTTGTTTTATGGTGCAGGATCTAAACGTCCGTCCAGAGCGCTCCCCCTCCCCGCCTTCAAACACACCCTGCTCATACAAACACAGCAACCACAAACGCATTCCGACAGGATGCTGCTCTCACACGTCCCAAAATGGACCCTTTCACAGTGCAGGGCCAGCAGCGAAGAACTACCATCTCTCTCCCCTAAACTCCCTTGACTCCTTTTTCTATACCATAAACACCATGTCCCAAAATCATACAAGGCCACTAATGTTTTGACTTTGGGATCTTACTCAATTAAATCCTCTCTCTTTATCGGCTTGTTTTGGTGCACTGATCCACCAGGCTGAGAACAATTCATCGCTGGGAATGCTAGATGTTGTCCGTCCGCTTGGAGCTTAATTTCTTATAAAAAATTAAACACACTCTACTTCATTCATACGTAAGCTTGTCCTGCCAGTAAAGAAACCCAATATCTGCAGGGTTGGTCGTTCATGTGATTCATCATACTACCAGTAGACTACTTTGTGAACTACTTACAAGTTATTTAGTATTATCTTTAAATAAAATATATGATGAATTTTGCAGTATCAAATCAAATTTTCAAAGAGGGCAGTTATATAAAAGATCATCTTTGACACACACCAAGCTAAACATTTTAGATGTGATATGTGAATATTCTAGTCCTGACGTGCTCCTTTATTGGTTTTGTTGTACTTTGGCCAGCTGTGATGTTATTTTGCAAAGAGACAAACCAGAAAATTAAACATCAAAACACACCATTACTGGCATTACAATGCCTAAGCTTGGCTCAGACAATATGTCTGTGATATATTGAGTGGACCTAAATCAGGGGTTATGTAACCTTTAGAGCATAGAACAGTCCATGCTGTCGATTCAACTATTACTGAATGAGCTGGAAGGAACATGGCATAAATTGTGTTTAAACACAAAAATGTCGGTGTCAGTTTCCATGATTCTTCCATAGGGTGCCCTTAACGTGCCACAATAAAATGAATGAATCCTCATGTGACCACACACACCAGGAAGTAGCTCAGCTGGATGACTTCCACCGCTGTCTGGGAACATGTGACTCCCCCACCCTGCCCCCTTCCCTCCCCACAGCCCTCTCATCATCTGACTAAGCTCTAGAAACTCAACAGCCGTGCGTCTGTTTTATGTGTCATTTTTGCCACTAGTCTTGTCTTCATGCGGCAAAACTGCAATTCATTTTGTAGGTCACACTAACAGAAATAACCCCTTCTAGAGTCTTGAGTCTTCTTCTTCTTTGAGTCATATTTAAGAACTTTCATAGATTCCCACAGGGGCCAGTGGAGTCAACCTACACAGTCTGGTGTCAGTTTTTGAAGTTGCTAGGAGGTGTTGCGGTGATAAAAGTGGGCGTGAGGTTGTTAACGTTTCTGGTAACTACAAACAGTCAACTTGGGCGTCCAGGCGAGGTCTAAACCCAGACTTTGCTCTAAACTTGTAAGAGATTTGATGCATGGAGTGCCCTGTACAGAGGAGCAAGAGGTATAATTAGCCTCATAAATCATCATGCGCTATGGGTCCTTTATCATGAAGAGAAAAGGAAGATGTGAAACTATATACATGTTCCTTGAAAAGACGTGTGTTCAGATGTATGGCTAAATCAGGCTAATAGCAGGCAATGGCAAGTATTTGGGCTGAAGGTACAATAACAGAGCTAACAGAGTGGCTTTGTGAGTCTGCTACAACAGAAACAAGGTGTTATCTGTCGTGGCAGGAATGACTTCCATGAGTTCATTAAGTCCAGACCCAACTCAAATCCACTCGAGTTTGTTCCATTATTCAGCACTTCTGCTGTGTTTTGTAATCCCCACTAGTCTGAGTCAAGATGATGTTCATCCACTGGAACTTTGTCTGGCTTTACGGTTGACCAATCCAGTTTTGTTTATTTGAATTTTATATTTTTCCTCCAAAAGGCTGAACAATTTCCTGTGAATGGTTTCAGTTTCTAAAAGTTGGTGCAAATTAAATCTATTTTACGATATAATTTTATTACGAAAGTGAATTAATTACGATCTTCGACGTTATGATGTTTTAAGCTTATGACTCAGATGTTGAAACTAGCTCCAATGTTTGTTTCTCTTTTGTCAGCAGCTTAACATATCAAAAGCACATCCAGACGTGTCAAGCATGTGTGGATGGAAAACATTCAAATTTGAAAACACACTTTTTTTTTCCCCACAGATTTTTCCAGAAATCCTGACTCAACTTTTAAGGCACCTGTCTTTCCAAACCTAATGTTTGACTTGGTTTGTCAATTTTAGTTCTGGGTTCCGGCCCCTCTGGTATCCTTAGAATTGAATTCTACATAGCATCATAGTCCATGATGATGCTATATTCAAAAATACTTTTGTACATGAGTAGTCTGCTGTGTAAACTTGGCCTTTTGGGCTAGGATTAATAATAAGTTGCTGTTTTTATTGAAATAAAACAGCAAGTTATCAAGTGTTGGAACCCAGTGCATCAATGAACAACAAAACTTTGGTAGTGTAATATGGGCCAGAGGTGGAATAGTTGAGTAACAAAAGCAATAAATGACAGTCATGCCGAACACCTCTCCACATTTGAGGAGGGTTGGCCCATGCTCTGCCTGTTCCAGCATGCTGCCCTGCATGTTTCCAGGCCTGAACCTTCCCAGAACTTTAACCGCACAGTAAAGCGTGTAGTCTCTCGTCATATACACAGGAACTTGGGGTATCCACGTGGGACGGCAGCAGGCACCAGATGTGCTCAAGAGCAGACTTAAGCATTGAGTTTCTCGCTGATTCTACAAGTCACCAAGTGCACTCAGACGCGCAGGGGTTAGGCCCGCGACTGGGAAAACACAAGGGCACAGGGAAATCTTGTTGCATAAAGAGTCGGTCGTGGCAATGTCTGAGTGCTGGCCTGTTTTTACAGCGCTGGTCAGCTGACTGCTCTGTGCTGGACCTCTGCTATTCCTGTGCTGTCACCTTCTCCAGCCTTGTTTTACTGCCTTTTACACAAGTGGACCCTGACCCATGCATTCTCTGTGCGCAATACAGTAAACCGAGGATGGTAAAGAGCACACAAAAAAGGCAGGTAAATGGGGCTGTACTCAATATTTTTCATGTAAGAATGTAAAATCTGTTTTGCCCCAGTATAGAAGTTGAGAGTGAAAATGAGACAGCTGCGTGTTGTGTGCATCTAAATATAGATCATTTTATGCTAATATTTGTTAACTTTACCATGCTAGCTTTTCTGTGACAGCAAAACTCGCTCTGGCCTCTGAAAGTTGAGACTGGCGCTTATAATAATCTCATTGCAGTAAGTAATGCTCAGAATGCATTAGTTAAGTCTAAAGTATCTTGACCGCTGCAAATTGTTCAAAATAAACGTAAAAATCAGGCACAGCACCTTTAAACATATTTAAAATAAAGGCCATTGCAGTCCCTGTTCAATTTCTTATCCATGTTTCATTGACTAAAACGTGTCAACCCGCAGAAGCTCATAACTCATAATGCAGCAGGAAATTGTCCCTGCTTAAACAAATATTTTTCCCACTGATTATTACTATTATTTTGGTATTGCAGAACGTGGGGAAAGGCAAACACTGCAGCAATGTTTTGTTCTTTCCTCAACCTTTGACCCAGTAGTTTCTGTTGCCAGCCTGTTCAGTCACTGGGCCAAACTCCTACTCCCTCTTTCTAGATTTGAGTATGCCACTGTAACGCTATTGTTAGCTGTTAGCATTATTACTGTCAACTGCTTTCTGGCCCAGATAGTTCTACACTTTCTATTCTGTCACTATTTTTCAATGCATTTGTCTGTCCCACTCACTGTACACGGTCAAAACAAAGTGATTCAGTCCAGCTAATGATCAACTACGTGGCGACTTCTAGAGTTAAGGCCTGTGCGCCGAAAGCAGTGCTGGGGTCACGGCCTAGGTTTGACACTTAAGTTAGCTCAAACATTTAGCCACACCTGTCCCCCTCATGTTGATGCTTTGGTCTGAACATAAACTGTAGAGTGTGGATGGGAATGATTTGAAGCAATTTAGCGTGTTGTGCATATGCTCCACCTATGGCTCCCTGCTGGGCTAAATTAAGTGTAATTTCTACAGTCAGCACTTAAATAACACTATTGGAAGGGACTGGAACAAAGCATTTTAAAGACAACCATTTTAACTTGATCTTTAGCTGCAACTTGACCATAAATGTTGCATCAATATGGCTTGTTTTATGAATTTGAATAGGAGTACTGGGCATTATCCTAAAACAATGCACCTGCAAGGAACAGCTGCCTACCATCAGCCTTACTATTAAATACCTTTGCCAATCTTGACAGATTTTGCCCTGTCCAGAATACTCTAGGCCAGTGCTTCCGAAAGTGGGGTCCTGGGTCCCCTGGGAGGCCTCAGGCACTGCAGGGGGACCCCCAAAGTCATAAAAGAAAACCATTTTACATAATATATTTGCTTATAAACACAACTTTAAATCAAAATGAAGTCTGCAGTAATTACTATTTCTATTTTTATGTGTAAATTTAAAGAGAAAAACATTACATAATATTTGAGTGTACAGCAAATTAGTAGTGGGGGGCCCTGAGGGATCGTCGAGGTGATAAGGGGTCTGCGACGCTGCCGAGTTTGGGAATGACTGCTCTAGGCAAGTGCTTGCTGCTTGGCAACTAATCATTGAAGGTTATGGACATGTCGCATTTAGAATAGCAACACACACAGCCTGAAACTTATATAAAAGTTCCCATTCATTTTATTGAGACAGCTAAATAAAGACATGCATTTGACATTTGTAGACAGTGCAGACAAATGGTTGTAATCCCTATCTATCTACCATATCCAACTTCCAGCTTTAGTTTCTAAAGTGTACTAGTTACTGTAGGATTGTGACACACCACAATGCTAGATTTAAAAAATGTTCCTTACGTGGTTGGCATTTGTACTGTTTTTGGGGCTAATCTTCAATTAACAACCCTCCACAGCATTTTGGGGACAACTTTAGAACCACTTAATTATTTTAAACATGGCCAGAGCAGGATTGGCACAAACTCTCCAACCATCCCTCTCTCTAAGCCTTTAATAGCAGGCCTTTGTGAAGCTCAATATCATGTAGCAATAGACAAATGGAGATGCATGTTGTGACTTTGGCAGAGTTCTTAAATACTCATTATCAGTTGTTGGTACACTGCATGCAATTGTGCTCCAAAACACGGTGGTGCTAGGCTACAAACAGGCCTTCACAAACACTCCCTTTTTAAACATTTAACAGCTAGGTTGTGTCACATACATATACACATATAGCAAGGGTTTATTCAGTCATAACTGAAGACCGAGTTCCTCTGAGTGAAATCAACATGCTATCTCCGTTTTATCACCCACTTCCTTCACTCGTGTTTCACAAGCATTATTTCAGACCAGAATTTAACCACCCATTTGTTGAGGTTAGCACAAAGTCACAACATCCTATTTCTTGAAATGGAAGCATGCAGAACTTGTCTGTTATCTCTTCCAGTCATACAATATAAACACTAGGTGAGTCTTATCTTATTTTACTCAAGTGTTTTTAGGGTTCTCAGGGTTGTTATTGTTATTAGACATTGCATGACGTCAGCGGCCGCCTTCAGCTGCTCACTGTTGGTACTAAAGAAACATTGGTATAAGACAAGCTTTCAAAACAGGCCAAGCAAATTAGAGGACAGAAAACGCCAATGGTCTTAACGCCTGGAATTGTCTTGCTCTTCCTACAGTCTACTCTACAGCAACATGTAGAGTATGTTTAACAATGGCGATTTGAAATTTAAAATATCTTTGACAATGTGAACAAAAAAATCCAACTGACAAAATGTTTTTTTTAAAAGTCAAATCTGGATATACAGTACAATTTATTGGCATTAAATTCCAGTTTTGTTTTGTTTACACTAGCACTGAAATATAGAAAAACATTTAAGGTTTGATATTAAGGTTTGAGCACAAATTTGCAGCACAAATTCTAGCAGACTATATAACCGAGATGTTCGCCTGCGTGAACTGTGATATTGTTGCGTACAGTCTGTGAAGTGTCAGACTGAGAGGAATGAAAGGAGGATGGAGAGCAAGACAGACCAGAGACTTTTGGTTTCACATTATGAAACTTTCGCATGGCCTACCCTCAGACAGCAATCCAGTACCATTTGAGGTTTAAACGAAGCTGCAGATGATTCACACCCTTTAACAATCAATGTAGTTCCAGTTGTATGTTGCAAAGAACAGCTAAAGCTTTTGCCATATTTGTCTTGGACTTGAATAGTTTGCCTTCTGTTCCTAACAATGACATCCCTTGGCCTGTAAGTGATGTTTGCGGAAACCAAGCTATTACATTTCAAGATTTGGTCGATGTAAACCCTCATTCGTCCAGGTGTGGTCCATCGTAGAAAGGGGTTCAGAGGTTGTCATCCGGACGCCGTTTAAAGATCGAGACGTTTCGACTTTTATCCAAAAGTCATTGTCAATCAGAGAGCTGGTATGGGAACCTGTGCCTTATATGCTACTCTAAGTAGTGGGAGTCCAGCCCCCAGGGAGGAGTCACTGCACTCCTGTCTTTGTTATAAGATTGTTTGTTTGTCACCTGAGACTTGATTAATTGGTCTATCTTGTTGATTAATGGTTGGCCTCACCTAGTTTCACCTGTGTCTAAAGGTCTATTGTTATCTTGATAGCTGGCTGTTGCTCCCTCCTCACTACTGATTGCCTCATTAGCATTTGACTGGTCTATTGATCTGGACCAAGGTGTGAGAATGCTGTCATAAATTTTGGCTAAATTAAATCTTAAGCCCCCATTCCTGTTCAGGGAAGGATTTTCTCTTTTTACAAAAATGGCCTCCTTTACTCCTCTTTCAAACCAGTTCTTCTCTCTGCTCAAAATCTTCACCTCACTGTCCTCAAACGAGTGATTTGTAGCTTTTAGGTGCAGATGAACTGCACTCTGCGGTCCGGTGGAGGAACATCTTCTGTGTTGGTACAGCCTTTTGTGCAATGGCTGTTTTGTTTCTCCTATGTAACGTTCTTTACAACTGTCCTCACTGCACTCTATCGAATAAACTACAAGATAGACCAATTAATCAAGTCTCAGGTGACAAACAAACAATCTTATAACAAAGACAGGAGTGCAGTGACTCCTCCCTGGGGGCTGGACTCCCACTACTTAGAGTAGCATATAAGGCACAGGTTCCCATACCAGCTCTCTGATTGACAATGACTTTTGGATAAAAGTCGAAACGTCTCGATCTTTAAACGGCGTCCGGATGACAACCTCTGAACCCCTTTCTACGATTTCAAGATTTGGCTTAAAATTCCACCGGCAGCTGCTGGAGACATTGCATATCCATTACCTTCAAGAATCTTGAGTGTGTAGCGGCGACTGGAACAAGTTCACTAAAACTACAGAGGTCGTGTGGGATCATGAGCAGTAACTGGACCCTTTAGGTATAGCAGACTTCTTTTAATAAACCACACTTTGTATTTCAGACGACTTTGTTGTGAAACAAGTAGGACATGTATAATGGCCTCCTTCTTACACTGACAACCCCAATGAAATCCTATAATGATGTGTATATTTGTGGCGTAATTAGGAGAAGTTTTCAAGTTCCCAAGTCCTAACCAACTGCTCCAGTTTTCAAGCCACTGGATCTGTCCCTTTGCAGTGCATTAGACCTTGATGCGTTCATTACACATACAGTTTACATAAAATTCATAATCATCTCCTTGGTTCCAGCAAAGTTATAGAAATCACCAAAAAATCTATAAAACTTAAAAAAGGTGCCGATACTTAGGCCTTACAATTACAAATGTTGATGTGTAATTAATTGCTACATGAAAATCTGACAATAACATTGAAACTACTTCATGCCAGTGACACAATAACCCTAAAACCACAGATCCTTTTCTAAATGTACAATAGCTTTGAAAAACTCAAGCCGTGACAAATACCAAAGCATATCAAACACTTTATCTACAGTATCTAATTGCTAATTTAATTTTTACCCCCTAATAAACATTGCGAGTAGATTTGCAGTGTGTTTTTAGGATTCTGTTCAATTGCACATTTTAAACACATCCAGGGACATTTCAGAACATGTCTCTAGAGGACTAAACGATCGGGTTTAGCAGGATTTTAGCAAGATTAAACATAATAACACAGGATATTTTATTATTTGCGAAGGAAGTTATGTTTCTTAAATACTTGCAGTTGTTGCTTATTGTGACCATTCAACTTGCAATTGCGATATACCTTGCAGCCCTCCTTTAGACATTAGTTAGTATGTAATTTGTCATTGAAGTGACTTATTTGACGCTCTAAAACTCAGATCTTATTGTACTACGTAAAAAAGTGAAATGTTCCCATGAGCACAAAATAAAAAAGGTACACACAATAAGCCAATAATAATAGTATTCATCCAGCTATTATTTAATGTATGATAAGATAGTATAGTAATTATTGTGACAGTCCTACCAATACCATTTTCTTTCCTCATATATTTCCAATGAGGTGAAGCACTGTATATACAAGCATCCTGTGTTTTAAGGGCTTGGCGTTGGCCCGGCTCAGCCCCGTTTGGATCGCTTTCCTCTGCCACACACTCAACTCCAACAGATCGAGGACCGCAGCGAACCACAGCACCGCCGTCCCGTCAACAGGAGATCTCCTTCGTAACAACCGTCCCCATGGCAACACCTCTCTGCCGGCTCTTGTTTTGAACACAAACTCTCTCCCGGTCTGCGTCTCCATCTGTGTAGAACAAATGCTGCACCAAAATGACTGACTTAGACCTCCCAGCTTTAAAACGCCGCGTGTCTACTTTTGCTGCTCTGTCATTTGATACAATAACAACGGCTGGTACTGCCTCAACATCAGTGACATACACGGCGCTGGAGAGCTGCCGGTTTACTTTTGACAGAGGCTAGTTTGGTCGGTTTCTGGACAGCCAGACGACACACAGCTTGATAAGTGGACACGAGCCAACAGCTTACGATCCGTTGACTTGCACGTTCTTCCCAAATGACAATAAGTGAGTCACAGGGGTAAGGTCAAGTTTCTCTGGAATTGTTGTCACTACCTCTTAACCAAAACACCTGTAAAATGACCCTCTGTTCCTAGAAAACGCTACTGTTAATCAACACAAGAAGGGTTGTAATGTGGTCCCAAGCTTTCATTAATTTCTGGTTTATGATTCACTGACCCTGATAGTTTCTTTGTTGAATATTATTTGTTCCCATCCAACACTGAAACCGAGCTTATCTCGTAACAACGCCGTGTTTGTCCTCTTGCTCCGCACTGAAAATATGTTTGTGAAGGCTAGCTTGATTTGTTATTGTCGCCAACCATCCTGGTACGGTATCTTGCCGTTGCCAGCGCAAAATGTTTTGAAAAATATCTTTATTGCAAATTTTCTGAATGAATGAATTGCGATTAGATTTGCAATTTGTGTTTTTAATAGTAGGATTCAGTGTAAAGTTCACATTTTAAACACATTCAGCTGCCTATACATTTGAGAGAAGAGAAGACCGAAAAACATACATTAAACCGTTAAACATTACAAGAAAACATGCCTTACTGAACATGTTGAGTTTGCAGGTTTTATACACAATAAGACGAGAGTTTGTTGTTTGCAAAGGAAATCATGTAGTTAAATAAATGCCGTTAAGATTTGCTAAGTGCGACCATCTTGCAACCCCACAAGTTGCTACATAGCACCTTCATTTGCGGCTAAAAATAAAACGATTGCACCTAATCCTTGTAAACCGTAGTTTGAACCAGTATAAAGTAATGTAATGCCAAGGAGAACCAGTAGTCACAGTTTGAATTCCTTTGTCAAGACGTACGTACTAAACCTACCCTCTGTAATAACAAAAACAAATCGCTAATTGCTTTTAGCTCCTCTGAAAACACGCCGCCTTGCTAGCAGTTGCTGTTACCTTAATCATTATCCACTGTTATCCTTTCTGACTCAACTCGGGCTTAGTGTAAATGATGTATGTTTTACGCAAATCATTATTTAACTTCACATAAACCATTAACCCTTGCCGTGACTTTAGCGCACACCTGCCAAGTGCGCGTCAGCCGCCTGGATTTGAACCCGGGTCTAAGCGGCTCTCGTGGCGGTGTCCCCCTCCTGTCCTTGGTTCAGGGCAGTGAGTTAATCTGCCGCCCGGCCACTTAATACACCGACGGCAGAGCTCACAGTAACCTGCTTCTCCCTCCGTGTGCCACAGCAGTACGACACCTTTAATCTGCCTGCGAGGGAGGCTTGACAACTGCTGCATTACCACACAACTTGAAATAAACAGTGCCTTTTGTAAACCGTTGGAAGCATTTAAATTCCACAAGGACAACTCTGTGCAACCTGTAATAACGCTTTTCATGGAAACTGCAGCCGACAGAGCGCGGCAGGAGGGTTTCTTTTTTATCAGTGACCAAGTGTAGGGTGGAAATGTGTCTTGGAGTTAGATTGTCATCGCTGTCTGTCGATAACGTCTGACCGAGCCCTGACGTCCAAAAAGAAGAGCGAGCGTTCGAGGAAAGGTGCTTTTAGCGTTATTTTTGTACTGAATAGTCATTTTCGCACACTCTCACAACACTGGACATGCTGAAGTTTGCAAATGGGAAATGACAGGCTCTTTTCTGTGTACTTTTTGGCAGAATAATTGATTACAGAATTCTTCAGGAAATATTTGGTAGATGTTTCCACTGTTTCCATCGCTATGTTTGGCTGCTATTCAATTCCGTTACATCTTCTGACATGAATATTTCATATAAACAATTGCAAAACAGAGTCACTCAAATTGTTTTGCGTCAGCTATAAAAAAAAAAGCTTTCTTTTTCCCTGTTCACTTTTATTTATCTAACTTCAGCTTCGTAGACAACATTTTCTGTTTATCTAGTTTTATTTTCTGGGTACTGAATTAAGGTTGTCAAAAGTATCAAGCTGATACAAAAAAGTCACGTAAACAGAACAAGATTTTACTGTTCCTGAACAGTTTTAGAAGCTTTAAAGGAACTAGTATAAAACCACTAAGAAATATTAAATTACTATTATTGGGCGCTGTTAAATTACATTCTAATGTCCAAACATAAGATTATTATTAGCAATTTAGTTTCGCAATCAAATAACAAGCCTATTCCTTAATATCGGAAACATGTTTGAATTTTTAGCATTGTGACAAAACTATGCTGAATCAAATCTCAAACGTGCCATAGTAATTTTGGAATTGGAACTAGCGTAATGTTCTCCTAGCGTATGAACACAGTCTTTCCAAATCCAAACATTTTCCAAATCGTGTCTATTTGACGTTGATTGGTTTATTCCCGCACATACAGACACCCTAATCTCCTGAGGGTAGTCTGACCTCATCTTGTCAGCACTTAATCACTCTTCAAACAGTGGATTCAAAGGTCAGAGTAAGTAAAGTGGAATTGATCGTCGCTAGCCACTCAGCCACAATCTGCGCTCGCTTAAACCTCACGACGTGGGCACTGCCAGCTCCGTCCCGTTTCAGGAAGGATCGCGGAGGTCACGCCAACTTTTCCAGGGTGTCCATTTACCGCAGGAAGCCGCTACAAAGACTTGAGCCAGCACTTCCTGTCTCCGCGCGCTCACCTTTCACAACACCAAGAGGCTCCTGGCACGCTGCGAACCCTTCAAACAGCACTTTTTGGGGGGCGCACTGGTCCGGTTACACCCTAAAGGGACGAGCGCTCCATCTCGCAGCAAAGGGGTCAACTCCAGGTCAAACAAGGACGAATTGTTTTCCATGCATTCATCTGGTGGTTGTGCAAGAGTGTAGCATTCCCACTGCCTCCTACTTGGAGAAAATTCCCCTTGATACAAACAATTGTTGCCTGCAGAAATGTTGACATTGTTCAGGAGTAGTCTAAACTTTAAAGATGATTCAGTGGTTTCGTCATGTACGTGTGTGCCAGTCGGTATTATTTTTAGTGCATCCCTACCTTAAACTCTCCAGTGGGAGTACATGTTGTTTTCCTGGTCACCAACAGAAAGGAAGTTTAACATGGTGTAAATGTCTAAAAGAGGATGAGGAGGGAGAGGTGAAGGCTATTTTGCGAACACAAAGTCCATGAGGTGTGTTTGGTGGAACAAAAACAAGGTCAGGTTAGAGCTCAAAGGGATGCATTAACAGTGAGGAGAGTGTGTGGCTGTTTGTTTGGAGTTTTCCCCGGAGAAACCATTTAACCTGTACGACTAACTAACTCTGCTCCTCTGATGGTACGGCCAGGAAGTAAACAAGGGCCTCTAATGCACACGGACATGCCAGACTCCACCATTTTCATTTCTTTTTTTCAAATTATCTTTATGAACTGTATGAAGCATGTTATCTTGTTTTGTCTCAGATACGTTTGATAATTGTTTTTTTTTTGTTGGTTGGTTTTGATGTTCTAATGAAAAGTTAAACATTACCCCAAGGATTTCATATTCAATTTAGAAATACACATTTTCTAGAAGGCTGCAGTGATGGCCATGCTTAAACGGGATGTGGTCCCGTTTAAGCACGGGATATATTGCATATTGCATCTTAACACAATAACGTGTTAAATAGACACTGCATTGCAGAGTGATAAACCACTTCAATATTTTCACTAAAAATGCCCTTTCATTTGTGCAAGGATAAAAAGTTTGATGTTTTGTGAGACGCTGACACTGTCTTTACTGTTTCAGATGTGCACCCCGGCCAACACACCAGCCACGCCCCCAAACTTCCCAGACGCTCTGACCATGTTCTCGCGGCTTAAGGCGTCGGAGAGCTTCACCAGCGGCGGCGGAGGCAGCAATATGGCCGCTGCCATGGCGACGTCTCCGCCCGTCCCTCAGGGCTGGGGCATGTCGGCGGGTGTGAGTGCACCACAGCCCACACAGGGACTCTGGACTCAGGGGCAGCCGCCCACACAGCCCTGTCCCGCCTGGCCCACGCCTGTCAACCCTCACACGGGCCAGGAGCAGAAGGCCAGCGTCGCCATGGAGGCGGAGAGATGAAGCGCTGCAGGGACAGAGGAGGGGGAGGGAGTGGGGAGACCGGGGGGACAGGGGCTTCAGTCTTTTTCCCCAACCTGCTGGGGTGCGCCTACACCAACGGAAAGAGACAAACTACGCAAACCAAGAAAAACTCATTGTGGACAATGAAGAGGAGGAGTAAACCAATGCAAATGTCGATACAAAAATAGAAAAAGATACGCACACACATAGTACTAAGAGCAACTCAAACCTTTGTTAGTTTTCCTAAGTAAATGCATAGATAAGAGAAATATTATTGAACTAAAAAAATGAAATCTAAAAAAAATTGTCACGCCCAAGGATTCTCTGTGATGTTGGAGAACATTGGAGGCAGCAGATGTAATTTCACTTTTTAGTTGAGTTTTTTCACCTTGGACCTGGCGTATGTTGGTGCTGCATGAGGAGCAGGACTTGGACGCAGAGTTGTGGAGGATCACGGAGAGCCTCGGCATATGAGCGACCAGACAGTTTGTAATCAAATGTAACACAGTCACACTTAGAGTTTAGACCAACACCATGTTGTCATTCCCATCGTCAAGGTGGGACTTACTTACCTCACCTGGTGGTCACCTGACTTCTTTCAGCCAATCAGGGATTCTTAAACCAACTGTTGCCGTCGACGATGCAGGACATGTTTTTAAAGTTTCTTTTTCTGCTAACTGTTCCTCGCAGCAATGGCTTTTCCTTCAGCGCTGACACGGTTTAAAGACCTGGACTCTGACTTCAGCTGTCCACTGTATGTATACTTTTCTGGAAATTTGGATATTACAAGCATAACGAGAAATCATGGTTTAATATAATATTGTTTATTATTATGATAATTGTTCTGTTTGTTGAGGGGTTATGGGGGAGTTTTGAAAAAGGGGGGGTGGGAGGGGTTTCTTTTTTTGTGGAGAGAGTGAATCAAAAGCAGCTAAAATGGCTACATATATAAAACCACGACTACTCCATCTTTGTAAACAGAATTGCCACTTTGCATGATGTGTTCATAAAAGTCTCACTTTTTGTAGCAAACATACATGTTCAGGAGGTGCGTTCAGGGGAAGGGGAGGCGGGGCTCATTCCCAAAGCCAATAGAAATGCAAAAGCAGTTTATCACCGGATTTCAGATTCAAGACTAAACGATTGAGTGGAGCGCACTGCTGGTTATTTTGGCACACTACAGACTACTACAGTAAAGAAGGCCTCACAGGGTTTTGACTGCGTTTCAGTGTCTTTGAGCTCGAGTCCACATGAAACAGAGGGGCAGAGCAGGAAACGCCCTGTCAAACGGCAATATTTCACACGGGGTCTGCCTGCTTCTGTCCATTCTGAAGATTATTGAGAGATATTTTCACTAAAGCCACGGGTCTTTAAGATAAAGTGATTAAAGAAATTATGGAGATAATGATAAATAATCATTTTTATTTTCAACTAATGTTTCAGTTCATCCTTTTTCATGCTCCATACTTTATTTGGTTAAATCTGAGCGTTTATTGGTGGGCCTGTTCCTAAATGGTTTCTCATATACGTTTCCCCCTTGTATGACTGTATGAGACCATTCCCACAATATTTGTGGACTACCTGATAATTAACTTATCATTTTTGTGAACCTAAATAAATATTGTATGTCAACCTACTTCTCACTGTGTTGTGTAAATAGTTGCTGTGCTTTCTGCTTGTGTAGCCTTGAATAAGTGTGCAGTAATGACAGTGAGAAGATGAATGCCGCATGCTTGGCCACCTCTTCGCCAAGCTCATTTAGCACAGTCACCCGGCCAGACAAGCAAGCCATGTTTCACAACTACATCACCCTGAAAAACTATAATTCATCCACCGGCAAAAACATAAGCACCAAACCCAAATGTAAGACAAAACTGCACACTTTTCAGACAGGAGTGAGACAGTGTGGTCATCTTATCTTGCTCTCATCCCTCTGTCAACAACTCTCTGATGTAAACAAACAAACACCAGCTGTCCACATGCACCAACTCTACATTAACGCCAACCACACATACCAGTGGGAGCGCCGGTGGTACTGCACAGAGCACTGGGTTCTCGGTGTCCTCACGGTACCTCTCTCTTAAAAAAAAAAAAAGTGAGTGATTGCGTTTTGCCCATTTGGAGAGAGCCCAGACCCCTGTGCCAAGCTGTAAGTGTTAAGCGAGTTCAACTGAATGCCAACTATGTGGCAGAAGAGGGTGTGATGCAGCATGTGAGAACAGGGCAAGCAAGAAATACAAAAGGATGTTCAAGATTTTCTGATTAACAACTAACAATTTGGGCTATTGAAATAATCATTTTTAATTAAACAAAATGTGCAGACTGTCAAAAGTTAATCCATAGAAGTACAGACATGGTCAAATTAAGTAAAGTATTTTTTGTGATTTGTTTTTAAAACCACAGTAGACTCGACCATGGGCATGTGCACTGGGGGAGCTGGTTTCCCTGGGGCCCAGAGCAGGGAGGGGCCCTCAAAAAGCATGTGGAGTTTTTTTTCTCAGTTGCATTTTTCTACACTTTAAACTACTTTTGTAATAAAATGCATCATGGTTGAGTAAAGTCCTTTAGCCTAAATACACTTGTACGTGACATGACATCAGAGGGCCCCATCCCTTAAAAAAAGGGAAAATCATTGCTCATAGCCGCCATGTTTTTAACAAATAAAACATTATAATTTACAGTTTGTGTATTTTCTGATAATAAGAATTTCTGAGATGTTTGTTAACCTTGTCTGAAAGCTGTAAAATGAAACAGTACCGTCTCATAATATAAGCCGGTAGCTACAGGATGATAATAAATTAGTAAATTATTGTTTGGTGCAATGTGGAAAGTATGAGGCGTAACATCAAGCAGTGGGTGAAAAACTAACAGCGAGAACCAAATTTGCTTGATCAAATAAATTACGAACTAAATTAAGGGCCTGGAATTTTGTGCTACGCCCTTGGAATCAACAAATTGCTTTGCTTTATTTATCTTTTTTTTTTTCCAACCACCATTTTCACCGTTATTGGAGAAAAATCACACAAACTTGGGGAAAAAATGTTGTCTGACTGTGTAAAAGTCCCCAAAGATCAGCGCTAAAAGGTCTGTGGTTGCAGCCCAGGTCAATAACACGATTAGCATGTGTAAATGGACCTGTGTTAGCATAGCGGAGGCGCTCCAGCCTGTTTTAGTTTATCTGTCCCTCACACTAAACAAGGACATTGGTTTCTGGGTCAGTGCATGCTGTGGACACAACAGCCTCGCAGATGGCCCATCATCGCTGCACCTGTTTGACTTCATGTCTGACACCGAGCAGCAACTTATTACAGAAAGTTCACTGGTTTAAAAGAGCTGATCTGTGACGAGACTCAAAGGCAGCCCCAGAGTGCAAATCGTCTGCTTGTGTGTGCTCATTTGTGAAGTCATTTGCCAGGTTTTTATGTCTGATTCGTGTTCTTGCTTTATAGTTAATCTTGTTTGGAACTGGAACAAAGAGTTCACTGGTTTAATTGATACCTTTAACGTGTAATCAACATAAGCTGGAGGTGTGAAGCCAACTGGATGCACTGCTCTGTCTGAAGCTCTGTTATTCAAGTTTGACTTCAGCCTGAGCTTTCATTTGAACACAACTAACTTAAGTTAGTTTGTTATGGTCATAGTGAACGGACTTAATTGAAACTACAACTGTTTTTCAACTGAGCTGATTTGTGTTGTTAAACAAGTCCTTTTCAAATTACATTAGAGTCACAAGCTAGCTAGCATGAACAAATTGTGTTCACCTTTTTTGGTGAAAATCACACAAAGGGAACTGTAAATCCACTGACTAATCTCAGGCTCCTGAAAATATGTTTAAATCCATTTATTTATTTATTTATTTTCTTAAAGTGCATATGAGAAGTTTTTATCATGTTCTAATTTTTTACTTTATTTGGTGTATTAATACCTATTGTAAATATAAATTATAGTTTTACTACAGTCAAATAGTCGTTTGTGGAGAAAAATCTGTTGAAAGTTACAGGAAGTTAGCAAATTGATGACATCACACTGAGGAGACAAAGGTTATGCATAATTTGCACCGAAGAAACAACTTTTTTGACCCTTTAAACATTAATTCAACAAAAAAGGTGTTCATTTGTATTTCTATTTGTCAAATAAAAAGATCTGTGACATTAGAGGAATTTTTGCCCAATGTACAGGATGGTTGCTTGGTAATTTCCTACTGTGATGTCATCATTTACAACCAGGAAGTGAAATTTTAAAAAAAACTGCGAAAAAATTTATAACGTATTATAGCAAACTTTGAAATATATTTATTTTAACTGCATTTTAGTCAAATGAGTAGTCCAACCTGTTACAAGCACTTTAAGTTTTTTAATTGTATGAAATCTCATCACGCTGTGTTTGCTAAATGCTACTTGCTGCACGGTTAGCGCAACCAAAACGAACAAGGCTATAGCTAACTGGAATTCTCCAACTCCAACAATCAAATAGTTTTCCCACAATGTAAACTGAAAGAAAATGTGAAAATGCTAGACAATTGCTCTCAAATGATTTATTATTAACAGCAAGGACCACATTTGCTCCTAGCTTATCACGCTATTGGCAGTTTGTTAGCAAAACTGATAATCATATTTCAATAAATAAGATATACAGTACATTTTTAAATCAATTTCTGTCTACAATTACTTCTGGCCTTCCAAAGTCTAATAAAAAATATTCAAAATTGGTCACCAAAATACTGTTAATTTACCGTATTTATGGCTTGTTTTGTTTGATTTTTCTCAAGGCATATTCGACCAAAACAACCGCTAAAATAACTGAAACGAAAACGAACAGTGTGGCTCCCAAAGGCTGTAATTGCGCTGCTGCCCCATCACACGCCCTGATTTGTATACGTGCAAATACTTTACACTTGCTTTGAATGGACACGAATCAGGAGAACGCCACGACGAGGCTGTGATTACGACTTCCTAATCAGTAAAAGAATGTCGTCTGATTGCAAAAAAAAAAAAATCCAACTCGCGTCCGCATTTCGGGGTCAGAGGAGGACATTTGGGATAGAGGCGAGACGGAATGACATTGGGTGTGTTTGTAACCTGGCACCGGCGCGTCCCTGCAGAGTCCGCACAGGTGGAGACAAGCCCCGGCCAGCAGCAGGAAGAGGGGAAAGATGACACTCCGACACACACCAAACACACAACACGTCCACAATGAGTCAACGGGCCAAGGAAACACAAGCGATGCTGTATCATGGGTAAATTATAGCTCTTGATCCAGACAGGGATTGGCTGAATAATTGTAATAACATGCGCGCTTTCAACTCCGCTCAAGCGTTTGCGTCAGCTCAGAAAATCCAGACTCCGAATCCAAACTTTACACAAGTCTTTTTTTTTTTATGAAACAACAGCGATCTGGTCTGAAATACTGTAATTACACTGTGTGGTTGGGGCCGGTGAACTTTCCCAGTCTCGTCTCGCTTTCTGTGACTTTTTGTTTTGCTTCCGATTCCAAAAAAGACTTGAATAATTGTTTTTTGACGCAACTTCCACTTCTAAAGTCATTCCTCTTTTACTCATTCAGAGCCACAATGAAGTGCATTGCCTAATAGCCTAATAATGAAAACCGTGTCTTCTGTTTTAGCTTTTTCCATTGTTTAACAGTTTTACAAAATTTTTTATACCGTACCAGCAAACAACTATAAACTGAAAAGAGAATCTGGTAACACTAACTCACCTTAATAAGCTTAAAAACCCGTTAAGGCCCAGTGTATTCAAACTGTCATTTTCCAAATTAAAACGAGTATTAAAAGGGTATACTTTGTTCAACATGCATGTTTTATACACCATTTGAAATGTAAGAACATTCTAGTTTGATATAAATGGAAGCAATGAAAGTGGTACACAGACAATTTTGCGTTTTTTTCATAAAAAAATAATATTTCAAATGGCTCCATCAAACACATACTTAATAGTAGAAACGCCAAATTCTCTACAGTTATTGCCCTACTGGTCAACTATAACTGTGTGAAATTTCAGAGCTCTGGTGCCAAGTATATTGAAATTGTGCTTATTGTACTGTATTAGAGCTTATAATTGTGTAATAGACACAAATGTACCTGCAATAAAACACATTCATCAAACATGTCAAACAAAGTGTAAAAGTTTACGCTAATTCTGCCTAAAAATTATGAGATACGACTTAGTGACTTATTACCTTATTCCTCCTTTTCATCTCGAAGCACTAAAATGTAAATAAGGCTGATTAGCATATGAATTAGCTGCTCGTCGTGTACAGCTTCCCTTGCGCCCCCTGCAGGCTTTACCAGGAAGTGTGACTAATCTTTGTGAAGCTTAGAGGGAGCACTTTATGATCACACTGCTGTTTTATGTCAAATCGTAACACTGTGGATGTTATTCAGCAGAAAAACTGTGCCAAAATGTGCTAATGCTAATGAGCGAGCATAGACTGTATATGAGCATGTTAGCTTTAGAGTTTTTCTCCATTGGAAAGAATGGGAAAAGAATGTCAAACCGTGGGAACAGGTTAATAAAACATGAACAAAGACAGGTTAGACTAATTTCACTAAAACGAGATTTTACTGAACATTTTTGCATATTTGTCTCCAGTTTTTGTAAAGTTCATACGTGTACTTCCTGAACATAGACAGAAATATGACATAAATAGATGTTATTCCACAGCTGTTACCTAGGGCAACCATTTTGAAAACAAAATCCAAATAAATTACACAGTTATGTAATACAATAGTACCTGATAACGGCTGTATTTTCTTGAATGACTGTTTAAACTGACAGAAAAATGTGTCCGTTGAGTGTTAACCGTCTTTATTCTCAACAGTGCATCACTTTTTGATGACTGACTGATTTTTAGATTCCATTTTAGAACTCAGCACTTCTTCCTGAGAACCAGTCATAAAGGTACAAATATACTGTAAAAACATCGATTCAGGTGAAAGTGTGTCCAATGTGCGCTGTCTGCATCTAATTATAGAAGGTTTTATTCTCTGCAAACCAGGAAGTGTGCCGTTAGCCTGCTGCTAGTTGTTGTTAGCTTTACATTGACGGACGGACTCTGGCCTCAGAGACTTGTGAAAAGCGATTATAGTCTCATCGAGGTGAATAATTAGGATTCTAGGAACGCATTAGGTAAGTGAGCAAAACATATAGACCGCTGCAGATTATAAAATGGACTAGTTCTGTTAGTTTTCACATTTTTCAGACAGTTTTCTTTTAATCATGAGTAACTACTTAATTAACACCTTACATAACCCCTAAATTCAAGCGGGGGTAGCTCATTTTCAAACAGTGTGATAGAAAGTATGTGTTTAAACCTTTCTAAGTCACAAACCCTTTGGCTCGACACATGCAGGGTTTTTTTTTTGCCACTTGCACAGCTTTAGAACAGCTTTTTCAGACACCAGTGAAGCAGGCATATTATCCTGCTCAGCCAATCAGCTCTCATCACAGTCATACAGTGACTCACACGGCTCTTTCTTACAAGTTTGAAAAGAGAAAATGTTTAATAATTAGGTGAAAGCAGTGTGTTTTTCCCCACAAAATTCTGCTTTTACAAAACACTTTCTCAAAGAACTAGGTGGGAACAGAATTAGCTAATTATGTGAGAAAGCTGGGTACCCAAGCTTTAAAGTGGACATATCATGCTTTTATTTTCACCTTTTGAACATTTAAAACATTTACCTGGGGTCTAAATAAACTATACCTGCAATCTACAGTCTGAATTCCTCCTAATTTTCTTTCTACATGCCTCTCTTTTACCCCTTTTGTAAGGAGCGCTTTTGAGCGCCTTGTTTTGGCACTGTCTCTTTAAATGCAAATGAGTTAGTTCGCACCCCACCCCCTCCCTTGCGCATTGCATGCAGACTCCGCCCGTTCAGCCATTGTTGTAGTCCCAAACACAGTCCGTCTGTCGGATCCAAAACTTCTCCAGAGTTAGAAAAAAACGTAATGACAATCGAAAAATGGAAACAAGCGAAGACATCAACATCCAGCCTTACATGTACGAGCCAGAGTCTGACACAGACCAAGAGGAAATCGAAGACGACAATCCTCCGCAGCAAAGACTTCAAATGGCTGCATCTCAATGGTTTGTTTACTACTATGTAATTCGCTACGCTCCGTTAGCTTAACTGTGTGTGAAAGATATTAGCAGGTTGTCTAATGGACCCTCACTTTACCATCTTACTACAACAACAGTCCGGGGGAAAAGGCTACTGTCAAGTCAGTCAGCGTAGTTACGGTGCTGCGGGCTACGCTTGCTGCGCGCTAATGCTAGCGACATGCTAACGTCAGCTACGAGCAGTCTGATGTGAGTTCTGCCTTATGAAAACCTCAAAAATAAATGTATTATATGTGTATATAAAGACATGTGCCCTAAGCAGCTGGAAAACAGCCGAGTAAAAGATGGGCAGCTACAGGTGTAATGCTAATCCCTCACAAATGGCCAGAACACAGGTAAAGAATGACGGGATAAAAAATAGGTCTAATAAACAGTGTTTCAGCGTTTCTTGACTTAACGCTCCAGTATATCGTCATCTCCATAGACCGAAGGAACTGACCCTTCGATCAAATGCAATCTTTGAGCAAATCCCTCGTTGTACTGGCGGAGGTTACTGAAGCACTCCTCTTTGAAGTGCTTAGCACACAAACTAAACTTTCCCCACTGTCGGTGGTACATTACCACGAAAAATAAAACGTAACCAGCCGATCTCAGTTGTTCGGATGCAGGCGGTCGGTGTAATGAGTTGTGCTGGTAACACAACCAAGAACAGAGCATTTTAACTTGTCTACTCGCACCTTTGACATCTTTGCGCTTGGACTACAAAATCGCTACGAGGAAAATAAAGATGGCGGTCTCTGCCGGAAGCTCTTGACCTTGTTTAGTAGTTCCGCTGTGACGTGATAGATAAAAATACGTAACAGATAATGCGGAAATTCGAACGAACTGAGAAATATGTTGCAAAATTTATATAAATATATCTCTGCAGCTACTTAAGTGATTAATTTCAACTTTTAGCCACTACCAGACACCCACAGTACACAATAAAAGGTATCTAAGGGCCAAAAAAGTAGATTTTGCATGATATGTCCCCTTTAAGCAGTTACAAAACCGTAATCATTCTTAATTAACTATTTGCTGATTATGAATTAAGTCTTTGGTCATTCTTTATTAAGGCTCATTAGGGTTAAGCAATACAGGAAGAAAAAAAAAAGCAACACTTCTGCTTTCATTTAACAAACGTGTCCAAACTGCTCCTAAAAATGTTTTATTGTTTCGTTTAATCCACTTCATTCATACATTTCTCTGGGACATTGTAACTTCAAAGGCTGTTTTCTAAAAATGCATTTTGTCCCACAGAGACATAAAGATTAGCCTTAAAGTAGCTCCTACACACAGCAAACTTTAATATTTTGCATTTAACAAGAGTTTGATGGATCTTACAAAATTGTGGTTTGATATCTAATTCCAAACCTGATTTATTACAGCTTTAAGGCAAAGAAAATAAGGCAACATTTGAATTTTTAAGCAAATTTTCAGACAGATCAAAATCCCCTCTGTATATTTTTAAATAATTAGTATTTGTACAAAATGAACCAAGAAATTTAGACCTGGTTCTGTCCATTTTTTCCAGATTTAAACGTCCCAAATATGTGACATCTTGGCCATTTTTACACGTGCCACCAATGCCTTATATCTATATAAATACCTGATGAAAAACTTGTAATGTATTTTTTTCTTACATTTATGTGAGTAAACTACAGAAGAAGTTTCAAATTTAAATCTTTACATTTAAGATTTTTTTCCTATTCATCTGCAGTGTCGCGCCTTAAAGTGCCAGACAATTTGAGCTATTAATTTGACTAAAACACAGTTAAGGTCATTATACTTAAGATTTTACAAAAAAAAAAAAAATCCCAATATGACTTTTTTTTAGGTTTAAACATGTACTTCCTGGTTGTAAATTATGACATCACACAAGGAAATTCTGCAACTGTTACCTAGCAACCATGTATTACACTGGGCCAAAACTCCTCTAATGTCAAAGAGATGATTATTTGACAAATAAAAATACACAAGAGCAGCTTTATTTTATTGAATCAATGTTTAAAGGATCAGAAAAATGTGTTTTGAATGGAGTCTCCCTCGTGTGATGTCATCATGTTTTTGAATTCTACTCTACTTCCTGTAATTTCCAACATATTTTTCAACTTTTCTTCACAAACTAGTACTTGATTGGTGTAAAACTAGCATTTACATTTACAACAGGTATTCTCCCATCAAATAAAGTCAGAACTAGGAAACCGTAAAAACCCGTCATACGCACTTTAAGGCGTAGCTATTTAATATATCTAACACAAAACTGTTTTATCCATTGCTGCAAAAACAAACTGCAAAAATGTCACCACCAACAACTAACAGCTTCCTCATGATACAGTCTTTTTGTAGTTTTATATATGAAATGTGTGATTCAAATTTGGCTGAATACGATTAACTTTTTTTCCAGAGGACAAAGCAGCCAGTATGTAAACAACCCAAACCAAACCTTGAACTTGCGCCTCTGAAACCCCAGTGTCCAGGGAAACCCGCTCTTTGTGCCGGTGATCGAGAGAGTGACCGCGCTGAACCTGGACAATGGCTGTGTGCCACTCTCCAGATCCACAAAGCCGGCTTTATGTGCGCGCTCAGTGTTCTGGCGGCGCGGCCTGGCTGGACCGGCTGGACGCATTAGCACCGGACTTAGCGGCCTCACACGCTGCAACAATACCTCCTGCGTTACACTGGGAGCGCTGTGTGGTTTTCAAGCAGGCCGCATACATTGTCTCGGGCTGTTTCTGTTCCTTTGTCTCGGACTTCTCACGAGGAAGTGCAGCCGTGTCGATGTGGTTTTCTTAAAGTGGTCGTTGTGATTTGTTTGCATGTACTATTGTCCTGTACCAGGGCCGTTCAACTTAAGGCCCGGGAGCCAAATCAGGCCCTCCGAGGGACATGATCTGGCCCGGATCTTCCAAAAATGCAGAAAATGTTTTATCTTTTGTTATTAGTTTAGACCTGGTTTAATCCTGGTTTATATCCTGGTTTAGTCCTGGTTCAGTCCTGGTTTAGTCCTGGTTCAGTCCTGGTTTAATCCTGGTTTAGACCTGGTTCAGTCCTGGTTTTAATCCTGGTTTGGTCCTGGTTTAGTCCTGGTTTAGACCTGGTTCAGTCCTGGTTTTTATCCTGGTTTAGTCCTGGTTCAGTCCTGGTTTTAAATCTGGTTTAGTCCTGGTTTTATCCTGGTTTAGTCCTGGTTTAGACCTGGTTTTTATCCTGGTTTAGTCCTGGTTTTTATCCTGGTTTAGTCCTGGTTTAGACCTGGTTCAGTACTGGTTTTTATCCAGGTTTAGTCCTGTTTAGACCTGGTTCAGTCCTGGTTTAGTCCTGGTTTTAATTCTGGTTTAGTCCTGGTTTTATCCTGGTTTAGTCCTGGTTTAGTCCTGGTTTAGACCTGGTTCAGTCCTGGTTTTTATCCTGGTTTAGTCCTGGTTTTGTCCTGGTTTAGTCCTAGTTTAGTCCTGGTTTTATCCTGGTTTAGTCCTGGTTTAGACCTAGTTCAGTCCTGTTTTTTGTCCTGGTTTAGACCTGGTTCAGTCCTGGTTTTGTCCGGGTTTAGTCCTGGTTTAGTCCTGGTTTTGTCCTGGTTTTATCCTGGTTTAGTCCTGGTTTAGTCCTGTTTTATCCTGGTTCAGTCCTGGTTTAGTCCTGGTTTAGTCCTGGTTTAGTCCTGGTTTAGTCCTGGTTTTATCCTGGTTCAGTCCTGGTTTAGTCCTGGTTTAGTCCTGGTTTAGTCCTGGTTTTATCCTGGTTCAGTCCTGGTTTAGCCCTGGTTTAGACCTGGTTCAGTCCTGGTTCAGTCCTGGTTTAGTCCTGGTGTAGTTTATATACGAGAACATAAGTAAGTAATAAAGAGTGTCAGCAGTGTGCATGTTTTGAAGCGCACAGTGTTGCCAATATAGAGCTCGTAGAACAAGTTTAGTCTCCCACATCCACGTCTTTGTTTCTACGTGTACCACAGTCACTGTTATTACACGTGACAAGTGTAATACATGTGGGTGCAGTGCACAACAGGTCATACTCCTCTTCCAGTCCTACACAGGGCAAAATTTTCCACTAGAGTTTATTTACTATCTCTCACTTTCTGTTTTGTTTCACTTTTGCTTTCAGGGTTAGAGAAAAGAAGCTTGGAATGCGAAGTTTTCAACAACAAAAAAAGAAGCACAGTGGCCATAAAACATCTTTACAGGTGAATGAGTAGGTTGTTACACGGCGGGACGTCCCTGCATTCAGGTGCCAGATGTGCCCATTTAACACTTTAATGTCCAAACTCTTTAAAAGAACTGATCCTTTATTAAAACCAATGTATTTGAGCTCTAAAACCATGTCAAAAGTTGGGATTGTGTTCAAAGTAATGTAGTAATTCAGTTTATCTGTACCAGCATGTTCTTGTTGTGTTTTGTGAAATGATAGAATCAATGTAGGTCAGAACCATTAAAGTGACTGGAACTGATTTTTGCTCATATAGTTCAGCCAAATTTGTCTTTCCCCAAAGCAGCTTTTAAGATCAATATAAGACCGCACGTTTTGCGTAAAGTGTTTTACGTCTGCCAACCAGGAAGTATCCGGTTAGCATGCTCTTGCTTCTAAAAATTGTGACACATTGTGAGCAACCCATTAAAAAGGGAATTTGTTCTGTCTTTTGAGATTTTAAGACAGTAAAAAATCAGGTAGAGCAGCTTTAAGTATCTTGTCCATGCATTTAAAGTAGAACTATGTAACTTCAGCAACAGAGCCCCCCCTGCAGGTCTCTTGTGAAAATACACTGCCACTTCTTTTTTTTTTTTTTTGTTCCTTCCTTTGTATCTTATTTTTATGTATTTATTTTTAGGGTTTGTTGTGGCTGGAAAGGTTCACAAATGTGGGGTGGTAAGTGAGCTAAATTAAAATATGAATTAAAATTCATATGTGCAATAGTGTTTTAGTTGAATGTTCTAAACAGCTTTAAACAGGGGGGGTTGGGGGTCTTTCCCCAGAAGAATTTTTAAGAAATCAGACCATCTTTCCTGTTAGTTGGTGCTTTTTAACACATGTTCAGCTGATTTAAATACATGGTTTTCAGTTTTTAATTTTAAAATCTTTATTTTGCCATTCTACACAATCCTATTCCCTTTTTTTTTTTTTTTTTAATGTTTGTATAAAAGGACAGCGTCATTTAACTGTGATAATCAAAGAAAGGAGCATCTGTAATGATCGGGGAAGAGCATCTTATCGGGGGCCGCTTCAGGTTGGGGGCCCAAGACAATTGTGGCACTGTGGCACCAAGACAAGTCCACCACTGTAAGTGAAGTCACTGGTCCAAGTTACAGGTCACATCTGTGGAGAGGTGGTACGGCTAACAGTAAGAATGTTTTTTAAAGGGACTGTTTGAGCAATAAAAAGACATTCCAGGTAAAACATAACATCTCCATGGAAACAAGCAGGTGGCACACCCTCCACCAGAAAAGTTACAAAGTGCACCTTTAAGTTAACCTTATATTCTGCAAAATAAACTTTACTATTCTTGTTATAATTTCAGCGCTTAAAGTTTGCATAACTATAAAATATCAGCTCTGTCTCTAGTCGCGCTGACAATAAGATAAGCTGCTAATTTGTAATTTCTTCACTCCCCACCGAGGCTGTCTGACATCCAATTCCTGAAAATGAAAGCCTGCTTATCGAAATAGAGAAGAATCAAGAAAAGAAAAGTAGAATATGTTCCCTTTTATTTGGTACATCCGTAAATCTCTTTATGAGCTAGCTTACTGTCACTTGCTTCTGCTTTACTGTTGCTAAATGAAACGGCAGACTTGTCAGGATCTGGGATGAGGCCGAGATCGACAGCAGGGGTTCGGTTAAATTTAATGAAACTTTAATGATCCCTGGGGGGGAATAAGGCCACCGTACAAGCTGTACATCAGAGAAAATAGGATACAAGAGACAGCAAGGGAAATATGCAAATAGTGTGTAGTTGGCTAGTGCATAGCAGGCATTTAATGATTAGCTTGGTTACCGGAATGAATCAAAGGGCCATAAATGTTCCTGTTATCTGTCTGACCGACCTAGAGGATAATATAAGCTTGCAATATTATAAACTAACTGGCAGCCTTATGTGTTTGTGTAATAAAGTTTGTTATTTTAGCCACGATAAGCTAACAAGTAAGGTGCAATAAAGTGGTTAGTTTTTTTTAACAGATCCTTTAAAGTAACATTATTACAAGTACAAGTACAAATTAAAAGTACAAGAATTCAAGTAAGAGTAATTGTATGCGTAACTGTTTAGCGTAAGACCTGATTTATAATTTGACAATAATGATATTGGAAGGAGAAGAAACACACATGTTCACATCATTTAATAATGTCACATACAGCTTTTGTCACTTGTAAATGGGAAGAGAGACAAAACTTTTACTTCTCTCCTGACTTAGGCCCTGGCAAGTAAGAAACATCACCAAAACAATAAAAGGCCCTGAGGAGAGTTATTGTTGTTGAAAATATCTCTCCTCACTCACAGAGTCAAGGCCCCGAAAAGAGATATTTCCCCCAACAATAACTCTTCTCAGGGCCTTGACATGGAACAGCTGAGGGGGCTGGGGATTCTGCTGCTGCGGTGGAGATAAAGTGGAGATGATTTATGGTAAGTTAAAGAATGGGTGTGCATTTGGGTGTAGTACATCGCTGACATGTTAGTGCCATATGAACCTTCTTGGGTGGTGCCAGAGTCAAGACTGAACATGGAGAATCAGCATTTCAGTTTTATGCAGCTAAAATTTGGTACAATCTTCCTGAAGGTGAGACAGGCCTTCTTTTTTCCTGTTTTGCAAAGCACGTTGAATGGCCCTCTGTACGAATTGTGCTCTACCAATAAACTTACCTTGCCTTGTCCTGGGTGTGAACGAACGTAATGAAATATATTCTTCCTGGTTCAATTCATGCTCCATCTTTGTTTACCTGGAAAGACTGTTCAACTTAAAGGCCCTGTACCTGATCTGTAGTGTTTTGAAGCGTGAAAAACGTGTAGTTCATGTTAAAGTCTTTACATCAGTCACATGTATCGCTTACTTTCCTAATGCAGTCCCAGCACCCTAAATATTAACCACGCGTTTAATGACCATTTTTCACCTGCCTCTGAGCCCACAGCGTCACAGACCTTCACGGGTAAAGCTAACAAACATTGGCATGCTAACAGTACACTTCTTGCTTCTCTTGTAGGACAAAACACTCTATAACACACTATAAATAGATGCAGCGTAAAAGTTGTGGTCTCATTTTCAATCTAATAGATGCTTTTACAATATATACTTATACTATACTATACTACTAATATACTAATATACTAATATACTAATAAATACTTCACTAGAAAGCGGTTATGTCCCTCAGTCCTTCAAATATGCAGTGGTTAAACCACTTTTGAAAAAGCCTAATCTAGACCCCGACATACTGGCAAACTATAGACCTATTTCTAATCTGCCCTTTGTCTCTAAAATCCTTGAAAGAATTGTGATTAAACAGCTTTGTCGCCACCTGCAGGACAATAATTTATTTGAAGTTTTTCAGTCAGGGTTCCGTGCATACCACAGCACTGAAACTGCACTAGTTAAAGTCACAAATGATCTGTTATTAGCTGCTGATGATGGACAGGTCTCAATTCTGGTTCTGTTGGACCTCAGCAGCGTTGATACCATCGACCACAACATTCTACTGCAGAGGTTAGAATGTGATGTAGGTGTCAGTGGAACCGCCCTTAGCTGGTTTAAATCCTATCTATCTGATAGGTACCAGTTTGTTAATGTAAACCAGAGATCTTCCCCATGTTCTAAAGTAACCTACGGTGTGCCGCAGGGTTCAGTACTCGGTCCAGTTCTGTTCACTCTTTATATGCTGCCCTTAGGTATGATCATCAGAAAGCATGGCATTAACTTCCACTGCTATGCAGATGACACTCAGCTGTATTTATCAATGAAACCTGATCAGACGCATCAAGTAGACAGACTCAGTGCCTGCGTGAAAGACATAAAAACTTGGATGACTCTTAATTATCTGCTCCTTAACCCTGAAAAAACCGAGGTCATTCTGCTGGGCCCTAAGCACCTGCAAGTAGACTCCTTATCTGACCAGATAGTTTCTCTGGACAATATCACTGTAGCCCCCAGCTCTACTGTAAGAAACCTTGGGGTCCTATTTGACCAAGATCTCTCGCTCAAAGCTCATATAAATCAAGCCTGTAAAACAGCCTACTTTCATTTATGCGTAACATAGCCAAAATTAGAAAAATCCTGCCCAGAGATGATGCGAAAAACTCATCCATGCATTTGTCACATCCAGATTAGACTATTGTAACGCTCTGCTTACAGCGTGTCCTAAAAGCTCTATAAGAAGCTTTCAACTGGTTCAAAATGCAGCAGCAAGATTATTAACAGGTACTAGAAAAAGAGATCATATTTCACCAGTGTTGGAGTCTCTTCACTGGCTTCCTGTTGAGTTTAGAATCAAATTTAAAATCCTCCTCCTGACTTATAAAGCTTTAAACAATATGGCCCCATCCTACCTCAAAGATGCAATAGTAGCGTACCATCCAAACAGAGCTCTTCGTTCTCAAAATGCTGGACTATTGTTAGTCCCCAGAGTCTCTAAAAGCACAGTAGGAGGTCGAGCATTTAGCTACCAAGCTCCTATGTTATGGAACCAGCTCCTGTTCATGTAAAAGAGGCCGACACAGTCTCTACATTTAAGACCAGGCTCAAAACGTTCCTCTTTGAAATAGCTTATGGTCAGGCCAGTTAGGAACAGAAATAAAAACCTACAGTTTTAGCTACGCTGCCCTTGGAGCAATTCTGCTGGGGGAAGTATGGCAGCTTGAACACTGTCCTCTGGTTCTTCCTACTTTACCTATCAACAATATTTAATATTACTTCAACTGTAGTCTGTTCATTGCTGTTCACATGTTTCTCTTTCTCTCCACTTCCCCCGGGGAGTGGAGACTGTTTCAGACACTGCGGCGGCTGCTCCAGTGACGACCCCCCCACCCCCATCTGTCTGGAGGATCGATCTCTACACTGGAGGATCTATGCGCCACCCGCCTGGACAGCTGGATTAGCCACACCTCGTCTGCCTGGACGAACTCCTTCTACTTTAGATGAACTGTTCCTCATCTCCTGCTGGAGGATCTCTCTACACTGGTGGACTGCTCCTCGTCCGCCTGGAGGAACTCTTTAAAGCCACCTCCCTCTTGAGTGGTTCTGGCTCCACAGTCCAAGTGGATGTCAGTCCTAGTTCAGCTGCAGCCTGTCCGTCCGTGGGAGTAGGATCTCTCCTTCACTGTGGTTCTCCCGAGGTTTCTACTTTTTCCCATGGGGTTTTTTGTAGTTTTTCCTCGCCGCGAAGGAGGGTCAAAGGACAGGGGCATTCTGGGACAGTTATCTGAACTGCTTTTACCTGTGGCCCATCGAGGCAACTGTTGTTGTGATTTTGGGCATTATAAAAATAAATTGATTTGATTTGATTTGAATATATCTGTGCTGGGGCAACACAGATTTTACTTTATTAAATACAAAAATCGGGAACATGGACTAGTTCTGTTTTTTCCATTTCACAACAGTAAAAATCAGGCACAGGCCCTTTAAATCTGCTCAAAAAGCTTATAGTGGCACCACATGTTTTTTGGCATGTCTTTTTTTTTTTGCAGGCAAAAACAGTTTTGCCCAAGTGCAGATAGCAGCAACTAGGAAGTAGTGCTGGTGAGTGTTAGCATACTAGTTGTCATTAGCTTTATCTTCAGTTAGAATGTTAGGAATGCCTCAGGAAAGCGAGGAATAATGCTGTGTTCCAGTCGTCCTCGCAGGTCAGAAGGTGGAGACATTTTCTCCAAGTTTCTGTGTTCCAGCGGTCAAATTGCAAAAACTACGAGCACTACATCACAGTGTATGTGCTGTAACGATTCAGATCAAGTGATATTTACCAGGAAAGAGCTCAAATCAACCAAAATGTGGATCCAATCCAAATTAACCTGGACAGTGTTATTGTATTTGTAAGATAATAATCAACATTTTACTGTGAATTTCTGCTTTCTTAGTTTGTAGATGTTAGCAACATTAGCATAAGCGTGCATTTAAAACTGCAGAGACTTAACAGCAGCAGGAGCAGGTCCACAGACAACGAACTACTTAGGGCAAAGTACAAGTCCTATCAATATTTTAACTGTCAAAACGCAGGGTGCAGCCATGTTGGATTGGCTCATTTGGAGAAACTTTCTGAACGGTTGCCAGAGTTTCTAAAAAGGAATTCTGAGATGTGTTCCAGTGAGTCGGAACTCAGAAATCCAACTTCTAGTTTTGATTTTCATGTTTTTAAATTCACTAAAATCAAAGTCTGTTCTTCTGTCTTTTTACAGATCAGCGAGCCGATGAAGAGCAGGAAGTGTGGACAAGTCAATTCACCCGAAAGAAATGTACACCAACAAACTATGATGAGTCAGTATGATTTGTCCGTGTTGAGGCACATAAACAAGCCCAGTGCTGTTTTGCATTTTGAAGTGCCTTTACATTTCAGAAAGCCGTGTAATGTAAAGGCCCTGATTTGCATAGTGTCCTGCCCTGTTACTTTGGCTGTATCCTCTCTGTCTACGACGCTGCAGACATCATCTTTCAAAGTGGAGCTGCATGCTGGCAGAGAGCCGGGCCGGGCCGCTGTCCTGCTTTACCCTCCTCCGTTCGAATCCTATACTCCTTCTGCTCCCCTCTCTCTTTCTTGTAGGAGTCCCCCCCCCCGCCCCGTCTCGCTCTGATGACATCATAACCGCTGCTGCGTGAGGCAAGAGGAGAAGAGGAGGCTGCTTACTCAGACCAGCTGCAGCAGACAGACGGGAAGTTGTGCCTAAAAGGGGTTCGTTCCCACGGAAACAAATTGTATGAAAGCACATTTCTGACTAATCTTTTTAAAGGTAGGGTATGGTTTCTTATTGGATCATCATCTTGAGAATGAAAACATCAAACAACTCCATCATGTCCAATGAAGAAAGAAAGAAAGAAAGAAAGAAAGAAAGAAAGAAAGAAAGAAAGAAAGAAAGAAAGAAAGAAAGAAAGAAAGAAAGAAAGAAAGAAAGAAAGAAAGAAAGAAAGAAAGAAAGAAAGAAAGAAAGAAAGAAAGAAAGAAAGAAAGAAAGAAAGAAAGAAAGAAAGAAAGAATACACCAGTTTACATGAAGAAAGGTTGTAAGTTGGAAGCAGACATACAGAGACGTTATCCAAAAGTTTGGGACAATTTACACACAAAAACCCCCACATTTTTCTTATCCTTGAAATCAACAATGAAGTCAACACACTAAAGGTGTTCAACTATATTTTTCTCTGTCAAATAATAATTTCTGTTCATTTGAGAAGGTCTGGCCCATTGTACAACATGGTTGCTAGGTAACAGGTACAGAATTTGTTTGGGTAAAATGACTAGTTCAACCTGGCATAAGAACATAAGAAGGCAGAGACAAAATGAGCCCTAAAACCAGTGCGACGTTAGCATGCTAGTGATTGTTAGCAGTGGCTTGACAGCAAAATGCTAGTAATGTGTAAGGAATAACTCTGGACTACTGCAAACTGTTTTAAACTAACTAGTTCTGTTTGTCACATTTTTAAGATGGTAAAAATCAGGTACAGTGCCTTTAATGAGTGTTTACATCTTCTAATGTAGTTTCAAAAATGTACAAAAAACAAATTGCTTGTTCTCGGTTATCATCAGTAAAATATATATTTGATTTGAACTTGTTTACCTCATATCTGGGGACACGGACAGAGGTCATGTTTATGAAATGTGAAATATAACCTTACCTTTAAAGCATCTATTAAGCTGTCATCAACAACAAAAAATATATCATCATCCCTATTATATACGACGATTTATGGTTCAAGGCAGAATCAAGCACATATTCCTTGCTAATTCTCAACCATCTCGTGGACCAATAAAACCATTCAAAGGACCAAGTTCAGCCCGCAGGCCATACATTGGATTCCCCGATTTAGACTTTTTAAATGCTGCAACACAAAACATTCTAGTAAGGACAACAAAGAGCACATTAGTGCGGGTTTTATGTAACAAGACATTAGCAATGGCAGTCGTAGTAGAAAGTACGCACACACGCACTAAGCTGGACATGACGCAATCTTTTGAGCGTGTGCATGAGGGACGGGGAGTGAGCATGTGGAGTCTGCAGGGAGCGCTGCACGGTCTGGCTCTAAGCTCGCCGGTATGACTGTAGTAACCAGGGGCCCGGTAAACACTGATTGACCTACATCTCAAAGTTGCTATGGCGCTGGATTAATTCACAGCGACTTGGGTTAGTTTTGTTACGTAACTGAACGCCCCCAGTCAGAACAAAGTAAAGAGGACAATGGCAAAGAAATTGTGATTTTTAAGTAGTTAACAGGAGCAGTAATGGACACAGGTAGAGTTATTACGAATGTAGAATATATTGCAATCATTTGACATTTGTTACACCCACAATTTAGACGACTTTAGAGAACGCATAGTAGTGGTGCAGAGGATATGATCATTTTTGTCTTTTAAATGTAAAAGCAATGCTCATGTTTAAGAAGCTCCAACCATTGCAGAATAATAACTTCACACAAATAAGTATTAATATCAGCATTGGAATGGAGAATAGTTGTACTTTATTTTCCCAGAAATTATTTTAAACAATAACAGCAATTATATGGTGCTGATTCATGTAACTTGTTCTCCTGTCTACACAACACTGGGTACATTTACATGGGCAGGGAACACCAGACAACTTGAATAATCACATTTGCATATTTACTAAATTGCAATTTGAATGGACGCAATTAGTAGATTGCAAAGGCTGCAATTTTTTAAGCGTAATAATTTTCTCCTCAAACTAAATTTTGGGACAAAACGCGACAAAAACATGTCTTCAAGCAACAAAAACACGACGACAAATGACAAAAATGTGACTACAAGTGACAAAAATGTGACTACAAGTGACAAAAATGTGACTACAAGTTACAAAAATGTGACTGCAAGTAACAAAAATGTGACTACAAGTAACACAAATGTGACTTCAAGTGACAAAAATGTGACTACAAGTGACAAAAATGTGACTACAAGTAACAAAAATGTGACTACAAGTAACACAAATGTGACTTCAAATGACAAAAATGTGACTACAAGTAACAAAAATGTGACTACAAGTAACACAAATGTGACTACATGTGACAAAAACACGACTAAAAAGTGGCAAAAACATGTAAAAACAAGTAAAAAACATGACTTAAAGCAACAAAAACTCAACTACTAGTGACAAAATTTTGACTAAAAGCGGCAATAACGCGTCTAATAGTAGCAAAACTGCAAATAAATGCAAAAAAAAAAAGCAACTTCCAGCAACAAAAACATGACAAGCGCACAACTAAAAGTGACAAAAACGCTACTAAAAGAGACATGAAACACAAGATTCTTTTATTCGTTTGTCAATTAATATATTAGTCTTTTGTCAGTTGCGTTAAAATGTTGTGTAAAAAGTTAACTTTGAACAGAATCCTATTATTAAAACATAAATCGCAAAAACTAATCGCAATACTGGCCAGAAAAATCGCAATTCGATATTTTTCCTGAATTGTGCAGCTCTTTTTTAGAGTAACTGTTGCATTTTTAGAGACATGGTGCAATGGATTTTAAAATAACTCCCTCAATCTTATTAGTTTTTTTCATAATTTTCCTGACAATCTGCAGGTGTGAACAATCAGAAAGAAATCAGATTACCTAGGTCTGATATAACTGATTACTTGACATTTCTGAGATCTGATAACCCCAGAAATCCGATTTACAGATAATGATCAGTTTTTCGTGGCGCATGTAAACACAGCCACTGGCAGCTAACCCTCCCTGAGCGATATCTGATCGGACTCTCACCTGCAGCCCTGGCTTCTGCAGACTTTACTGTGCTGGAGCTCTAAATAAACCTGAACAGAAAGCTCTGCGATTACATAAACCTATTTAATATTTAAGCAGCAGCAGCAGCAGCAGCAGCAGCAGCAGCACGGCGGATGTGGATGGAGAGGTCTGCCACTGCGGGACGGATGACGTCAGCTTGTAAACTGAGGACACGCATAATCCGCTTTGGAACGGCCCTGCTCCTCCAGCGCGCCACGCCTGACATCTAGCGGCTGCACGATGGAACTGCAACAGGACCGTTTCAGCTTTCAGGTGAAGTTTATAGGATTTTCTAATTTTGACTTTATCTGGAGGGATAATACTTCTTGTAAATAGCGGTTTTATGCCAAATGAAGTAGCAGTTTGTGAGGAAAAGTGGGAAAATATGTTGAAAATGATAAGAAGTAGAGCAGAGTTCTAAAACAGAAGGATGGACTCATGATTTCATCCAATTATTATTATTATTATTATTTTTTTTTTTTCAAGGCTGTTCTGCCAAGACCCAGTTAGCGAACCTCTCTCCCAAGAAAATTACCTGTCCCTAAAACTAAAATAATCCCAAATTTACCTTAATACTGAAGAAACGCACAGGGAAAAACAAAAACAAAACGCAGCCATCGACTGTAAAAAAAAAAAAAAAAAGAGCAAAAAACACATTTTCCCGGCCATGTAAACTCCAATTCAACAAAATAAATGTGTTCTTAAATATGTTTTAATTTGAATTTAATAATTTCTGTGACTTTGCAGGAGTTCTGGCCCAATGTACAACACACTAGGAAAAGTTGCCAGATCATGGTGTTTTTTAGTGTGATGTTACAATCAGGAAGTAAAATTACAAACCTAAACATTGTCAAACTGCGATGAAATTTATGAAAATCTGAACAAAAATTAAAAATAAATTCGTTTTAGTATAATGAATAGTGCAACCTGTCATATAAAGATGCAATGCGTACCTTTTCAGCTTGTCTGGAAGTTTTTTCATAGAATGTTCCACAGTATGATATCAGCAATTATTTCACCATGTTTTTTATTCCTCAAAAAACAAACAAAAAAACCTTCAATAACCTGTAACTAATCTACACAGACAGGTAGAAAAACTAGTGCACCTTTGAAAAATAAACACGAAGCACTAACACTAAAATGTCGATATTTTTTGTCTTGTAGTGGTGTTCGCGGACCAGATGGGGGCGCTGTGGATCACAAAGGTCAGTGGCTCTTGGCTGAATCGATGCCGCTGTCCATCCTCTGCCAAGTGTTGCATTTCACAGACGAATGAACCGGAACACTGCGCCTCCGAACACCAGCTATTTTTGCCCCATCTCTGTCCAGACGCAAACATTGTAAGTGTCCGGGGGCTGAGTCTGGGAACGAAAACAGAGTGTCCAACAACCAGCATATCCTTATCCTCTGAATGCATTTTATATATTACACCTGGGGGAGACAGGGGTGTAGTTTATGACCCTCAACCGGAGAGTGTTCAGTTGAGTCACTTCATTTTAAACATTCTTTTTAAACAGCACATTTTAAAGGGCCTGTACCTGATTTTTATTTACTGTAGTTAAGATAAACCCTCTTTACATCACACACTGTTTGATAGAAGCAACTTCATGGAAAGACATTTAGTTTGTTTAATCTGTGCAAGTGTTTGCCAGGGTCACCTCTTTTCAACCAATCAGACATATTGTACACTATGAATCATGGGAAAATAACTGCTTGACACTATCCCAGACATGTGATTCTGTCATGGTGCAGTTTCCAAAGTGCTAGAAGCTAATTGTAAAAAGAGTTAGAGGAACTATATGGAAATAACTGCATAAGATTCATTCCAGACAGTGGTTTGAGTCCTGGTGCAATATTGAGTGAAAGGAAGGACTAAGTGGGCGGGGCTAATGGTAAAAAAAAAGGTTCAAAATCAGGCACAGTTAGTTAGTTTAAATGATTTCAATATTTTATGACCTCGTCCGCCTCCACTTTTGGCAATAACAAATGACTAATCCTGAACCACAACATGTTTCTGGTTTGAAATTCTGCAGCATCTGTGGCCACTGTCCCGTAATCTGCACATTTGCATACTTTACCACTTCATTTGGTTGTGTGCTGCACTCTTCACATCATTTTCAAGGAAGTAAAGGTACAGGGGGGCTGCAACAAAGTGTCCAGTCCTAACTTTACCTGCAAGGAGTGCGGAACATCCATTTGAACTGACGACGTTTTGGTTTTGTTCTTGATCAACATGCCGTGCTCCCTGGAGATGTTTCTTTTGTTCTGGTTTCTGACATAGTTTGGTGCGTTCACTGGGACTTTCAGTGGGATGAGTGGAGCAGAGGAGCAGGAGGATGAGGGCCCGACCAGCCCGACTGAGGACCGTGAGTCTGTGGACCGTGAGTCTGAGGACCGTGAGTCTGAGGACCGTGAGTCTGAGAACCGTGAGTCTGTGGACCGTGAGTCTGAGGGCTGTGAGTCTGTGGGCCATGAGTCTGTGGACCGTGAGTCTGTGGACCGTGAGACCGAGGGCCGTGAGTCTGTGGACCGTGAGACTGAGGGCCGTGAGTCTGTGGAGTCTTATATTGAACTGCGCATCCAAAAACTCCGGAACCGACGGTACTTTCTACAACAGATGCAGCATGTGACCAGGAGGACAGAGGTCCCAGCACACGGTGAGTCCTGAGCGAGCACCAGCGCACTCACAAAAGATCACATTCTAAACCTTTGTTTAAAGGAAATATACTGCAATTTAGCAAATGAGTCATATTATCATAAATATTTAACATTTAACAAATGGATACAGTAAAAGTTAAAATGATTATATTAAACAAGTCATTTTAAAAAAGAGGAATGTTTAAGGTTGAGTAACTGAAGCCCTCTGTAACAGATCAATGATACTGACTGGTTCAATCAATAACCTTTCTTTTGAACTGAAAACAGACAAAGTATTTTCAACTTTTGGGGTTGCTGATATTATTTTTATGGTTTATTTTCAGTAAAATGCATTTTTTTTCATGTTTAATTTTTAATCACAATCATGAATTCACTTTTTCTGCCTTGTTGTTTGGCAAACCAGCAGGAGCTCGTACTCACTGTTTGTGAGACGTCTACCCCACATCGATTCATTTAACCATCAGTTCTGAATTCAGAAACTTGATATTTGATGTAAAAAAGTTTAGCTTGAACTAACATGTAAATGCTGAGTGTTTTGATGTAATATTTCCTGGTTAAGATGATGAGGAGGTGAGTGAGCTGGAGCTGGTGGAGAGGGAGCTGGAGGACCTGCTGCGACAGAAGCAGAGCCCACCTGAGCTGAGCTCCAGCACACACACAGCTCCAGGTATGATTTCTCTGTGAACACACAGTGCAGACTTTGTGACCTGAACACCCACTTCAATCTGCATTTGCCAAAACTATGTCTATTGCCCTGAAGTTGCAGAGTTCCTCTCCCATGACATTTGGAGTACACGTTTCTCATGCAGATCAGCTGACTCTAGGTACATACAGAACAGATACATGGGGAATATGATTAGAATATGATCATTAAAGACCCGCCTCTCATCTCTCGGCTGTACCCGCCTCTTGCCCCTCCCCCTCACAGACTGTACCCACATACTACTACTCCATTTCAATGAGACCATTTCTGACACGGTCACAGGCAGTCCAGCAGCTGAAGATACAGTCATGGCATCGTTCACTTTTTTAGTCAGTATGATGTGTGTGCAAATTCAAAATTTGAACTGTCTATGCCAAACTAAAATATTTTGTCCTTTTAAAACTTTCATTGGAGCGTTGTGGAGCAGTCATAGCTGTATAAACAAGATATGATGCATTCAGGACCCAACTGCACAAAGCGTTTAAAGGATCTGACTCAGTTTAACATATTATGTCAACGTTACACATGTTTTTATCATTTTCAATAGGGCCACTTATTGCAGCATATCCACACCCACATCATTATATAAAAATCCTATTATAAACGAATTATCTATAAGGTTAATTTGACTGAGTTTAGAAAAAAACAAAAACAAAGATGTATTAAAAGTACGAGGGGAATGATGTTGAAGGTCCTGACTTTGACTGACTTCCTGTTTGTATCACAGTGGCTTCATTCATAAATGACACATCTTTGCGTTCATCATCATCCACATTTGTTACATTGAGTTTGACTAAATTTGACTTTGCATGCGAGAGATGTGTACGTTTTGTTGTTTCAAAATGGCTGCTTCGTTACTGGGTTGTCAGAGCCACGCCCACCACTTTATTTAAAGGAACAGTTCGTAAGATTTTGATTCCTGATTAATTGTGCATACATTCACACACAGGTGAGAGGTGCATCTCTCCGGTCTCATATAAAGTGGAGACTGAAGGAGGCGTCTACACACTCCCCCCTTTTCACTTAACACCGGACACTCTGCCCATGAACACAGCCCCTGACCCACCAGAGGAACCCCCTGCTCCACAAGAGGAACCCCCTGCTCCACCAGAGGAACCCCCTGCTCCACCAGAGGAACCCCCTGCTCCACCAGAGGAACCCCCTGCTCCACTAGAGGAACCCCCTGCTCCACTAGAAACAGAAGAGCAGCAAGATGGAGATATTAAACAGATAGAACCAGGTGAGCGAGACTCAAACACAAGACCTAACCATTCAATACTTATTATTCCTGTACTGTCCCCCTCTGTCTCACAGCGGACTGTCTGGGTAAAGTGGGGGCCTTCACGCTGTGCCCGTCCTGTGAGCAGGTGGTCTTCACTCAGACGAAGAAGTATAATGGAGAGTCAGTCTGCCTCGTCAGCTGCATAATGTACGTCACTTTGATCAAAATGTCCAAATCAGCGTGATGAAAATCAATAGTTTATGACTGGAACAAAAAATGGCACTAACTAATCAGAAAATTTGTTAAAACGGTAAAACATGAACGTATCCCTTGAGCATCAACATAAGTTATGCAGATGACATCACAACATTCAGAGTGTCGTACTGTGATGTTAATGGAGAGTAATAAGATTTTTACTTGAAAGAACTCAAAACACGTATAAAACAATGCTCACCTGCCACTGTCTGATAACAAATATAAAAGTCTACAACTCGGTGAAATATTTAGTTTGTACCTGAGAGAAAGAAGAACATCCAGTAAACAGTAATAGATAACTCGCTAAACAATGGGAATACACTGTTTAAAAAGACACTGCAGTAATGTTAACCTGTCTGTCCTCACATCAGGGGGTTTGTTGGTCTGTGTCTCATCGCGCTCTGTGTGGACCAACTGAAGAGTGTGAGGCACAAGTGTCCCCAGTGCAAGAGCACCATCCACACCTACCACCCCATCTGATGTGAGGCACGCCCTACTGCTACGAATACCACACCTTCTGATGTGAGGCACGCCCTACTGCTACAAATACCACCCCTTCTGATGTGAGGCACGCTCTACTGCTACAAATACCACCCCTTCTGATGTGAGGCACGCCCTACTGCTACGAATACCACACCTTCTGATGTGAGGCACGCCCTACTGCTACAAATACCACCCCTTCTGATGTGAGGCACGCTCTACTGCTACAAATACCACCCCTTCTGATGTGAGGCACGCCCTACTGCTACGAGTACCACCCCTTCTGATGTGAGGCACGCTCTACTGCTACAAATACCACCCCTTCTGATGTGAGGCACGCTCTACTGCTACAAATACCACCCCTTCTGATGTGAGGCACGCTCTACTGCTACAAATACCACCCCTTCTGATGTGAGGCACTCTATTATTGTGCCCTGATCCTACCTTGGATTACACTGGGTTGAATCCAGGGGCTGCTGTATCTCTTTGTGGTGAGAGCCTCTGGTCCAGTGCTTGCGGATGTAAAGCTTTATTTTTGGGTCCCGCTTCACTTCTCACAGCGACTCATTAAGACTCATCACCTTGACATTAAGGAAATGGGAATGAAAATAAGCCAAATGCAAATCTGTGCTCTTGGCCGGCCGCAGTGAGTGTGACACACCTCAGTGCATCTTCTGTCAGTCTAGTCTGAGCCTGAGTGATCAACCTGTCATGAACCAGGCACCTGCTGTGAGGGTTCCTATGATTTCCAGACGCACTGGCGTACCTTGGCCTGGTGGCATGTTCCGTTTATTGTCATTCATTTCAACTTTAACGTCCAAACGGTATTTAACCCCAGCTGATCATCAGGAGCCGCACTTTTGTTTGTCGATTATTGTTTAGTTTATAGTGAAAAGGAGGGACACGTAGCCTAGAATGCTACGCAGTATAGCTTTAAATTACACACGTACAGAAGACGTACGTGCAAAAAATCAATGTCCTAATTACAAGATACAATTTTTTTCCTACATTTAAAACACAACGACTCTTACGGTGCTAAAATAAGCTTCGCAACTTGACTTAATGTGTGTCAGATTAAATAAATGCAGCCAGAAACGTGCAGTTTTTCTATGAAATAGTTTGATTTGAAGAAGCATATATTGGTGTTGATCAGTTTCAGATGACATCACCACATTTCATAGGCCTGTAGTGTGGGCTAAATAACAGGAACAATAATAAAGTGTCTTTTCTATTTCGTAGTGTGTTAACTTCACCTGAGTTAGCAATGACTGAACACAACATCATTAAAACATCATTAAGTGAGTCAATTCTGTAATCTGTGAATGCATCGCCCTGTGGACGTTCTTCAGCAGAAAAAAAAACATTAAAAATAACAAAACAAACAAAAAATAGCTAACGTGCCAGTTCACAAGTCTTTTTCTAGTCCCTAAGCACAATGTCTGACCAAAATTGCTCATTTTGAAGAAGAAATAAGAAAAAATGTGGAAACCAATGAATTCAGCATTACTTAAAAAACAGTTAGTGTTTTGACTATAAACACGGACTTTATGGGCCAAAGGAGTACTTTTATTAAGACTATGTTAGAATTATATTTCCTGAAATAATCATTAATGTTTTCTAATTATAAATAGCATGTTATGGTAGCACTTAGTGACGTGCAGGCCCCATAGCCTATACATAGATATAATAGGCTGCTGGAGCCTTGGTAACAGGTTTTAAAGTGCCTTTACACATTTTTTAATTAATACTAATAATGATCATAATGCCTTATATTTAATGCTCGTCAGACTTTTCGCAGTCTGTCAAAGCACTACACTCGTCATTCATTTGCTTCAAATGGAAGCGAAGCTGCACCATCCACCAACACAATCATTCACGTAACATGCATACTGTCACATGACGACATTCCCTCCAGCGCCCCCCTGTGGCACCTGGTGCTGCAGCGGTCTCCCATCCAAGTACTGACCAGGCCCCAACCTGCTTGGCTTCCAGATCTGACGAGAGCGGGCGTTGGCAAATGCAAATGTTAATTTGTTTGGTGCAATGATAAAGATCAATCATAGGCGGTCATCAGTCAAGAGGCAGTTTGTGAAGAAAATGACAGAAGTAAGGTCGAGTTCTAGATGAGACTCAACAATACACAACGTTCCAATTTAAGAATCAAAATGATTTGGTCAAAGGTGTTTTTTTCCATATGTAAAAAGAGAAGCTTAAAACAGACAGCTGCTGCCAATGTCCAACCAGGAAGTAAAATGATAAACCTCTCCATAATTGTCAAACTAGAGGAAACTACAGATGGATTTTAGCTAAATCTTAAATTATGTTTGTGAAAGCTGTCATATGCACTTCATATCAAATAACAAAAAAGACAATGCTCCCACACTTACAGTACACCAAATGATTTATTGTCACATAAAGGCATACAGTACTTATTATATACATCTTTTTGATTATGTACAAAATAGAGAGCCATGGATGTTTCACATGTATAAAAATATGCATTACATCTATAGAAATATGTACACAATGTGCAAAACATATGGCATACAAACGACAAGAGGCGTGGCATGAGCGGCGAGATACAGAGGGCTACCACCTACTGCTGTACTGTACAGTACTGCACAGTATTGCACTGCACAGTACTGCACTGTACAGTACTGCACTGTACAGTACTGTACAGTACTGCACAGTATTGCACTGCACTGTACTGCACTGCACTGTACAGTACTGTACAGTGCAGTGCAGTACCTGCCTGTACTGTCCCCTGTGCTGCTGATACTTCGCCCTCACATATACACAAGATAAACCAGATTCATATGGGAGGAAAATCTGCTAAAATGTAGAGTCCACTGGCCCGAGCCTGCAGCTGCCACTTCCTGTCCTGTGCAGCTTCTAATCTGGACAATGTGAAGTCCTTTGAACGCGATACAAAGGCTCACGGATATAAAACAGCGACACAAGATTAAACCAAGGCAGTATCTGACAGTACGGTTTGTCAAAGAGCAGCGTTATTGCAGTGAGCTGTTCCTGTCCGCCCCACCACAGTCCAAAGGGGCGTGGTCACTGACAGTACACCTCTTGTGATTTGTGCACGTCTAAAGGTAACAAACCACAAGCAAAACAGATACAAACACGTGACACCGCCGTTTATACAGTAGCAACAAGTGTGAAGAAAAACGCTGACGGAAACAAAACATGATATTATATTTCAAGGCCCGGGTTTGGCAATGGATTTCAACAAACAATTTCCAAAAATGTACAGTCAAGATAAAACACACTTTAACACAAAAGCTAAAAGTAGTTCTACAAGAATTTGGCGCCAATTTCTCATTAAAACATTGGAAATATGAACCACAGCTGATAGTATTCTGTATATTTTTTGCTGTAATAAGCTCATTATTGCTGAATTGAATACAGATCAGCTAGAATCGATTCAACTGAGCCTAAAGTGGCGCTCCCTAATGCCGGAAACAGAAGTGGTCACAAATAGAAGTGTGCAGTTACAGTGACTGTTGTGGATAGGCCTCGTTTACAGAAGGCTGTAGTTCTCGCTCCAGAAATATGCAGATCGAAGCCTTATGTCATTTTTTTCGATCATGCATAAATCAAGATCATTACATTACACAGGTCACTAGATTTGAGAGAATTTTAGAAGCAAAAATTTTTGAAATGTACTCCCAAAAAAGTTAACCTTAAAGTGCCATATATCATCACATTGACATTACTTTTTCATGAAGTATGATTGAGCCAATAAACATTTGACTGTTTTTGGTCATTGTGTCAATAATTGTGAATAATAAAATCAACATGTATTTTTATTTAATTGTTTTTTAAATAAATTATGAATCTGCTTTTAATGAAGACAAGAGTGCTGTACAGCCAATGCTTTGTGTTTCAGTGTCATATGGACACACAGGTTCACTAGAATGATATGGTGCACTTGTTAAGATATGATGTGTTTAAAAGGAGCGTAGCCCTCTTTGTTCACTGTGCGTTGGACAGTGGGACAGAGAAACAGTCGTCAGAAGCCATGACTGTGGTGTAGAGCCTGATATAGAACAGTCATGCACACAGAGTAGACACATGGACATGCAGAAGACAGAAGACCACTGCACACGGATACACATTATAGACACATGTAATCATGCTAGCTCCTGCGCTCAAACCAGTAACACGCCTTTTCCTGGCTTTGTTTCCATAGGGACCACACTGCACACAACCTCTGCCAATATCACTCCATATTATGGACATTTGCAAAACCTTCAGATTTAAGAGTGTGCTGTAAAGGCAATTAACATCTATGCATTTTAGGCTATTTCAGTAAACAACAACATGCAGTCCCAATAAGTGACAAAGCAGGCAAAGACAGTGTGTACAGGCAGCGCAGAGCTCTGCACACATGAGCAGCACACCTCCTGTGTCTGTCACTGTGTGTTGTTCCCTTTCCACAGAAAAGCTGCCAACAGGGAGAAGTCTGCAGTTATTTGATACATTCAAATAGACTTGAGCATTGGCCACATAAAGTTGATCACAATCAGTTTGATCACATCGTTGATGCTGTTGGATATGCTTCACATTTCAGTATTGTGAGGTGGTTTAGTGCATAGCTCACAAAAGACGAGGAGAGGCTCCTCCTGTCGTCTGGGGAAAGTCCAGTTCATCTTTACAGTCATTGGTTGATCAGCTGGACCCTGGGGTCACTTTAGGTCACTACAACAGTCATGTGACAGTTAGACTGTCAGATTATTATGCACACTGTGGACTACATGTGCGTGGCTTTGAGGGTTGGTCCTGTCTGACTCCTGGGTTCCAGCAGCCGCTCGTGGAAGCTTTGAGTCATTGGCTCTTATTTACAATACAATGTCAGTTGTGGATGTGCATGAGTCAGCGGTCTGTGTTTGAAACACATTACAGTAAAGCACCTGTTTGAGTTTGTTGTTGCCCTGGTGGAATCCAGAGGTTTGTGTTACCATTTGTGCAGCTCTATTTGTTTATTGAAATGTGTGGTCCGCACACAGAGCTATGGCACACAGCCTCACAGACTGGTCCAAGGGTTCAGTTTGTGACCCCTGTGCACTGCAGGGCTCTCGTAGTGACTGTTTGGCTCATTCTTTATAGATGATCGTCTGTTAAAATGTATTAGTCTAAAATCCTTCAGAGCGGCGTCAGGCCGTCTTTAAAGCTGTGCAAACTGCTGCTTGTGTGAGAGCGAGCTGTGCAGCGCCTCTCCACTCTCAGCGTCTCTCAGCGTCTCAGTCCCAGTGAAGCTGCAGGTCGGGGGAGTCCAGGAAGTCAGAGGGGATGCTGAGGGGGGTGAGGGGCCCGGGTCCAGGGGGCATGGTGAGGTCCAGCCACTCCATGTTGTCCAGGGCGGGGTCAGACAGGCCCATGTGCAGCGAGGAGGGGGGTGAGGAGGAGAAGGACAGCTCTGATGTGTCCATGGGGGAGTACGGCTGATGCTCCATGAGCTGAGCCTGCAGCTCCTCCATCAGCCCCCGTGTGCGCGCGTCTGCAGGGGAGCTGTCGGCCAGCGTGCCCTCCAGCAGAGCCTCCAGCTGACTGTCCGAGTTCAGGGAGGTCAGAGAGGGGAGACTGTCCACCAGCGCACCCAGGCCCGGGGGAGGAGCCAGCTGCACCTGAGGGGGAGGCCTGGACAGGACAGTGTTGACCGGCAGAGTGCTGATGTGAGCGGTGACCGGCAGAGCCTTGTTCACCGACACAGGAGCGTCCTGCTGTGGGAAAGGAGCAATTTCTGACGAACAAAAGACATAAGAGTCAGTTCTTAAAAGCCCGAGCAGGTACAAGATGAATGTGACACTGAAACTAGTGTCTCCTAATCACAGCTGTGTAGCACCTTACCTCCGCTCTCAATGAGGATGTCGAACAAATCATCCATTTGCTGGCTTGTTGCCGTGGAAACCTGAAACACACATCAGTCAAATTTGGGTTGTGTAGGCGGTCTGAGGCCCCTCTGCTAAAACAGGACACCTATTATGCAAAATTGACTTTTAGGAGCTTTCAACCATTTAATAATAGTTTTCCCTTCTCATTAAACCACTCAAAGTTGTATTTAGAGTGATTTATGCACGTTTGAGTAATCTTTCTTCTCCTGCAGACAAGACGCTGTTGCTTAAACCAATCAATCCAGGTTTCACCGCTCCGCAGATTCCCGCTCGGATATACAGACAAAAACTATAGCAATGACCGCAGGTGCCATAGATTGGAACTATATAGCAGACAAAAGCACGAGAGGTCTTCTTTAAAGCTTAAACAGGACGTTGTTCTGACCTGTGAGATGTGGTTGTGGTTGTGGTTGTGGTTGGGCAGCAGGTTGCGGCTCTGCTTGACCGCGTCCTCGTAGCGCGGCGGCTCGCGGCTCTTGGGCGGCTGAGGGAGCAGGGAGGCGGGCTGCAGGATGAACTGTCCCGGAGAGGAAGACTGAAGAGTGAGAACAAGGAACAGTTACCACAAGCCGACAATAACATCGCACCAAGAAGTCGAAAAAACGGAATAGTAAGCAAGCATAGTGCACTGCAGGCTTGTTCAAATGTGTGACCTTGTTGAGGGGCCCGTTGGAGATGTGGTGGCTGGGGGACGCTCGCGGAGAGGGCCTGTTGTCTGGTGAGGTCCTCAGAAAGCACTGGGGGCTGAGGTCGGCCCGGGGCTGGCTCTCCAAACCACTGCTGTTACTGCACATGGTCAGAGTCTGTGGAAATCGACAAAAACATGAGTCCAGTGAGATACAAGAACAGACTTCTGAGCGCAAATTCAACCAGGAAATCTCTCTCTCTGACTCTTTTTGCCTGTCAGCCAATCACAGCCCAGTAACAACCTAACCTAACCTCATAAACGCACTCTACCCACGTCACAGCTTGGTGCCATAACCCCGCCCTTAACCCCCCACCGCTGCAGCAGAACCAGCCACCGCCTTAACCTCTCCATCTCACCGTGCTCACTGTCACTTTTCAGCTCCTCGCTTTGATTTTTTCCCCTTATGGTGAGAAACTAAAGGCAGTCTTTTGAGCTTACACTTGGGATCAACAAAATAGATCCAAGATGTTTTAATATTTCATGTAATCCACTTGCATTCATAGATTTAAATGTAATGTCGAGTTTTCCAAATGCGTTTTTCTTACAGACAAAAAGATCAGCCCTTAAAGTAGCACCTACACACCAAACGTATTTCTCCTGATTCTAAGCCTGATTTATTGGCGTTTTAACCCAAAAAATTCATGCAAATTTCAGTAAAAACCTAGTCTACTAAAATACTAAATAAGATATCTTAAATTCCCAGTGTATATTATTTTGTCTGAGTCTGTGGAGTGAAGGAATAATTTATTTCATTATAAAGTGCTTTGAATGTGATAAATGGCGCAATGATTAAGTATTTCATTAAACTACAGAGGTTGTACACTGATATCTGTAAATAAGATTTTTTACCTTCTACCGTCAGTGATTAAAACGTAAAGTCACCCTGCGTCTCAGTCATGTCTGTCCTGGTTAAAGCAGCAGCAGGAGCGTCTGACCTGCAGCAGAGGCGTGGAGGCCGTGTCCATCTTGGAGCTCTGTAGCTGGGCCACAGAGGTCTGGACCAGAGCCGGGCCGGGGTTCGACGCGGCCGCCTGCAGTTGAACCGGCTGCAAAAGCGAGAAACAAAATCCAATTAAAACACCTGCAAAGAATTCCTCCTGAATCTAAAACAGACTGAATTTAGATTTACCACGCAGATTAATCATGATTTACCACGCAACTGTAACTAACAAATATTTTATCATTCGACTAGTCAGGGATCATTTTTTCGAGTGGTCGACAAGTCAAAAGATTGTAGACTTTTATAATAAATGATCAAGCAAATAAAGGTTGAAATATGGTGAGTGAAGGCTTCAAGATGGAGATTAATGAATAAAATGTATTATTTTGATTTTGATTCAATAATGCCAATGTTTCTGCTCTCAAAAAGGTATTTTAACTGTTTTAGAGTGTGTGTTTTTTTCATTACAAATAGCCAATAAACTGAACTAAACAGCCCTTTGAGAGGCTGAGGTCTGTGTTGTGATGGACGTGCGGTTGTTATGTCTGAACGGTCATCTCTAGTTCCATGATTGCTGAGGGCAAAGTATCTAGGTTGTGTATTTGTTTATGAAAATAAGCTCGATGGACTGGAGTATTGTTTGGACACAACATTTCTTTGCATACACATTATCTCCCAGAATGATGCTGCGCGTCACTGCATGGCCATGTTTTGCATTTGAACTGGTAAAGTTAGAAGGGCTTAGAACCGCAAGTAGTAAAAGGTCCAGTTTCCAGGGAACTCAGGTGCAGGATTGTTGACACGACAAAGTTCTGATGACCAGGTTTACGGAAAAAAACAGAAGCAGATTTTACGTTCAGAACCGGAAATGCCCTCCTAATGTTGAGCTCCATCTGCGTGGCCTAGATTTTGCTTTAAACTTAATTTTTTTGTGTTACCTGAAGTTTGTGAGCAGGACCACGCCTCTATTTCCCAGAAGCCTTGTTATTCACCTTATTCCAGAAGTTGCTGTGAGCGGCGCCATCTTTTTTTGTTCCGTTGTATTAGATTACATGAGGCAGAGGAGCCCAACAGAAAATAAGTTCTACACGGACTACAAAGACGTTTTCAAGCCGCCCAGAAAACGTACAGTGTGACTTGTCTTTGCAAGCATTTTACACAAATCAATCTACTTTATATAATATTTTAGCGGTGAGACTTTTCCCTTGTCGGAGAAAGTGGGCGGGGCGGAATAAAGTGATCCATCCAGCATGCAGTCTCCTAAAGGGGGCGTCCCGAATAGGCTGGGCAGATCACCGAGACGGAGCCCCCACACGGAGTCTCTCTACCCAGCCACGGAGCGTCAGCAGCTCTCACTTCAGTAAATGATTGTTGTTTGCATATAGTCCTTGTTCATGAAAAGGACACATATTATGCATTATTTGTATTCTTTTGGCCTTTAAACATGCTCTTGAGAACCTTTGCTTTGGCATCTCATGTTTTAGAATGTAAAAACTGCTCTATATAAAGCTCACATTATTTCATACCAGTCAGGCATTTACCACGTCAGCAATTGAACTATATTTCAATCAAGTTGCTGCAGAAAGAATTACAAAGGGGAGACCTAACAAACCTAGCTTGCCCCCGACATGCCACGGTGAGTACACACTGAACATCACTTGATGGCAGAAATGCTCAGAACAAGTCTGGAGCTGAAAAATAGATTGTTAAGCTCAGTGGGACTATCCTGGTAAATAAAAATGTATGTCACAAAACTAGAAAATTCAGAGTGTTTTCTGAGGCTCAGAGATCACAGCTAATGCTAACTTTTAAAAAATGTGTATGCTTCAAAATTAGCTTTAATATTGACCCACAAACACCTCCCTTTCCGAACACAAAAGTGTGGCTGGGGAAGTGTTCATCTCATTTGTTAAGTCAGTGCCATCACCTGCAGCTCACTGTTCACTGTGTTTATTCATTCTAGTGTGACTCTGCAAAAAACCCCAGAGGAAGTAGTGCCGCTAACGCAGAGCTAGCTGGGCGCTGCTGTACACAGAGCCCATTTCTTTATGCAAATTGAAACTAAACCTATAAGAAAATAAAACATTTATGGAAAACTTACAGATTACAATAAATTCTATTTCTAATCATTAGGGCTGCCCAGTACACTGAAAAACATAATCAACAAAATAAATATCATGATAGCACCAAGGTTTTTCATCAGACAGAAAATACAATTTTTAAACTGAAAAGGCTGTTTTTTCCCCCATTATTTATTTATTTATTCTGTCTAAATTAGCCTTGATTTGGAGTCAGTTTGGCATTTGTTAAAGTCTACAGGACAGTACACAACATATGATTATATTTAAGATTTGACTATTTATTCCCAGTTTGACAGTTTATTATTGTTACTTCCTGGTTGAACACGGACAGCAAATATGACGTAGTTAGAGGTAATTCCACAACTGTTACCTTGCAACCATTTTGAAAACAAGGGCCAAAATCCATATAAATGACACAATAGTTATGATCTGAAAAATAATAATACTTGATAACAACTTCATTTTGTTGAACGATCGTTTAAACTGTCAGGAAAATGTGTCAGTTGTCTGTAGTTTTTACAAAGGCATGTCGCATTTTGATGACAGAGGGATTCCATTTTAGAACTCAGCACTGTTAAAGGTCCCATATTCTGCTATTTTCCCCTTTACACAGTCTATTCTAAGGGCTTTGTTGATAAAATTTTGCGTAGTGCAATATCCATAACATAACAGTTTCCAAAAAACACCCATTTCTTGGACTGGCCCCCCTCCTTGCAAAAGCAAACGGCTCACTCTGAGATCTGACCCCCCCGAACAGAGAGCAGGGTGCCTCCCCCGCCCAACTCCCCCCCCCCTCCCAACCCGTGACGAAGCCTAGAGCGGAGATAGTGCGCATGCGCCGTGTGCTCCGGTAAACAGCGATACACAAACACGGGAATAAACCTTTTATCCGTCCTGACGGTGCGTCGTGCTGAGCCCTACGTCCTGGATCTGACCTGGAGTTTGACGTGCTCCAGTACCTCGACGACGGACGTTGTCGTTTGGTAAATAACAAGCTAACTCTTCGATCTGTCGTATCCATCGTGTAATTACTGTGTAGCATTAGCATTAGCTGTTTTTATTCTGCGGCTGCGCGCTTCCCGGAGGCGTGGCTTAAACACCGCGTCATCCTGGTGAAGCCGCGTCATCCTTGTGAGGAGCCCCCGTCTGCCTGCTCAGCCGAGGGGGACAAAAAAGACAGTTCTCTAGCGAAAGCATGCGGGAATCAATCAAAAAACCACTTTGGGCACAACATACGAGGCCCAAATAGCACTGTAGGAAGGTTAAAACCTCTGAAAAGTCGATTTTGCATGTTATGGGACCTTTAAATTTCTTCACAAACTATAAACTTATTCAACAAAATATTTACCACATAATTCGAATGATAATTAGAGTCATGAGAACCTGTCATATCCACTTCATGAATCACAAAGCACATTTTACCTGTAGACTGACTGTTGTAGTGGGCAGCTGGATGGTGTTGCTTGGCAGAGACACTGGCACTAGGATCTGGGCCCCGGCTTGCCCCGCGGTGAGGAGGGTCTGCGGCTGCCCCAGCACGCCCCCTGTGTGGCTGATGAAGAACTGCTGCAGCCCCTGGCCCGTCAGCGGCCGGCCCTGGAGCTTGGGACTCCTCTGCGTCGCCTGGGGCTGCATCTGCGTCACCAGCTGGGCGGGGCTCTGGATCTGGAGCGGCTTCGCGGAGGAAACGGTCACGTCCTCAAGCTTGACCACAGTGGGCAAAGGGCTGGTCATCTGGGAGCCTAACATTGAGCTGGATGTGGTCGATATGCAGTTTGATAAGATGGTACCTTCGTTTTTGACTGAACTGGGGGCCCTTTGCGAGCTGAGGATCGAGTTCGGGACAGTTGTGCAGTTCTGAAAGATATTATTAGTTTCCTGTTTGACATTGGAGTCTGAATTCATCCCCGCTTTCTTCTCCACTTGCAGCTGCATTTTGAGCTCCTCCACCAGTCTCTGCTCTTGCTCCAGCTTCCTCATCAGCTCCTCGATCTGGCGCTCCTTCTCGTGCAGCCTCCGGTCCTTCTCCTCCGGGACGCGACGCGGCATTTCGGCGGGGGCGTCCGACATGCCGACGTCCTGCGTGTCCGCGGCGGCGACAGGCGAGACGGGAGGGGTGGGGGTGGCGGTGTCCGTGGGCGGGGCCTGATGGGAGGGTAGGAGGATGGTTGGGGCGGCAGTGACGGCGGTGGCGACCTCCATAGGCACAGCGGCGGTACCGGGAGCAGGTGCGGGACTGTCCTGGAAGGGTTTGAGTCGCTCGATCAAGTCGGTCTTTGTGCCGGACACGGGGAGACCGCGCAGCTTCAGCTCCATCTTCAGCTCGGCCACCTGAACACGCATTACAGAAGATTGATCAGGTTTTTTCATTCGTAAAACAAAACTGAAAAAAATAAAATAAAATAACAACAAAAAAGTGAGGTACAAATTAAAAAACAAACGCAGACATTTAGACAGTTGAGGAGAAACACAAACAAACAGGTCACATGGTAACCAGCCCTGCATACAGACCACAAAGGGCAGTCTCCTGGAGCATGTATTAATGCACAGGTGACTGGTTAGAATTTTTATTATTAAAGCAGAACTAAGCAGAAGTAATTTTGGCAACAGAGCTCCTCCTGCAGCACCACGAGTGAAAAGACGCAAAAACGTATTTTTTCGGCTTCTTTTTTATTGAAATAAGGAAGTACAATCACGTACAAAATTTCATGTCGCCAAATTGAAAAAAGAGGCAGGGTTTCTCAGTATAGTTGTCTTTGGGTCGATGTCTGCAAATGTTGCATCTGGTTTTCCCACCTAGAGACAGAACGAGCGCTTCAAACACCCCAAAGACGTTTAATAATGAAATGTCACTTAGTCCTGCTTTAAACCGTAAGATGGATCCAAACACAATACATAAAGCATAAAAAAACAATTCATTTACTTTTGATGCTTCGATTCAATATTTCTTAATCAAAGCTCATTCACAAGTTGATGTAATAACTCATCAGCCCAGGAGAGGTCCATGGGAGAGAAAGTTTGAAACGTAGCCATCTGGGCACTGTTTTTGAAATTGAGATGCTTTGCCATTCAAAAGTAATTTTCAATCTGAAGGTACTGGACTGAGAAGCTAGACATTTATACTGTCTGGGCCACGTTTCTGATAGTACTCTTCAGTTCTCGTTTCCCCCCCCGTAAAATGAGGCATACATTTCAAACTTCTCAGTCCAGTACCTTCAGATTGACAATGAGTTCTGTATGGCAGTTGAAACCTCTCGATATCGCCTCAGAAATTGCCCAGAAACTATAAAACCTATTCACAGTTATACAGTTTTAACTTAGAAGCAAAAAAAAAACGTTTTGAGAGTGAATACATTTCTCCACTCATCCAAGTAGCTTCTTCAGTTCCTCTGACAGAGATCTAATAAATCACTGCCTTCCCTGTCAGAGGACCTGAAGAAGCTACTTGGATGAGTGGCACAATCAATTTTCTGAGGGATTGCACGGACTTCAGATTTAGCTTGACTTACTGAATTTATTTTGGGACTTAAATTTGACCTTCTGTTACCAAACTGCAGACCACCAAAGCCTGCTCCTTTTCAATCGAGCACAGAGTATAACATCCCTGATTGATCTCAAAACGTCTACCTTCATCTCCTCCAGGTTGGCGGGCAGCACCCCGGGCCTGCGGTTGCTCAGTGTGGTGACAGTCCTGGTGGGGGGCAGGGGAGGCGGCGGCGGGGCGGTGGGCAGGGACACCATGATGGAGGTGGGCAGGCCGTTTGTGCCTCCGCCCTGACCCTCTGCCACGGGCCTACAGGAAGACACAGCGAGACAAGGCCCCGGTGAGCTGTTGTGGGCGGACACAAGGGAGACGGGGACATGGGCACGAAGCGCGTGTGAACGGAATGTCTACTCTGTGTACTCTGTGCAGACTCTGTGCACTCACTGAGAGCCGCTCCACGGTCCACAGCTCAGTTCAAAGGCTTAAACCACAGGACACAAAGAGCAGCTGCTCACACCACTTCCTTTTAGCCATTAGCCACAGACTCTGCCTGTTATTGCAAACGAGCTCAAAGAACCCAAGGTCAGGGCAGAAAAACAATGACTTGACTTGAGAGCTTTTTTATTTTACAATTTGGGAACGCTCGCCCTGATTTCAAACAATAAACCACAACAAAGATGGACTGCAGAGATAACTTTCACCAATAGCATGCCATGAAATTCAAAGTTTCAGATTGTTTAGTCAGTGGTCAAGCTAAACAAACCTGTACACATCGGACTTATGGACCTGTTTTGTATAAATGCAGCAACATGAATATGTAAATAGTGTTTGATGATATGTAAAGAGTATTTTAGACTGGGACTAGATTTACCAAATGGATGACTGGATGAGTGATTGTATTCATATACTACGGTACACTGTGTGTGTGTGTGTGTGTATATATATATATATATATATATATATATATATATATATATATATATATATATATATATATATATATATACATACACACAGTATATTGTATTTTGATGGAAAGGTCAATGTTTTTATGAGCATTGTCACTGATAATTAAACAAACAATAATATCATTGTGGACACGTGAGCTTTTACCCATGTTATAACAGTGTTACCTCATCATTAACTCACATAATCCTGCTTTGTCCTGCTTCTGAAATCTTTTTTTCACATACCCCTTATCTCTGCCCACTGCTCTGTACTTACTTGAAAAGTTGTGATTATTAAAAAACAAAACAAAAAAACAAATAGATTCCAGTTCATACTTGTAGGGTAAGTCCTTTTTCAACAATAAAAAAATCTGCTGCTTGTTATGGTTTATTCCTGTTTTGAAACAATAAAGCGCTTAACAAAAGAGCTATTGTCGACTAAAGAATATTGACCAATTATAAAAGGGGCTTTGGCAAAATATATCAAAACTATGAAATATCTCCATGAATCGGACCCACACTGACTCAAAAGACCACAACAGCACATGAGTTCATTCAAAAATAAACTTACAGAAATAAAGTAATTATATGTTATGTTCATGACTAAAACACCATCCGACTGATTAATCGACTTAAGGACTACAGCGCTAGTTTACATTGACCAAAATGTAAAATTAATGCACTACATACATGACAGTGTTTAATACTAAAACACCTATAAAGCATACTATGTCTTCTTAAATAAAAAACACAGATAACTGCCGCAGTCCAAAGGGAGCAGCGTGCGTCCCGGGTGAGCACGTACTTGAGCGGTGCTGGGAGGATGGTCTGGTAGTTGTAGTGCTGCTGCTGCTGCTGGCTGAGAATCTGCAGTTGGAGGAACAGTTGCTGTTGCTGGAGCAGCCGGGCGTAGGACGAGTCCATTTGGGCCTCGGTGTTCTCCTGCTTCTGGTCTGGGGGGACGTACTGGTGGTACTTGAGCTTCTTCACGCGGGACTTGGGCTCTTTGCCTTTCTTACTGCGGCTTTTGTCTGAGCCCGACTTCTGTTGGCTTTGCTGGAAAAGACAGTGGGATTTTTGGATGTGAACAATGATTTTAGACTGTTGAGAGGAGTAGATGTGAAGGATGTTAGGAAACCTTTATGAAGGGCTGGTCTTTGTTGTGCCATTTTTATTATTTATTATTATTAACTTTAACCTAAGCACTACATGTGGAAATACCGGGTACAATGCATGTCTCCTGTGAAGGTTACAGTATACTGTGCACTCCCCCTGCAGGTGAGACACTACAGATGAATAGGAAAACATCTTACATTTAAATGAAAAATATTGTTAGTTTTTCATATTGTAATTAGCCTTTAAACATGCTCTTGAGTCCCTTAAATTCGCCATCTCATGTTTTGAAACAAAAAAAAGTTTATTATTCATTAAATGACAGGATTTATCGGCCTGTGTGAAATGACACAGTACATTCTGACAATAGATGGGGCCTAGTGCTCACACAATTTAGTGAAGTTAGCCGTCAGCTAACGCTATGACGCAGTGTTTAAACTGCAGAAAAGCTCAGAACGATTCTGGCGATGATTTAAGGACTTTCCTTTCCTTCTCAGACAAGTGACGTATGAAATATGAAAATATGTCCCAGAACAAGGAAGTGTGTTTGACGCTCGGAGGGGGAGGATTTTCTAATGAATGTTCCTCAAAACAGAGTGAATGCAGCTGAATGCTATTTCAGGTGTGTTTTTGATGACGGAACATCGTTTGGTTAAAAGCTCAAAAAAGTCACTGTAGCAGAATGTGTGCTTTAAAGGTTGAAACTTCTCCTGTTTTTTACTCACATAAATGTAAGAAAAAATGTATTACATGTTTTTCATCATGTCATGTTTTATATAGAAATAAGGTTTTTTTTATATATAAATACAGCCAAAACTGCACACATTTGGGACATTTAAATCTGAAAAATTGACAAAACCAGGTTTACACTTCTTTGTTCACTTTGTACACATAATAGTTATTTTTTTTAAATTACAGAGGATTTTGGATGTTTTTGAGTAAACCTGATGAGTGAAAATGGGCATAAAAAATATTTTTTACTTAAAACATTGATAAATTAAGTTTAGAGTTAGATATCAACATATCCTTTTGTATGTTCTGTCAAAATCTTGTTAAGTACAAGATTGTAAAGATTGGAGTGTGTAGGAGCTACTTTAAGGCTGATCTTTATGTCTCTGTAGGAGAAGAAAGCATTTAAAAAAAACTGCCTTTGAAGTTACAATGTCGCAGAGAAATCTATCGATAAAGTGGATTAAATGAAGTAATAAAAGGAGCAGATTGTTTGTAATTTTGTTTTTTCCACATGAAAGGGTTTTGCCTGTAGTGTCTAGCCTTAAATAAATAAACTAAAACAAACATTAATTGGCACAAAATGTTAGGACGTATTGTACAACATGCAACGATTAAAAATCGTGCCACATTATGAGGCCTTGTCTGATAAACTGTATGAAAAATATCTGTCCTATTTGAATGCTTAACAATTTGCATAATCACTGCTTCCTAAAAGTAAGTTTGGACAAAGTGACGTTAGCTTGGCACAGAGCCAGGCAGAGGAGCACGTAATGGGACTGCAAGATGGTGTATTGACTAGACCTGGTCCCTCTTCATGAATAAAATCTAAATCGTACCTGAATTACACTTTTTCTTTATGTCACCGAGCTCCCAATTCATAAAAATATGTTTAGTAAGTAAATGTCTGTGGCGCTGTAAGACATGGACAGTGTGCGTAAACATGACACAGCTTCCGTTTTTTTCGTCAGCTTCTTCTGCTTTTATTTCACTTTTCCGCGCCTCTGTGCCACGTTTTAACATCTGACTATGAAATGTGTTTGGTTTGGATAGAACTGGCTGCTGTATGCACTGAAAAAAGAAGACTTTGGGTCTAAATGCGAGTGCCGTGCGTCGTAAACAGGAAACAGCTGAAGTGCGCTTGCTTTGTCTTGCTAACTCTGTCGGCTCAGCGAACAAAGTTATCGTCTCTGAAAATACGCAGGTTTTTAACAAGATCAAGTCAGAGTTTAGTGAGGAATTATTATTGTCTTTATATTTTCTTTCTGCAGTTTTGTTCCCACCTGCCTCTGCCTTCTTTCGTTCTCGCTCCTCCAATCATAAACCGGTCTGCGCTAAAGTGAGCTAGCACCCTCTGGGAGCTAGTACCTCTCAAACGGGGTGGTACGGTTCACTTTGGTTCAGTGGAAACACCTCGGACCGCCGTACAGCGCTAATGGAAACATGACTGATATCGCTATTGAATCGAAATCGCAATTTGGCCACAAGTAGAAGCTGAAATTATGTAAGTGACAGTTTTTTCTGCAAACTAAATATCCAGTTTTATTATTTATAAGATCTAACAAATGAAGCATATTCAACTTCCAAATGTTAAAAATATATCGTCCCTTGTTCCCTGGTTTAATTCAGAGTTAGTAGTAGTTGTACTTATTTGGTCCTGGTTTGATCCTCATTAAATTCTACTTTAGACCTGATTTGGGCCGGCTTCAGACCTGGTTTGATTCTGGGTTGGTCCTGGTTTAGACCTGTTTGGCATTTAGTCCTAGGGTGCATTTACACTTGCACCACATCAAACTGGAACTAAATCAGGACTAAACCTGGAACAAAACCAGGACTAGACCAGGGCTAAACCAAGACTAGAACATGACCAAACCAAAGTCTACACCGGGACTACACTGGGCTCAAAACGGGCTTAAATAACAGCAAGCGTGAACACACCCCTGGTTTAATTCTCTTGTATTTTATCATTACTGAAACAAATCTAGTTAAACAAACAGCAAATCTAATTGTAATGCTTAGGTAAAAAGTTTCCAGCCCTAAATAAATACGGAAAATATCACTTTACAAAACGTCCCTGTAGCACAATGAGCTGAAGTGAGCGGCCCTTACCTTGATGAGGGTGGGCCCTGGTTTGGTGGGAGGGGCCACGGTGGTCGGCTGAGGCAGCGCGACAGCCGGAGACGCCTGCTCATTGGTCGAGAGCACTTTGATGAAGTCGGTGGCTGCTGGAGCGGTCACAGGAACGGCCTAAAGACGGATGTAAAGAGATGTACTGTTAAATGTACCACAAGAGGCTAATCTGTCAAGAAAAAACTACACATTTCCTAATAATTTGGTATTTAAAAGGGATACAAGGGGCACGATTTTGATATAATTTCATTTTTGTTGGTCAGATTAAACCCCCAGTATCGAACGATTCAATACCACTTTGAGAATCGCCCCATCCCTGCTATTTAATCAATGAAACTGTATATTTTGCCTCTGATTCCACATAAATAACATGCCTACATACTCTTGTCCTGTCTCTGACCTGGAGGACGGCGGCTGGCTGCTGTGGCGCCATCGGGACAACGGGGGGCGCGTCTGGGGCTCTGCCGGCGTCCCCCGGTGACGGCGCGGAGCCCTGGGAGTCCTGGCTGGCCGGCTGCTCGGGGGACAGGGCGTCGCAGCTGTCCTCGTCCAGCACCTTGGGGTAGTTGACCTGCCCCACTGCGAGACACACGCCCTCAGTACACATGTTCAGAAACGTACAGTGCTCCGCGGCGGTGCTGCTGTTACCGATGATGGCCTGCTTGAGGGTGGAGTCCACGGGCAGGATGTTCTTCTCCACCAGCTCCATGGGCCCGGGCCTCTGCGCGATCTTCTCGTTCAGGTTGTCGGCCAGGCGGGCGCGCTTCAGCTTCATCTGGGTGGCTTGTAGCGACGGCTCCGCTCCGGTTTCTAAAAGATGAAAAAAATAGTCAAAATACAGAATTAGGTCTTTTGAACTGTTCTTCTGCCTAAATTGTTCACAGAGGTGTTTTATTTTATATTTTATTAAAGACTATTTGATTGAAATGGACAACAGCTAAGGTTGCAGATTAGTGAATGTTGCTGCCAGGATCTAGAACAGGGCTATTCTTTAATTTTCCCAAGGGCCAGATTTTTTGAAGGGCCATGACCTCTGGGCTGAAGGTGCACCAGCACTTTAACTAAATTTAGTAAAAATATCCCCATCTCTAGATTTGTGTCTAGATGTATAAAATAACTATTGTTGCACTTGTTTTTCGTGGAAAAACACAAATACAAAATGCCTTAACAACATTGCTCTGCAAAATTGGCAAACTAGAACTGAACTAGAATTAAACAATAAGACTAGATATCAACCAGGTTTGAACCAGGTCCTAACACAGAATCAAACCAGGTCTAAAGCCGGACCAAATCAGGTCTAAAACAGAATAACACGAGGACTACTACTAACTCAGAATTAAACAGTAAACAAGGGGCGATATAGATCCAACCAGATCCAAAGACCAAACCAAGACCACGGTCTAAACTAGTACTAACCCAGAATTAATCCAGTAAACATGAAAACGTTTTTGATATATTTGGAAGATGGGTCGTGGGCCGGACTGAATCGTTTGGAGTGCCTGATCTGGTCCCTGGGCCTTAAGTTGAATAGCCCTGGTCTGGTAGAAATAGTATCCACAACATTATTGTTAAAAGAAAGGTTAATTTTGTGTTCAATGTCAGCGCTCTATCAATCCTAGAGAGAAAAGACACTGGCAAAGTATGTAACAACAAGAATACACAAATATGAAATTATGGGATGCATGTATTTATTTTGTGTATTTATTCATTTATTTGTCTTCTATAAATAAGGAGTTAATTGCACAGGAAAGTGGATGCTCTCAATACAGAGTGCTGTCCATAACACAGAAGTGAACGATTTGGGGAAAAAAAAAATCTGACAAGAATTGCAATTGTAAATTGATTTGGGATTTGTGTTTTGAAAATTGGACTTTGATCAAAGATGTTCACAAGTTAAATTTGTCCAGGAGCATCGACAAAAAATCTTCAGTTGTATTGTACTTCAAAAATTGCAGCCTTTGTGATTTGATAATTGCATCTATTCAATTTGCAGTTTCTATTTGATTGCAATTTATCGTGCAGCCCTAATTGTGTGCATGTCCAACTAAATAAATTGTGCTGAAATCTTTTGTCTTGCACTATATAACTTATTTAATACAATATTCTGTAGTACCTTGAAGGATGTGCATTCTGACCAGTTCTGCCCTCTCGGGACGACTGCGGATTTTGTGCTTCAGGAAGTTCTCCGTCTGAGTGAAGAGGGGACACAGTTATTGCACCATCACTCCACTTTTCAGAACATTTCTTTTTAAATATTTAGTTTATTTAAGCACTTCTCTCACCCTGGCTCTTTCCAGACTGCGGATCTGTCCATGGAACGCGGCTGGACTCTTCAGAGCTGCCAGAGACAAACATCATTAAAGCATGAAAAAATTCCACTGTATTTCTAAGTGATAAGATTTGACAGAGCAAACATGTTTATTAGCTCTATGATTGCGGAGGGGGCTGTTATCCTGTTCCGCCTACAACAAAGCTGCCTGTCACTGTGTTATGTCTAACTGTCTGTGGCATTACTGTACAACCATCTGTGGGGTCACTGTATGGCCTCTGATGTTACAACTGTCCAGGTATGTCTGCGGTGTTGCTGCTCAACTTTGGGTGGCGTTAAGTGGCTGTGGCGTTACAGTCTGCGGTGTTTGTGGACAGTAGTATGTTTGGTGTTTGTGGACAGTAGTGTCTGCGCCGTTACTGTACATATGTCTGAGATGTTACTGTACACGTGTCTGCGATGTTACTGTACACGTGTAACTGTACACGTGTAACTGTACACGTGTTTGTGATGTTACTGTACATGTGTTACTGTACACGTGTTACTGTACACGGTGTCTGCGATGTTACTGTACACGTGTCTGTGATGTTACTGTACATGTGTTACTGTACACGGTGTCTGTGATGTTACTGTACACGGTGTCTGTGATGTTACTGTACACGGTGTCTGTGATGTTACTGTACACGGTGTCTGTGATGTTACTGTACACGGTGTCTGTGATGTTACTGTACATGTGTCTGATGTTACTGTACACGGTGTCTGTGATGTTACTGTACACTGTGTCTGCAATGTTACTGTACAAGGTGTCTGCGATGTTACTGTACACAAGTCTGCGATGTTACTGTACACGTGTAGTTACTGTACACGGTGTCTGTGATGTTACTGTACAAGGTGTCTGCGATGTTACTGTACGCGCGTCTGCGATGTTACTGTACACAAGTCTGCGATGTTACTGTACACAAGTCTGCGATGTTACTGTACGCGCGTCTGCGATGTTACTGTACGCGCGTCTGCGATGTTACTGTACGCGCGTCTGCGATGTTACTGTACACGTGTCTGTGATGTCACTGTACATATGTCTGAGATGTTACTGTACACGTGTCTGTGATGTCACTGTACATATGTCTGAGATGTTACTGTACACGTGTCTGCGATGTTACTGTACACGGTGTCTGTGATGTCACTGTATATATGTCTGTGATGTCACTGTGCACATGTCTGCGATGTCACTGTACACGTGTCTGTGATGTCACTGTATATATGTCTGTGATGTCACTGTACATATGTCTGAGATGTTACTGTACACGTGTCTGCTCCGTTACTGTAAATATCTCTGTGGTTTTACCATACAACAGTCTGTGGTCTTACTCTTAAAGTGTGCTGTTACTCACGCGGCATGATGCCCTGATCCACCAGCTGTTCCCGGGTGCGCCTCTGCTGGAGCCTCAGCTGTAGCACTGAAAAAGCAACACACACATACTTTAGCACTGTCTGACTATAAAGAGGAATTCATACGTCAAAACAAACATAAAAAAGGGAAGAAAGACAAAACCACAATAAGAAATTGTGAAACCTAGTCTCTAATACACATCACGTCAGTTTGAACGCTGCATTTGGTTTTGAACACTTCATCATTACTAAGGCATTTCAAAGCCTGAGGTTGCAGTGAGACTTGAAGCCAACATTTAATAGTTGCTGGTTGCACACTTTGTTTTTTTTTACAAAGCCGCAGTCAGATTCTACATGCCACGATTTACTTTGTAAGAATATGTTTTGGGGTTTTTTGTTTTGCTTTTTAAAGAAACAAATAATGCCCACAAAATTTACAAGGAAGCTTTTTAATATCTGGATTATTGTGTAAATACAGAAGAACTCAAAAGAAGCTCAGTGGACAAATCAAAATAAGAAGAACTGTTAAAACTGATTTGTCGACTGGACCACAAATGCAAGCATTATTTCTCCTACAAATCACTGAAACTTCTGCATCCCAACAAAAGCTTCTTCTTCATATTCAGTTTATGACATCCAACCAAACGAACATAGGAATTATCAAACCAACAATGACAAAAAGTCTCATTCTCATCAATCCTAATCCTTCCTTAAATAACTCAAACTCAAAGATTCAGAACTTACCTCTCCGCAACCTATTACAGCAGTCCCTCACCGGCTCTACTTCCGTGAAAGCCATTCTCACAGTTCAGAAGTCCTTGTTCCTTATTAAACCATAAAAAAGCTCCATTTAACTCCACTGTTCATCAATCGACCCAACACCAGCACAAAACGCTCGAGCAGATGATGGAAAACTCTTAATCCACATCCCATTGCCTCCATCCCCAACCTAATATTATTTTATTAGAGCGGCCACCTCCTCCCTCTTACTCTTACTTCCCTCTCGCTCATGGTTGGTTATTTTTCTAAAGGAGGGTGATGTAAACACAGCCAGATGTTCTAAACTAACTTCCCTGCGAGTCTGAGTCAGCACCGGGGAAAAAAAATAACAGCCAACAATGACAAACAGCTATTGTGTAAAGATAAATCTGTCAGGAACTGTCTTGAATTCTGATCTCATTACCCATGGGCTTTATTGCAAATGCACTTTTGTACGTTTTTTGTACAGACTACTGCCTGTCAGGTATTTTTTACTTCACTTATGTTACAGAAACAAAATGGCTGCAAACATTTAGTGGTGAAACAAGTTTGATTAATCGCAACAAATCAATCATTGAGATAATTGAAAGCTAATTTAGTAATCAAATAATAGACTCCAAAACATGCAATGCGCTGAGATGAGAAGTTTTATGACCAAGACAAAGGAGGAGTTTGCTCAAAAAGACAAAGGAAACTTAAACATTCTTGATCAAAACCTACTTTGTGAGTAAGCTCCATTGGGACATTCTCAAGCAGCATCATCTTTGGTTCATCAGGGTCAAATTAAGGTGAGACACTACAGGCAAAACACATTTTTTTGTTTTTTTGGCCAGTTTGCTCTTTGAACAAATAAGCTCAACGTGCCCAAACTGCTCCTAAAGACATTATTTCATTTCATTTCTCTGGGACATTGTAACTTCCAAGGCCGTTTTCTTAAAATGTATTTCTCTAAATGGTAGGACGTAAAGATCACCAAGAAATCAACCTGGTTCTGTCTATTTTTCAGATTTAAATGTCACAAATATGTGCAATTTTATTGTTTATTATTTCTACATGAAAACATTACATCATGAAAAACCACAGCAGAAATTTCAAGTTGATATCAAGTTGATTTTTCCCTATTCACATGTAGTGTCTCACCTTTAGTAAAAATTGTATATTCCCAGGCCTTTTGCATTCTAGAATAAGCGTCTAATAACAAAAATAAATCACTAGACTAATCTGGAGGTGTAATAAAGGTTTAAAGTGCGTATAACAGGTTTTTGATTACCAACTTTTGACTTTATTTAGTGGGATAACACCTGTTGTAAATACAGATGGTAGTTTTACACCAATCAAGTACTAATTTGCCAAGAAATGTTGAAAAATACGTTGACAATGACAGGAAATAGAGCAGCGTTCCAAAACATGATGACGTCACACTGGGGAGACAATTGACACACAATAAAAACATTCTTCCGACCCTTTAAACATGAATTCAGCAAAATAAAACTGTTCTTCATATATTTCTATTTGTCAAAAAATACTTCTGTGACATTAGAGAAGTGTAGAGAAGCCCAGTGTAAAACATTGTTGCTAGGTAACAGTTACAGAATTTCCTAGCGTGATGTCATGATTTACAACCAGGAAGTACAATTTTACAACAAAAGAAATGGCCAAACTGGGCAAAAATGTTTAGGTTTTTTGCTAAATCTTAAATGTAATGATCTTAACTGTACTTTAGTCAAACGAGAAGTTCAACCTGTCATAGGCACTTGAATCCAAATTTCGTTATCAACAGTCAACTGATTGCAACCCATATCCACATTAGTCAAAGTCTAAACATTGACATTCCATTTCACAATCACCGATCAACGGCGAGTGAAATCTTAATCCCGTAATGTAGTTACAAGGCATTAGGTGATTCACACTGACTTCCAGTTACTGTGTGCCCCTTCTGGAAACACATGCAGCCGCCCGTCAAGAGCATGTCGACCTCTGAACTCTAGCGCCTGCACAGAACCAACACTGGGGCCCCTCATGAAACAGCTCTACCAAAGACACTGAGCACTTTGATCCAGGGCACAGACCCAGAGGTGTATTCTGTTAAAGACTCTTCAAAATGGCGCGTGTTTCTGTGATCCGCTGGCCGTTATTCGACGTGACGTTTTGATGCACGGGAGCTGTCAGCTGTCAGGACGCCTGCGCATCTACGGAGAGCAGAGGAGTCCTGTGGAAACTCTGAGCGGGGGCTACTACTGTTGACATTCCGAGCACACTTTTCCACTCCACAAGTGTTTTCACGGACAGGACCTACCGCCCTCGGGTGCATTAATGGCACACATTTACTCTGCTGATGCTAACTACTGTGTTCTAATTATTACAGCATGGGTTCACCTCTACATTAGTTAAATTAAAGTGGCATTACTGGATTTTCAGACAGCGAGATGGGGAAGTATGTATTGATCGAACTAGTTCCTATAGTGCTAACAAACTATTTGGCACATTGCTAGTATTCACGTCCAAGTCCTTAAGAATGATAAATCACAACAGGCATCTCATGGTTCAATACCTAAAGCTGGGGTAACTGACTTTTTTGGGAGTAAATTTGTTAAATTTGTGTTTTCCATCAAAGAGTATCTTGTAAAAGCAGCAGTTTCTGAAAAAATGAGACCTATGTGTGCTGTTTACATCTAATAATGAAGTATTTTGTCTCAAAATAAGAGCTAAACGTAGCGCTCTGATTGGCTGCACTTGGGTGGTCCTCCCCAGTTTTACTTTGTAGTCTGAAAAAAGCTGTTGCACAAGACCGAAAATTAATGGATGAGAATTTTTACCATGTGCCAAAGGGTTTGTGAAACTAGGGGCGAGTTAGGTATATTTAAAAACCTACTTCCAGCTTTAGTATCCCAGTAACCCAGCTTTAATGTGATATTTCGAAGAAGCTGAAGCTAAACAATTTGAGGACTGCGATTGTGCTTAGATTTTAGATTTATGTTTCAATGACGTATTCTGTTCAGAGTTAAACATTTTAACACGTCCAAGAGAAATGACACAAACTTTGAAATATACACTGACAAACTATGTATTTCAGGATGTGATTATATAGATTTTATGCAGAATAAGACAGATTACTGCAGTTTGTAGAGAGAAATTATGGTAATTCAATAAATTGCAGCCTTTGTGATTTGCCATTTGCGTCCATTAAAATTAGGAATTCGATTGCAATTAATCTTGCAGCTCTAGAAATGGCAAACAGAATAGTAGATATATGATATATTCTTCGAGGTTAGTCTTGCACCAAAATGTTTGTTCGTGAGGTCGTGATGGTAGAGAACATTCAAACTTTCAGCAAAAAGTACTGCTTATAGTCATTTCGCCAAAGCCTGGGGGTTGCATTTTGACAGGTTTATATAGCTTACTTCCCTCTGTTTCTTTAGCCGTTACTGCAAAAAACAATGCATTAACCACAGAGCTTGTAATTCAATAAATTGCGACTGTCCACAATAATGATGTGAAAGCTTTCATGATACAATATCAGTGTTTCTGCTGTTACTTCCTTAATTAACATGCATACATTTTTAGCCGTGGCACGGCTTTAGAAGAGCTTTGTTGGATTGAAGGTGTGTCAGTCGTAGATCCGGTTTCCAATCAATAAAATACTTTATTATTAGACACAGACTGTGCTCAGTGGTTTGATTTTGTTGTGTTATGCTGCTATTGCAATACACTCTGTGGGGAAAAAGCCTTTAAGGTACGGCTGCACGATTTGAAAGAAATGTTTAATTGCAATTTTTCTGTTTTTCCATTATGTTAGAACAAAATCTTATCATTAAAAGTTCACATTTTAAAGACTGAAATTGGCCTGTGAACTGATAAACTAATAAAAGAATCACATGCTTTTCAGAGAACATGTTTGTACAGATCTAAATGACAGAGTTGGCAGTTTTTACGCAGAATAGGACTGGATATTTTATAGTTTTGGAGGAAATTATGATACTAAAAATTGCAGCTTTAGCGATTTGCTAGTTGCGTCCATTTAAATTGTACTTTTGGTGCAATTTCAATGCAATTTTTATGATTTTACGATTTTGATGCAATTTTTTAATGGTTTTGGTACAGTTTCAGTGCAATTTTGATGTAATTCTGATTCAATTTTGATGCGATTTCCATTAATCTTCCAGTCTTAATTAACTGAATAGAATATATTTTACTGACTCCCAGTGGGTGATACCAAAGCCTTAAATGTTCCCTCATAATCCAGTCATAGAACCAACTTAAGTTAAATTGACAATACATTAAACTACCCGTTCTACCATAAACAAGGCGAAAGGACATGCCACATTCATCTAAAAACCAGACTGCATATGTGTGTGTGTGCGAGTCTTAATGGTTGAAATGGATCTCTCTGGTGCCAGGATAACAAACTGGAAAGCTGGGTCTCTGTCATAGCTCTTAAACCCCACACATCCATCAGGGTCTCAGTGAGTGGAGAGTGAGGCAGACCGAGGCAGCAGCAGATTAGCCTGATTTGCCTGGGCGTTACACGGATAAGAAAACCTGCAGGGTTCTTGAACGTTCACTTTTATAGGAGCTCGTTTTGTACAGCGGATCACTCAGGAAGTACGTGCAGGCTATTTACATTTACTGCGCTAAAGGGGAAATAAGGTAACGCTGCCTCCTGCTGCACAACGGTTTTTAAAGTGGAGTCGTAAAGTTGTTTAAGGTCACTGGTGGTTTCTAAGAATGGCACCAAATGTTTAGATCTCATGGAATAGCTAAACTTGCTCTGAATTGATCAAAAAACTTGGGATAATTAAATCATTTCCTACAAATACAGCCACTACCGACTACTAAATCAAGCCATTCTCATACCAGTCTACTGCTCCAATCCAATTCTAACTCCTGTGATAGTAAAAGTTGTCACCACAGAGCATCAAAACTATTTAAAGTGAGCACATAAAGCCACAGAATAATAGTATTCCTACGTCTTATGAAAAACTATTGATGCTGGCTGTATGAGAGAATTTCATTTTGGGTTTGTTGATGTTAGCAGATGTCATGCTTTAACACTTAACAGTGTGAATGAGCTCAGGCAGTGGCTCGTTGGCAGGCCTCGTACAAGTGAATGTTAGTGACATATAATGTAAACACATCACGGAGCTCTGGTTTGGCACAAAAACCCAAAAGTACATTCTTTCAACATTTCCAAAAGCACAATTTAGCAAGAATGTTGAAATACCTTAATATTAAACTTTTGAAAATTATACACAAGTATAAAGTAGAATGAAGTCTAATTCTTTTAAAATGTGACAGATAGGACTGGGTGAAAATGGCAAGATGTTTGACCTTGTATTGATCGGGCACAATTTTCAATTAGATTTGTTTTTAATAAAAGGAAAAACATACAGGAGGAGGCTGCTCCAAGTCCACTCACAATAATTCATTTTTAGTACAATAAAAAGCATACTTTTGCTTTAGTCTGTTGGCTAAAAGTGTACTTACAGTGACTTTAAATAATATGTCCAACTTATTCCTAAGTCTGCACACTGCTCTAAACCAGACACTTTTACTGCCACAGGATTTCCTGAAGACAGCTCTCGATTATAAAACCCCAAGTGCATCATTGGCGATTTGAAACGACTGGATCTCGATTTGATTCAAATTTGATTGTCCAGCCCTAGTCACAGATGTTTAGAAAATCTATCAGCTTGATTTTATTTTTTCTGATTCTGATATTTTTTCTGGTCAAACTTGGCAAATCCAGACTGAATTCTGCATGCATTTGTGTCTATGCCATTAAACCTGCATCTGACATCACTGACTCATCCCTGAGCCAAAGTGAGTCTTACAGATGAATAATTTGACACAGCAAAGCGACCATCCCGTCTTCCCCGCCGGCTCACCGTTCTTGCGCTCGTTGAGGGGCGGCAGTGTCTGCGAGGGCTGCAGGGACAGCTCCTCCATCTCGTGGGTCATGGCCTCGCTCTGAGGACTGGGCACCAGCAGATTGGACATCCCACAACCCCCTTCTGCTGTGAGCTGGAACGCCTCCATGTTGCCTCCGGGGGGCGGAGTCAGCGTCCCTCTGTGTTCGTCCTGCTGCTGCCTGAAAGGACACACAGTATAATGCAGAGTATGTTTGCATGTACAGAGAAGCACATCATCGTAAGAGTGAAAATATCACTTTGGCCTCGTTTGTCACTTATTTTGTCCATTAGTTATCTCTACATGACATTTACTGTAACAGTGCGAATCCTTAGTGAAGAGGAAGTTGTGTGCCGCATGAACATCATGAGAGTGTTTATCTTTCCCTCTTTAAACAACAGCAAAGCAATATCCCAGTGATATGGTCATTGAATATCACTTGTTTTGCATGTTGTAACTTTCAATACAAGGCAGTCAATGATGTAACTTAACGTTTTATTTCAAATTAAAATGTAATATTTTGGTTAATAATAGAAGTCGGTGCATATTATTAGGGCCTTCCCTGGCACCAAACACACTAAACTAAACAACTCTCTTTACAATTAAAAGGTGCAGGTCCACCACCTGCTTGTGTCCATGTCCATGATATACATTTGCCTGGAATGTTACACAGTATGGCATTCAACTTTTCTTGTCTTGCATTTATTATTTGTGTGTTTTATTGCTCCAAAATACCATGAAAAATGCATTCTTATTGTGAGAGGGGTCGTCTCTCCACAGATCTGGGGTCTTATTAAGAAATCTCTATAAAACTTTACTCAAAGAGCACGTATGGCCAAAAAACAAACTTCCATAAAATTCCTCCAACGTGCTTTTCATCGCCCTGATCCCAGATTGCCTTCTGCCTCATCTAGTAAAGATCAGCGTTTTTTTGTGGGAATGCTCATTCCCATGTCAGGTTGTCTTTTTATAGATCCTACTTAATATGGAAAGTCACTTACGTAACATTTTTGTAAGTTACCGTGCTTTGGAAATAAGACCTTGACTTGTACTTGGCCTGATTGCATTACCTGCCTGTCTCCATAAAGATTGAGACATTTTCAGTCTAGACAATAACATCTTCATGGTGGTCAGAATTAGAATTATTTTATTCATCAAGGGGAAATTATTTTTGTTACAGATAGCAACCGATGTTTTCAAGATGACAAGAGGTGACCAGCAAGCTGCGTACCCTCCACTAGAAAAAGTAACCTTTAAAGAAAACTGAAATGGCTGCAGGCAAGTTTCAAACATTGCATTGTTTACGTGACCTTCATGAAGGGTTGTAGACATAGATCCACATGTGCACGTACTGTACTGTACTGTACTGTACAGACTGCTGCTCATTAACCATTTAGCTGCTCATCTGTGCTTAAGAGGAATAACCCTGGTCCTGCCGTGATGATTTCACCCAAATAGTTTCAAGCTTACAGTGGCAATTTATATAAACCATCTGGAAGGGCTCAGCCTCAGACCAAATTATTCATTAAAACAACTGGTTTGGCCATTACACCAACTAATCATTGCAAACCACTGCTCCTGGGTGAATGTTCTCACTGTTCACGATCTGCAGTGTGACTTGTGCTTTCAAACACTGTGGAACATTCAGAACAAAACAAACAGTAGTATCCATGGCTTCTCCCTGGCTGTAGTTGACAGACTGCTCTTTGGGTGCCACAGGATTTAGTGCCTCCAGCAGCACCCACATGTATCCTGCTCCCTCTTTCACCACTGCACTGTTGTGTTTGGCCAGCACTCACTGTCTGCACATGAAACTGGTCCACAAAGTGACGTACAAGCTTCTACGTGGTTATTAGAGGAAAAAATATTGGTACTTGATTTGCTGATAATCCTCTTCTGGTTGTGCAATCAAATATAATATGTATGCACGCACTACAGGTCCAAAAGGATACCTCATACCCAACCTTTAACCCAGTTATGAAATACTGTACAGCGTCGAGCCGTTCAAGTAGTCTCAGACATAATTTGTGGACACTGACTACGCAGCCTGGTTCTTGTGTTTACATTCTGTCTCGTTAATGTTAACAGAGCAGCAAATTAAAAAACGGTCATTTTGTCCTTTGTAGAAAACGCATTGTTGTTATGTTCATCACATTTGTCAGTGATAACTATATCCAACTTCAACCTCTAGTTTTAAAAGTTCACTTATTATTGTAGAACTAAACTTGTTGTCAAACTGCTATGTTTTTGGTGCATTATTGTCCAGCATAACATTAGCTTTAAGAAATGCTGATTACGAAGTTGTAGTGCTTAAGCTAAATTTGTCGCTAATAGCTTACAGTAAAAACCCAGACAAAACAGTGCTACACATAGTAATGTTTTCTAATGAGGCTCTGATGTCACTCTTGAGTGATCGTATTGCCAAAACAGCCCTGGTTTTTCATAGTTTGCGAAGCTCATGCTAACTCTCCCACAGAAAATGAGTCAGTGCTGTCACTGTTAGCTACAGTCTGTTACAAACATTTTGCTTTTATGCTTTTATGCTTAATGTAGTTGAATATTGTCCTAATAATTAAATATAGGAAAATGAAAACTCATGGAATGGTACTGGCTCATGGAATACAGTGGTTTGTTTACAAACACTGGAAGGTGTATCGTGATTGTATCTCAAAGGAACGATTATAATCCCTGAACTTTACCTGCAGGTTTGTGCATACTTAGCATTCCAAGTTAGGGGAATTGCCTAATTTGAGGTGTGCTGCTACTACATCCCAAAATGCACTGCACTATAAACTCTGATCGAAACTAGATACTCATTTGAACAAGCATCAATACTGAATAAAATGGCATAAACAGGAAAGAATAGAGGTTAGGTTATACTTAACTGGACTTTATGTGAACAGTTTTTAGAATGGTCTGGATATATATCACAAAGACCAGATGGAAATATTAAAGACACTATTATTATTTTGTGTTGAAAACTCCAAATTGTGGTATAGAGTCTTTCCTTGCAATTAGGGCTGAACAATGTATCGCAAAAGTATATTGTGCAGCCCTAATTACACAATGTACTCGCAACTGTGTGATGCATAATCAATACTGCAACAAGCTAAATATACAGTATAACATCAAGTTCCTCCATCCAACAAAAATGTACACATTTCAAAATGAAAATGTTCAACAGCTCAGTTTTTTATTCATAATTATCCTTCTTCAGTCTACATTAGCGTTGATTTTATCTTGGTTTTGTCTCTATCATGCAGTCCTATTTGAAATAGAACTTGAAATGTCAGTATTGTGACACAGCAGGGTTAAGAGCAGGACAGTCAAAAAGAAAGATTTTTTTTATCTCAAAGGTTTTATTGGACAGGACAGTGTAGTGCGAAATGGGGATGGGACCAGAGAGGACATTCGGCAAAATGTCAGAGCCAAGAGTCGATCTCACGATGCTGAAGCCGGCCGCACAGAGCCTGGCATATGTGCTGCTTGGACCACTCGACCACTGGGCAGCACAGAATGCTAATTTTCAACACCACAATCTCATTTCCGTGTACAAATACATTTAAAAATGAGAACCTAATATGACGCACATTTTCCATTTATAAGTTTCAAGCTCAGACGTCAGGAGGGTTCATGAGCTCCACTAATCTCACTTTAAGCTCTAACCGGGAGACCAAACATCTCACGGTGAATTAAATGTAGATGAATGTGTGTTGAATCTGGCTCCCGCTGCCGCGCTCTGTTCTGCCCGGTGTCTCTTCCACTTTCTAATACTGCTCTTCGTCACACTTTGGGGGAGTGAGGCCGCTGTGTTTCTGGTGCGTTCGGGCTCACTGGGTTTCTGTGACACCACATCAGAGCTGCCGTAACGAGATCTGGAGTAATTAACCTGCTCCACGCTAAGCCCCTCATATAGATTACACTCGAGCGGTGCGTCGGCTGTGATGGAGCTGGAAACTACTGGGAGCAAGAGGGACGCACACCAAGGAATTTCTAGATTTGTCAATAAGTAGATTGCTGCTTAGATTAGGGACACAATACATATTATTGACTTTTTTTTTTAGCTTGTTCGCTCATCAAAAACATCCCTTGAGTTGCATTTCGCTTCAGTCCTGCTTGTTTAATGTATCCCGTTTTGCAAGTCCTCTCCCCTCTGAGCCTCAGAAAATACTCTGTTTCAAATTTGCCATCTTTGTGACATCATAGGTAGAGATCTTCTAGACATCTTTTTTTTTAAAGTCCATAAATTGTCTGCAGAGTCGTTCTGAGTATTTCTACCTCAAGTCGTGGTCATTACAACTATGTGCAAGGTAGCATTTGGTTTATCTCCCCTTTGTAATTCCTTCTGCTGCCAGTAGATGGAGTGTACATGCAATATCTGATGGCGCCTTACTGATATAAAGTAATGTGTGTTCAGTAGATGCAACATTTTAAGTTCTAAAACATCTCACACACACTCAAGAGCATGTCATTTAAGGTATTTTTATGAATACAAACTGAAATGTATTGTAGTTGAATTTATTGCCAAACTGTGAAACATTCTAGGCAAAGCAAGCAGATGGCACACCCTCCACCAGAAAACCACCTTAAATACCCATGTTATGCCATAAAAATATCCATTCAAGGCGCTGTACCTGATCTTTGCTGTTTTGAAACATGAAAAACACAACTAGTTTATTTCAAAATTCACCTGCATTGTCCTCTTTCAAAATGCAGTACCAACAGCCTAATTATTCGCCGCTATGGGTTTATAAGCACTTTTTACGAGTTTACGAGGCCAGAGCGAGTTTTGCCACCCTGTGTAAAGCTAAGAAACATTAGAAAGCGAACTCTCGTAGAATACAACGCTCTTTCAATAGATGCAGAGAAGCGCTATGGTCTCATTTTCACCTGAACAGACGCTTTTACATTATATCTGTACAGGGGCAAAGCAGATTTGACTTTATTAAATGCAAAAAATTGACGTTTCAAAACAGTGAAAGTCAGGTACAGCGCCTCCGCAATCCTGTCTTAAATTTGCATATCTATCCCAGACAGATGTGTGTACCTACCTCTAGTGGCAGAGGGCAGCAAGAGACGTCTGTGGGAGTTTGTGTGAGGAGTCGGACTAAGCCATGAGGTCCAGCCTGACAGGAAACACAAACACAAGGAAATTATCTTAACGAGGAAAGCTCCATGCAAACCACAGTTCCTACGCCAATCTGTTAAATAAGCAAAAATGCACAAATGAGGTTAGTCCACATTAAAAACCACACACAAGTACTTTATTTGTGATGTTTGACTGGTTTTCAGATAGGGCTGCAACTAACAAACAATAATTTTAGTAGTCAACAAGACAAACGATTACTTGTATTGACAATTTAGACTTCTTAAATACATTTTTAACTGAATACATTTGGAAATATACTGACTTAAAGCTTCTAGATAAAGAAGATTTAAAAGTAAAGCATATTATTGATGAATATCAGAAATTGCTTATGCTTTGATATTTTGATTTCATACTGCCACTGTCTTTGTTATAAAAAGATCTTTTTGTATGTGATTTTGAATCTTTAATGTCCAGATTATCAAAATACGACAATAATTTCAAGTAGATGCAATTAGTTGATTAATTGTTGCAGCTTTATTTTCACATGCCACCCCTACATTATAAACCAGTCAAATTATTTAGTTTAAGTGGTGCTTTTGTTGGCCCCAAACACCAATATATGATCTTTAAATCTTTATAAATTGTCTTTTTTGTTAATCCATATGAAAATTCAACGATGAAGGTGCAACGATATAGCAATTTGAACATTTACAACGTATTGCAGCACTGTGCGTTACTGACAGCAAAGAGAACATCACAGAGTTCAAACTGTATTGTCGTGAACGCGGGTGAATAGGTGCGTTTGAAGATGTCCAGGGAACAAAGCGGACGGTAAGTAGCACTTGAAGCGGCCTGAATGCTCTGATGCGTGTGTGTGGGGTTGCTAAGACGATCGGCAGCCGTCTCTATGGCGATGGAAGTGGATCCCGCTCCATCCAGAGACAAAAGGACCACAAAAACGAACGCTCTGAAACGGCACGCTGCAGAGCCTCTCGGCAGAAGGACCAATAGTGACCAGAGAGAGCACTCCTGTGTACTTTACAAGGCAAATATCTGGATTACACTGGAGACATGAGGAGCATTAATGCAGTCTTATGTAAGGCAGATTTGCATGCATCATCTTTGCATTTAACTTTAGGCTAGCTTTAAAGTGGACATATCATGCTTTTATTTTCACCTTTTGAACATTTAAAACATTTACCTGGGGTCTAAATTAACTATACCTGCAATCTACAGTCTGAATTCCTCCTAATTTTCTTTCTACATGCCTCTCTTTTACCCCTTTTGTAAGGAGTGCTTTTGTGCGCCTTGTTTTGGCACTGTCTCTTTAAATGCAAATGAGTTAGTTCGCACCCCACCCCCTCCCATGCGCATTGCATGCAGACTCCGCCCCGTTCAGCCATTGTTGTAGTACCAAACACAGTCCGTCTGTCGGATCCAAAACTTCTCCAAAGTTAGAAAAAAACGTAATGACAATCGAAAAATGGAAACAAGCGAAGACATCAACATCCAGCCTTACATGTACGAGCCAGAGTCTGACACAGACCAAGAGGAAATCGAAGACGACGATCCTCCGCAGCAAAGACTTCAAATGGCTGCATCTCAATGGTTTGTTTACTACTATGTAATTCGCTATGCGCTCCGTTAGCTTAACTGTGTGTGAAAGATATTAGCAGGTTGTCTAATGGACCCTCACTTTACCATCTTACTACAACAACAGACCGGGGAAAAAGGCTACTGTCAAGTCAGTCAGCGTAGTTACGGTGCTGCGGGCTACGCTTGCTGCGCGCTAATGCTAGCGACATGCTAACGTCAGCTATTAACAGTCTGATGCGAGTTCTGCCTTATGAAAACATCAAAAATAAATGTATTATATGTGTATATAAAGACATGTTCCCTAAGCAGCTGGAAAACAGCCGAGTAAAAGATGGGCAGCTACAGGTGTAATGCTAATCCCTCACAAATGGCCAGAACACGGGTAAAGAATGACTGAATAAAAAATAGGTCTAATAAACAGTGTTTCAGCGTTTCTTGACTTACCGCTCCACTATATCCGTCATCTCCATAGACCGAAGGAACTGACTCTTCGATCAAATGCAATCTTTGAGCAAATCCCTCGTTGTACTGGCGGAGGTTACTGTAGCACTCCTCTTTGAAGTGCTTAGCACACAAACTGAACATTCCCCACTGTCGGTGGTACATTACCACGAAAAATAAAACGTAACCAGCCGATCTCAGTTGTTCGGATGCAGGCGGTCGGTGTAATGAGTTGTGCTGGTAACACAACCAAGAACAGAGCATTTTAACTTGTCTACTCGCACCTTTGACATCTTTGCGCTTGGACTACAAAATCGCTACGAGGAAAATAAAGATGGCGGTCTCTGCCGGAAGCTCTTGACCTTGTTTAGTAGTTCCGCTGTGACGTGATAGATAAAAATACGTAACAGATAATGCGGATATTCGAACAAACTGAGAAATATGTTGCAAAATTTATATAAATATATCTCTGCAGCTACTTAAGTGATTAATTTCAACTTTTATCCACTACCAGACACCCACAGTACACAATAAAAGGTATCTAAGGGCCAAAAAAGTAGATTTTGCATGATATGTCCCCTTTAAGTCCGTGCCGACATGATATTGATAATATGGGAATTTATTTACATGACTTAACAGTACGGCTTGTACATGTAATTATGCTTTTTCTGGGTATTTAGTATTAAACTACTGTGCCCTATAGTTTAAAAAAAGTGTAAAAATGTACCAAAAAGAGCCACAATTTTATTTGAGATCACAATGTTCCATATGATTTTATTTTCTCTTGTAAAAACAATTAGGATGTATATGGTTCAAGAAAGAGCTGGGCGATAAATCAAATTCATCGAATTCATTCATCATTAAATAAACTGAAAAATTGTTAAATTATTAAATAGAGGTGAGCGATATTGACAAAAATATCGCAGTATATTTCTGATAACGATATTAAGACGATATTATGTCAATCCAACAAAAAGAAGTTTTCCTTTTCAACATTTTCATTATGCTTCTCTGTGTCTCAGTCAAAGGTGTCTGTGCAGCTTTAGCGGGAGGATTGTCAGGTAGAGTCGGCAGATCATGTGTCAGGGCGGTTTGAGGAGAGTAACAGCCCTCAGTGTCCAGCATCCCAGGCATGACGAAGCAGGTGAACTCTGGAGACACAACGGGAAAGCCCTCTGCCTCGCTTTCTGTTTCAGTGCCTGTCTCAGTCGCTGCTGAGAGTATTTCCTGTTAAAGGTCTACTGCTACGTTTGGTGTGAGAGGTCTGTAGCATTTACGAGGTCCTTGCACGGTCCCCATGGTTTCAAGAAAAACAAATAAAGCATTTCACTAAAGCAAATAGTAAATAACTTCAGTCCTTTGAACTGCACAAGCTGTACTTCTTAGTTGGTTAAAGATGTCATGTCAAAAACTGAGCCCACAAATCAAAAGCCAGCCAGGTAGCCAAAAAATGTGTTAAAACATGGTCTTTGACGGTATTAGTTGGTTTAATTATCAGACAAATGTGTACAATTAATCATAAAAGTGCATAAATATCACCTTATATCCTTATTTGAAAGTTTACAAGATAACTTCCTTTCATTTTTACCATACTCTATATTAAAACTTTGCGTATCTTCAAAACAACGCTCACGATATTATCAAAATTTTGATATACACTTCTAGCACAGTGGCCAACTTAAGCGGCTTTTCACACCTTTCCATCACGTCTATTTTCACAGAAAAACTTTTTGTTATTAAATGAGTTTACCCCTGATTTTTTTTAAATCAGAGCATGCTTTTGTGCAGCGTGCTGAGGACAGGAGAGGGAATTCAGCATGAAGTAATAGTCTGGCTTATTCATGCGTTTCAGCTTCCTGTTATATGCAGTCATTCAAAAGATACGATATTTAGTGTGAAACTGTTCATCACTATGGCAACGGTCCTAATTTCTCATCATTCTGAAACCCATACATAGAGGATTAATATAAAGACAAACACTAGTGAAAAAAAGTAAAGTAAAAGTAAAAGACTAAGGCCTATAATAAAACTATTGAACAATAAACTAAAATAGACTTTAAGCCCATAGCCATAAAACTCTCAGCATGTCATGGCAAGTTTTGGAGTCTGGATACAGCCAAGATAACGATTATTTGATTACTAAATTAGTTGACGATTACTTCAATAAGCTATTAATTTATTACATTGTTTCAGCCCTAGATATAACACAGTACGGAGACAGACAAGGCCATGCTAGTTTGTTACGCAGATTGTTTTGGGGGGGGGACTTCAATCTAGGCAATGATGATGATGCTGATATTGTTATTGTACATTTTCAAACATTACATAATAGCTGATTTCAGAAAGTAATCATTTTAAGCAAGATCCACCGCTTGGCAGATTGGTAACAAAACAAACATTCTCCACTGGGACGAGAGAGGGGGCGTTTCCTTTTTTTATCTCGTCCCTATTCAGCGCAAACAAAAACAGCTCAACACTCGAGCAACGTGACCGAAACGACAGCACCGAGAGTTGCTGAGAGCTAAACATCACGATGACACAGCAAGAGCAGATGGCGGCGGTGGCGTGCTGCTCCTCTGTTGTTCTAGTGGGGGCGTGTGTGTCAGACGCAGGGGAAAAGCATGAGACTGCGGGCCTGAGCGGGTGCCACGGGCTCCGGGGCAGAGAGCGACGGATGGCAACAGATAGGGACTGGTGGTATGCGCCGCCTGTGGCTCTCCAACGCTCAATGATTAACAAGTATGCACTGATTTACTGCCTCCCACGGCGAGACGTACATTTTTAATGTGTGTGGGGTAATGAGACACTAGTAGATCAGCCTATTGTTATAATAGTAGATACACTGATACTCACAGATATGCAACATGATGAATTAAGAAATTGTAAACGAAACAAAAATGGGTATAAAGCAGGGGTGGGCAATTATTTTGACGCAAGGGCCACATTGGATTTTTACACTTGCCTGGGGGCCGGACCATTTTACACACATACTACTACACATAGACTTAATGCCTAAAATACACAAAAAATTACTACAGATTAGCAAAAATCATTACCTTTATTTAGTGGGAACAGTGCAGTTGATCACTCCTTTTATCCAATGCATCAAAGTTTGGTGTTATTCTAGTGGTGGCTGTTCTCAAAACTGATTTTTAATGAACAAGCAGCTGCTCAGGAAACTATAAAATGACAAATGCACCACACCTAACTCATACAATTTTTTATTAAATGCTTTGCGGGCCGGATCAAAATGCCAAAAGGGCCGCATGTGGCCCCCGGGCCTTAGTTTGCCCCCCTCTGGTATAAAGGCTACATTTTCTGAGGTTAAAACTGGGCTAAACTGGAATAGCAAATTAGCGTACAGGCTTATGACAAAATGGCTTCAGAAACAAACGTAAAGCAAAATAGGGTTGTCAAAAGTATCAAAAAGCATATATTAATTGATATTAAAACTTTATACTTATGAGTAAATATTGATTGAAAAATTACATTATAAGAACAAAATTTGCAGTTTTCTGAATCAGAACTATTGTAAAGACCACTGGGTTTAATAAAGACATTTGTGTTGAAAATGTCGGTCACACCTTGTGTAACACCTTGACCTACAAAAGAGCATTTTTAATTAACATTGTAGTATCAAAATCAGTACTGAGAAAAGATTTATAGCTATATAGATAGACAGATATAAGGAAATTTAAAATTTAGCTTCTCAGTCAATTTTGAATCTCAGTCAAAGGTCTCAGAGCAGCTTTAGCAGGGGTATTTATGGTATAGAGTCAGCAGATCCTGTGTCAGGGCAGTTTGAGGAGATTAACAGCCCTCAGGACAAAAGACTAATCAGCGTCCCGCAGCTCGGGCATCACAGTCAGTGTCCAGGTGGAGTGGAACTCTGGAGGAAAGCCCTCTGCCACTCTCACTGTTATTTCAGTCGGTGATGAGACGGTCATTCCCATGAACTATCTACTCTTAAAGGTCTTCTGCTGCAGTTGGTCTCCATGGTTGCAAGAAAAATAAACGGCTCATTTCACACAGTCCATAACGTCACTCTTTTGAACTGCACAAGCCACACTTCTTAGTTGGTTAAAAGGTCAAAATGTCATGTTAAAAGCTGAGCTGAGCAGTTTTTAAAACTGCTCAGTCAACCATGAGCAGTATTCTATAGTATTAAAATTGAAATTTTAGTATTGCAACAACACTTATACATTATGAGTTAAAATAAAAATGTTTAAAAAGCAAGCCATTTCTATATAATTACATAGGTAAATAATAGCGCTTTCAAACTACAAAAATGTCAAACTTGATGTTTAAGGGTTAGTCTCAAGACGAAGAAAGAAGGAACAAAAAAACCTTATTTTGTAGAATAACATTTTCAACCCAAAATAAAGGTAGTTTCTTCAGTATTATCATGTGCTAGCTATGCTAGCTCTGATAGCGATCAGAGAATTCCATTATGCAGCAATTTGGATCTGAGTTTTGATTTTATGACTACCCCTCTAGCTAACGGCTAAATAACCCTGTGTCTTCCAGGCATTTCTCTGGAAGTCGCCCCTAATTCTTGATCTTATCGCTAACACAATCCTCAGGGGAAGTTCTGACTCAAGTGGATTTCTAGAAATACTTAATTTCCTGTTAGAACAACAAATGTCACTAACAGACATGGTCATCACCAACTGAACTTTCAGCTTTTCCCACTGTCTCTCAGTAAATGGACGGATTCTCTGACTGGACTTAGATTTTGCTACAGTTCTACACCAGATGCCCTTCCTTAAACAAGCCATTCGGAAAAACTAAAAGAGGACACCTAGCAACAACACACTGGTCTTGTAGCTCTAAAACGCTAAAACATGTCTTTAAACGTATTAGCTGAGGTTGGATGGTTACGTCACTAATGTTGTTTTAGGGATCTACTCAAACATTTTTGCTATATTGTCCATAAATGAAGCTATTAAAATGACATGAAATGTGTAATTTTCCAAACAAGGGTATAAACTGATATTCGCCCACTTTTATGGTTAATTTTATGGTCCTTTCACGGTTTGCAAGACATTTGTAGACACGTTTAAGCACATTCCTGATGCATCGTAAAAATATTGTCGGAATACTGTTATTGAGATATTCACTTTTGTCAATGCCTTTTGAGTATCAGACAAATGTGAAATGCATGACAAATTTGGTAAATACAGAATTCCAACAAAATTTATTTTCTCTGATTTGTAGTACTTTACGGTTGTATAAGCAGTCAGTCCTCTTTAGCATGATAACTTCTATTTCCATTAGTCCACTGACTAACTGAAATTAACAAAAAATCTGTAGAAAATACACTAAATTGGTCAAATTCATCAAAACCATCCCTCAACACTACCAATGATATATCGCCAATCCCAACCAAAAATGTATTTACAGGGATAGTCTTATCTCTCAAGTTTGAATGGACCTGACTAGAGACATCATTATTAGGTTAATCAGTGATTTTTAATAGAGCTGCACGATATTGGAAAAATATCTACTTGCAATTTGTCTGACCAGTATTGCGATTAGATTAGCAATTTAGGTTTTAATAATGTGATTCTGTTCAAAGTTCACATTTTAAACACAACCAGGAGAATTGACAATAAAACATGTTGTGATTTTAGTTTTTGTTGCCTTTAGATGCATTTTTGTCCCTTTTTAGTGCGTTTTGTCAGATTTGATGCTCTTAGGCATGTTTTTGTTGCTTTCAGACACATTTTAGTCAGTTTTCTAGAGCTTTCAGTACCATTTTTGTTGCTTTTTTTAACATGTTTTGACGCTTTTAGTCGCATTGCATTTTTTCCGCTTAACAAATCTAAACTACAGCAGTCTTTATGCTGAATAAGACAAGATATTTTGTTGTTGAAAATATTGCTCTTTAAAAAGCCTTTTCGATTTACTAATTGCATCCTTTCAAATTATGATCTTGATTCGATTTCGATTAAATGTGCAGCCCTATTACTTACGTCAAAAAAAAAATCATGAAACCCATAAAGTAATACACGTGAGAATGGTAATTGGTCATTACAGCTCAATCAATCTTTGCTCAAAAAAGTAAGCTAGTTAAAAAGCTGGATTTTATGGTGATCTATTGGGCAACGTCAACAATTTTAATGTTGTTTGTTCATCATGGGCAGTGTTGGGCAAGTCCCTTTAAAAGTAATGAGTTACACTTACCCATTAATTCTCCCCAAATGTATATTATTGAGCGACAAAAGTAACTAAATACCAGCAACAAAATCATCCAAAATAAACCCACTGCTGCTGTTCAAGGAAAAATTGAGCTGAAGTCGACCTTTCAAGTAAATCATCAAAAGCACCACCAGCATTAAATATGTTATGAACTCAAACGCACCAAAACAGACACCCGTGGTTCCCTCACAACAAGCAGTACAGGATTATCACTTTTGCGCAGAAGACACAAACCAAAACAGTGCATTTACCAAACACCCGCTGATATCAGAACCAGAGCTGAACTGCAGCCAAATAGATACTGAAATAACTTACGAGAAAGCAGACGGCTACACTGGCCTGGCTCACATCATTTTAGCCATGTTTTAACTCCAAACACACTTGAAACTACACTTCCGTCACAAAGAGCCGCAAAATAACGACGCATTCTCATTAAAATCCACTTGTCAACTTCAACACATTTCCTTTTGTTTTGAAAGACTGACGATCAGAGCGTTTGTCTGCTAGAACAATGAAATGTCAGGAAAGAGTCTACACCCGCCTCTCGCTCCTTCTGATTGATTACTTTTATCGCCAATCTCTTTTTTTACCCAATCACTGTCTCTAATCCTACGTCTTGCTCCTGTTTACTTCCTAGAACAAACTTTGCTGAATGAGACGAGAGAGTAAAATAGACGTAAATAGAGTAAAATAACGAGCTGCGTCAGTAACTATAACGGCCATTAGTAATGCCGCTATACTTAAATTATATTCCCCTACGCTGGTCATTGGGTCAGTAATCATAACTAATCGTGAGAAGAAACATCATTTTACAATAACACTAACATTTATTTGATATCGTTACACTCCTAATCCTGATTGAGACCGTTTTAAAGACTATCTGATCAATTGCTTCTCCATATTTTACGCCGTAACCCAATCCACCGCACTTGACGGGAGAAAAAGAATCGTCCAAAACATAACACTACATCCTCAGAGGTTCGCGGTCTCAATGGAGGAGCAAAAAATAACCTTGTGGTGAAGGATTTCAAGCGGTGTGACATTTCCTCTGTTCATTACGAGCCCATTATAGTGATGGCGGCGCTATCGTGTCCCTCTTCTGCTAACAATCCCCACGCTGATCCGGCTGACGTACGCTTTTCCCACCGACGCATCGCGGTACGGCTTGTTGACATAACTTTTGGGAGAACATATTTGCGAGATGACGGCGGCGTTTGGGTGTGCCGGTCGCTTTAGGCTGCCTCGTCTCCTCTTCGTTGGATTTGCCAGCTGCAGCGCAGGTGACCAGCTTTATGACGACTATAAAAACCACAAAAGGCATTGCATAAATATGACAAAAGCTTGACTATGCTGACTGTTGGGATCAATGAATTGCATTTTTTTAATTAAACGGAGATATTTCCGCCTAATGGTGAAGGAAAAGAAATCAAGGTCAAATTGGGGCTGGGCATAGATACAGTGATAAAAATCGAATCGTGAGCTGGTCCCTGTGACAATCTGCTGTTTTTGTGAAGTCGTCGTATCGTGATTCACTGTTTGTCTCTTTAATGCAGCTGTCTGTTCAAACACACTTTTTCTCCTGTTGTTTAGCCTCTGAAGCATCTAAGCAGATGATCATATTTACCTCTTATAGACCAGGGCTGCACAATTTAACGAAATCAACACAAAATCACAACTGTAATGGATGCAATTAGCAAATCGCAAAGGCAAACATTTTTAAAGTGCAATAATTTCAACAAAATGTCTTGCTTTGATTTGAATAAAAACTGCTAACACTGTAGTTTGGATTTGTACAAACATGAAACTGAAACAAGCGACAAAAGCGTGACCGAAAGCGATAAAAATGCATTCAAAATGCATTTACAAACAACTAACTTGACTCAATGCACTAAAACGTGACTAAAAGTGACAAAAACGCATCTAAACATGACAAACATATCGCCCAGCCCAAGACAACTTTCACTATCTATATACCTGGGCTGTGTCCCACCAAAGTGGGGTAGCCTAGACAGGGCACACACCCTCACCCCCAAACCCTCCTTCCGTGACCCCCCTCCCCCATCTGCACCAGTGCCCCCTCCGCATCACCATCACAACTTTTTTTTTTTTTAATTATTGTTCACACCTCTGCCAAGGAGGCCAAGCCCACACTGGCGTCCGCCCGCCCCCCATCCATGCACTGGATTTAATCAGGCAGCCAGCGCACCCGAGCGGAAAACCCCCAGGAGACAACTTTCACTAAAAGAATAAAACTCTCCATCGACAAAGGAATAAAGCAATGCTAAATTAGAAATAAATTGTGGATATAATAAATACTTTTGAATTTACAAATGGAAAAACATTTTGACATAAAGTTTCAGTGTGGTGACACTCATTAGCATCAGCGATAATATAGAATATTGATAGTTGATTTTATAAAGTGTAAGTATAACCAACTTTTTCCATTTGTTGACATTCCAGATGCATTGTTAAAATATTGTCAGAATATTGCTATTGATATTCATTTTTGTTATACCGCCCACCCCAGAGTTTAAATCAAGGCAAATGTGAAATGACTGTATGACAACTTTAGTACATATAATAACAATGTATTTTGTTTTCTATAATAATTATTTGTCATTTTTTTAACAGCCATGTAAGCCCTATTTAGCTTGATTGCTTTTCTAAATGTGTAGAAAAAATATCGCCCCAATATATCAGGAAATTAGTTTTGACCTAAACAAATATACTGTAAAAAAAGACTGTTGTGTGCTGTCTGCGCCTAATTATAAAGTGTTATTGTCTGAGAACCAGGAAGTGCGCTGATTGCATGCTAGTTTTTGTTAGCTTTACTAAACTAAACTAAACTAAACTAAACATGGAGAATCAGCATTTCAGTTTCTTGCAGCTAAAACCTGGAACAGTCTCCCTGAAGATAAGAAGACAATGTTCAAATCCAGGCTAAAAACAGTTTTGTTTAGATGTGCATATGACTGAAAGATCTATCTGCACTCTTCTTTTTTAAAGCGCTTTATTTTTAAATGATTCTGTATGTCTTTTTGTGTTTTGTGATTTTAATGCAACTTTTCCTGTTTATGTAAAGCACTTTGAATTGCCTTGTGTACGAATTGTGCTCTACAAATAAACTTGCCTTGCCTTGACTGTGAAAATTCCACTCTAAAAAACGTATTGTGTACATTTCGCTCGAAACTAATAAAGCATCCATCTATCTAAAAGCCCTTAGAAACTCTTTAAAAGTTTAAAATGAACCAGTTTTGTTTTTCACAGTTTTGAAAACAGGTGCAGTGCCTTTAAGAATTTTTGCGCTCGTCAGCAGCTCGGCCTAAACAATGCCAACAGTGTGCGGCGATAGGGATGGAGTGTCCACACTGGTTTCCGCACACTGTCGCCAAGAGGTCGGAGGTCAGGTATCTACAAATAGTAATGTTGGTGAGGAGTTCCAGCCATGTCAGCCCGTACCCCTGCGCACGGGACGCACACAAGCCCGCAGGAGATAACAGCCGCACTCTCGGCGCACACAAAGCCCAGAGCAGCTGAGGCGATCTGGTTTCTGCCCTGCACAAACACAGGGATATGGCACACAGATGGGTGGGACTGTATGTAACGCTATACAAAGCCAATAGGAAGTGCTCCAATAGGAAGTCGCAAGATCGGAGGGTGGGTTACACTAAAACAATCAATAGTGTAAGTGCCCATGAGACTAAGTGAAAGATAATATGGGCTCCTCCTCTGTGTGTCCAAAATCAGCGCCTACCAACTCAATAATCTGAACTGGATAATACCATATATAGCGCAGGAAATGGTATCCTTGACCTTTATCAGAGTAGTTATTAGGGATGCACCACTGCAGCTTTTTCAGTCCCGACACTGATTTAGAGTATCTGCCGAAACCTGATAGCAACTGATACCAGGTTACTGTCATTAAAACTACTTCAACATGTTATCAAAACTTCCTAAAGGATTAGGAGTTGTTCAAACCGTATAACATTATTTGTACATCAATTACATACATTTTATGACAGTATTTTTAAAAAAATCAACAATAACTGAATTCTGAAGGTTCTGCGCTTTAAAATTTGGTTTCGCATGTCAATATTTACTGGGTTGAAGTTGGGAAAAATGTGTTTGTGTTCTCAAAATGGCTGATTAAAGTATCTGGTCTGTAGGGCTGTAGTCGACTAAAGAAATTCTTGGTTGACTAAAGACCTTCCCTATCGACCGATTCGTCGACTAAAAGAGTGTGTGGCAAATATATGAAGTATCTCTATGTATCTGACCCAAACTGCACACAAAAAAACACAACTGCACTGGAGTTCATGCAAAAAATAACAACTTAAACAGAAACGTACCAAGAAACAAGAGTATTTAAACATTAGCAATTGATTAGACTCATGATTCACTCAAAAATCTTTAGCTAACTCAACCCTCATCTTCACTTTTTCACTGTTTTTGTCATGAAATAAATAGTTGACTAATGTTGACTAAAACACCATTAATCAACAAAACAACTGAAAGACGACCTGTAGATGCAGGTATTGGTGCATTCCTGGTAGTTATCATTTTTTACCATAATCATTATTATCCTTTCTTATGTAGAGCTGCAGTAAATTGGAGACACTAAACAGTTTGGGGGAAATGATCAAGACTGGCCTAACATCAGGGTCAGGGTAAAAATAGCAATAAAGTTAGTTTCCCTAGACTCTAAAAAAAGATTATCAGCAACAACCATGAAAAAAGCATCTCAAAGGGAGGGTCTGCTCTTCTGTTTCCAAAACATCCCGCTCACAATAACCTTGCCTGAAATTGCTGAAGCCAAAACCAAAAGACCACCTCCAATTAAAAAAAAAGTCCACTAATCAATGGAGTTCTGCCAATTCCAGATACAAGGTCCAAAGATTTCACAGAGAATTCTGGATGAAAGTTTGTGTAAACAGTAATGGCATGTTGGCATGTTTTGAATGTTTTCAGTTCGGCAATCTTGACACCAGTGAGGAATTTTGATGCTATTAAATTGGAACATAGCACAAGTTGAATGATGCAGAAAACTGTTTAACAAGGCTCGTGTCGTTCTTTGGAAATGATCCGGATGTCAGACAATGTTGCTGTTTAAAAATAAGATTTTTCGCAGAGTTTCAATTCAATTTGTCACTTCCTCCAAGCACAAATAGACCTGGTTTGAAGGTACTGATACAATTATATAGCTTATGTATAACAAAAACAACACAGAGTATGAGAAGATCTGGTCAACAAAGTGTGGGAGTTTGTCTGGCTATCTGCAAGCGGTGCCGTAGTATTGAGCCTTAAAATAGTCACATAAGTCTGGTCCAACGCAAACGTCTGCTTTAATCCAAAGATAACACGTGTATGATGACATCAGTGGGGCTCTGTTTTTCTCACAAACTCACACATGTATCTCTACTTCCTTCCTGGACAAAAGGAAAAAAAGAAAACAATCTGGAAAAGCACACAAAGGGATCGGGACTGGCTTCAAATCTGTCAGAAAACCCTTGGATACTCCAATTAAAACATGAAACAAGCTTGTTAACCCACAATCTTAAAATATTTGGCAGTGCGAGTAATTACCCACAGTGCCCGAACAATGAAGAAAACAGTCCACCTTCGGGCTAGTATTAAGAACTTGGACACTGATCAATGCGCTACCACATGCGAAGGGAGTTTTTGCATGCGGTTTCATTACATCCAATTCTCTGCGGGGCGAGATGCGGTAAGCCCCGTCTAACCTGATCTGCGCACGGCAGTCTTGCAAGCCAATACTGCCCTGGGAGGCTGGAATAAGCCGAACACAAGGGCTTTTAGAGATGGTGGTAATTATTTTCCTGGAGCGCAATAATATGCAAAGTTCTTTGGACAGATTGGCCAAAGTAACCACAACTAGGATGACCAACTCAAATTGTAGTAAAAGTGGAACAACGAAGCCTTATAAAGTCTGCAATAAAGTGTATAATATACATTGTTAATGCATTAAAAGAAAGTTAAAGGTGACATACTATGCATTTTTCAAGTACTTAGTTGAACTGTAAAATAAGTAGATCATAATTTAATATTTAGTTCATTGTAAACAGCAATATTGATCTGAAACTGCTTAGTAATGAAAAGGGGAAAATCGACTTCCTGTTGAGAACTGCACAACTGACAAGCCCCGCCTCTTTGTAGTAACATTTCACCATAACAAGCAGTGCGTTGTCATTTGTACACAACTTTAAGGAAACTAATGATGACGAAACATTGTTAAAAAAGCTGAATGAAGTAGATATTTTTCACTAAATGTCCCCTTTAAAGACTTTTGCGAAGTAATTGATCCCATCACATATATTCCCAGTAAGGCAGGAACCACCAAAAAGATCAAATCGTAGAGCAAGCCAAGTATGTATGTGCCTTATTACACAACAACGAGTTTGTGGTTAGTGTCACTTCATCCCGTGCCAACTCGTAGTGATGCTGCGTAATGATAGAGCACATCCGGACTCTGGAATAAAGGGTAGAATTAGCACAGCGCCTCAAATAACAGGGACAAAAAATAGCAATGTAATAATTTGCATGTTGGGGAACACGATTTTTCCTTGAGGGCTGTTATCAGGTGCAATTAAAGTAAACGTTAATCACAGGAATAAAAAAAAAAAAAGTGGTGGGTGTGGGAATGGCTCGCCTTTAAGCTGACTACTTCAATCTGACAGGTGAGTGAGTGCATCTACTGCCGAATAAAAATGATAACAATCCCCTAATGAAAATACATTTAGGGTGAGAATGTACTTAAACGTCATTACATTAAATCGACGTTCATTTCCTAGCTTGATTACCCAGTGTAAGCACGTTTTTTGCCCATCTTCCCCCAACAACACAACGTCCTCCACACATTTTCGCCTGTTAGCTCGGCGGCTAACACAGGCTAACATGCTAAAAACAAGGCGGCAGCAGCGCAGCCTCTTCGCCGTGCGCTCTTACCGGACCGTGAGGACGTTAGCTCCGGATCCGTGGGGCGCTGCTGGTGAAGACATTGACGGAAGAAGTGTCCGCTGTGTTCGGCTGGTTTCCCCGACTGCTGCCGCTGCTGCTGCCGCTGGGGGGGATTGAAGTTTATTTCGCGGAGGAGGAAAATGGCTGCGACTGATTCGGATGCAGGGTGACGTAATGACGCTGTCGGACAGGAACCGCTGCGGGGGGCGTGGTGCTGGTTCTGGTCACGTGGTGTTACCTGGAGGTTAATGGACTGGATTGGACTTTAGCTGTTGTTCATGTAACTAGTAAGAAACAGGAAGTAAGTCAAGTCTGATGGGAGTACAGTTGTGACACACTATTTAACCTGTTCTACAGAGCAACCATTTGAATAATTGATATCTTTCATGTGACGTCATCAACATTAGCCCAGGGAGGTGAGGGGTGAAGCTACCTGGAGGCGCTACTGTCCACAGTGCTCCACTGAGACACAGCAGATGGTCCCTGCTGTTCCATTAAACCGCTCAATTCTGACAAATTCTCTTTGTAACATTATGCAATATACAAGTCAACTGTACAGAAACATGTCAACATATATATATATATATATATATATACATGTATATGCATATATATACATGTATATGTGGTTTAAACTATCTCGCCGTAAAGAACTGACTACAACATGTGAGCCGATACACAAAGCCCTTTCAAATAACGTTAAAATTTTTTGTTGAAAATCAAACTCTTAAAATGCTTATATTGATCACAGGCTCCTGAAAATGTGTTGTTTTAATAAATGTTGTATTTCTTTTTATCTAAAAACAAAAAAACGTATCAGTCTGCATTTGCTAATGTGAAAGGTTGACTACCAGTCCCTCTGTTGGTTGTGCTGCACAGCAATTTCTTTATCCCACTCATTTTTAAGAGAGACAGCAAATCTCAAGTGCTCGAACTCACAATACTGCGGAGGCAACAACCACTGCACCTCCGGCTAAGCACTCATCCCACTAATTTAGAATGTCCCACTTTCTCAGTGATTCATTAAAGATAGAAATGACTTTTTGACTGTACTAACTTTCTGGGTTGTATGGGCTATGTTAGCACCTTTGGTATTCAAATCTGTGTGTTACAATTGTTTAAAAAAAAATGAAATCACATGATGGTGTTGATGCAGTCCGAGTCCGTCCCTCCATGCCAACGTGTCCCATCTTTTCTATAAGTTAGCATGCAATTGAGCTGTCATAGACTATATACTACTTTCTCCAAACAGCTTGTCAAAATGGTTATGCATCTGAAAATCTGTCTTTATGTAGCTTAAAAAAATACTACTCAAGGAAGATACAAGTACAATAAAATATACAAAAATATAAATTTTATTTGCTAATAACCCTAGAGTTGTCAATCATAAAAAAGATACAATTTCACACAGTATTTAAGTTCATCTTTCAAGTCAGTTGACTTCAGGGGCCCCCAACACCTGTTCTTGTGTAGTTTTCCCACACCCCTCTATGCAACATACCGAATTTGTAAACTACATCTCATTTATAATATCACTAAAACTTTTGTGTTTTTTTTGTCAACATATTTTAAGGCTAATTAATCCAGCTTCACTTGTAACAGATTTGTGTAACTCTTTACCAAATCTAGAGAATACCTGCTTATAAATGCAAATTAAGGGTGTATGTGTGTGCTATGTGTGTTTGCCTTTTTGTGGTGGTGGTGGTACTTCTGCGACATTATGTATAAACTCATAGAGCAGCTTAGCGTTGTTAGCGCTGCCCAGTATTTCAGTCAGTCTCTCTTGGCTAAGTTTGGCTAAATCTGCCAAGCTTTCTGCATTCTTTATAATAGCCCTGCAGTTCTTGGTGTTGATCCCTGGCATCTTTAACAGAAAGTCATACGGTCCTGGGTTGTAGAGGTCGCTGGACTCTGCCACCGTGTCCGACTCGGCTGTGACGGCTTGGGCGGCCGCGGCGTCTGGTTCTAGCCTTCCTCGTTTGAGCTCCACAAAAAGTTCGGCGGTGGCGTGGGGCGAGGGGCACCAGAGGATACGCAGTCGAGGAAAATGCAGCGTAAGCAGCGTGAGCTTAGAAGAGACGTCGTTAGAGGATATCTCGTTCCTGAAATCCGCGCGGGACATTAGAGAAAAAGGCTTGGCCGGGTCGAATTCGATGAGCAGCACCGCTTTCTTGTAGTAGCGGGTCATGGAGAGGCACTGGGTGTAGAGGCGGCCGCTCTGCAGGGAGCCGATCAGGTCGCTGACGCTCTTCCGCTCCACGCACACGTCCGGGGTGAGGATGTAGTCGCCCACCTCCAGCGTGACAGGCTCGATGTCCAGGCCGCGGCGGTGGAGCAGGGACGGCAGCTCGCTACGGAACTCGCGCATGTCCACGATCACCCGGGACGGTTCTTTGGGCTGATCCTGGCCTCCTGGGTTTTGTGAAAAAAATGTATGTAATATCACCAAAAACGGCATGGACTTATTATGATATTAACCTCATGGTGCAATGGTTTTTGCACTATTGTGGACTATTACGTCGGGGAGAAAAGAGAATGTCACTTATTCTCTAAAAATGCTCCAAGATTTTAGTGAAACATACCTGCTTTGCGAGTGTTGGTGGTGGCATTCGCTGGTTCTAAATTCCTTGCGAGGTCCAGATTAGTGTCCTCTCTGCCCTCCCTCTCTTCTGGGATCACCATAGTTGCCTTTTCTCTGCATCAGAGTCAAACAGTCAGTAAATCACTGTAGCTTATTCATTCACAAAATCACAAATATTACCCCAATTACAATAATTCCATTGTGCTGCACAATATCCATAACAAGAATTATTGTAAAGGCACAATGTTTAGAACATTCAAAAGGAGACATATAATGCCTTTAGATACATAATATGGAACTTTAGTAGAAGTAGTTCTGCATTTTACATTTAGTTAATTGTAATCTTCAATATTTATCTAAAATGGCTTGGTAGTTGAAACAGGTTAATTGACTTCCTGTTAAAAACTGATAAGCCCCGCCTCTTCATAGTGACATTTCACCATAACATGCTGCGGATTGTCATTTACATGTTTTTAGTTTTTGAAAAGTGACAATTTGTAACTAATAACGCATCACTCAGAATCACTTAAGTTTTCTAATACACACAACAAAGTACAGGGATGTGGGTGGGGATAGGGGTAAGGTGAAAACAGGCATTTTCTGAGCACTCAAGCCTCAGTAGCAGGAAACATGCAGGAATCAATGAAGATACAACTTTGAGTAAACTAATGATGAGGAAACACTATTGTAACCAGGTTAAAAGCTTGTTCAAGTTGATTTGGCATAATATGTCCCCTTTAGTAAACTAAAATGAAACCTAAAATAGTAGCTGAGAAGGAATATTTAAACATAAATAATCAAACTATGCAAGTTTTTAAATAATTTCAAACCTGATCAAATGCTCAAAGGCTTTCTTCTCCTTGGAAAGCGCCGTGAGGTATTTCTGCTCCTCTGTAGAGCCTCCATAGATCAGGAAGTACACCCTGAAATACATACAATTTAAATATAAATATCCTTTTACAAAAACAATACGACACAAAAGCACTTTCTCACTCATAATAACTACCTCAACGGTTTTCCAGGCCTGCACGCTTTGTAGACCTCCAGCTGCCGCACGAAGCTCAACTCGGCGTCGTAAAGCACCACAAAACTAGGCTCTATCTCGTGAAGCACCCTCGTGAGGCTGTGAGGGTCCACGCATCCTTTCAGAGGGTGGATGACGGTCAAGGGCTCTCTCAGCACGCCGTAATACGCATCGGAGGACAAATCCAACTTCATTTGCTCCTCTTCATCCTCCTCCATCAGCTCATCCTCGCTGCTGCCCATCGCCACCGCAGACTCTCCGGGTCCCTCGTTCGACATCATCTGCGTCAAAGTCAGAGAGGGTCTGCTTTTGCTTTTGGAGGACTTTGTCGCGGACTTTTTGGCAGGTTCCTTTCCCTTGGTGGACTTTTTGGACCTGCCCTTGCCTTTTTTGTGCCGGTCCAGCTCCAGAGCGGCGGCCGCGGCGGGGTCGCGCTTCCCGATGGTTCTGGTGTAGAGGCGGTCGAGGAGCCAGTCGGAGCCGTGCTTGATGTACTGCTGGAGCTGGGCGCAGGTGCGGTCGTCGCTGGCGCAGATCAGGACGCGACCTAAAACCAGTTGGAGAGTTAATTTGATGGTCACTCATGGGAGAAATTGTTTGGAACAGGGACAGCTGCTCAAAACACCACTGACTGACATACAACCATTTCAAGAAAGCAAAACACCAGATAACACAGTGGGAAAAGTCCATAAACATACAAATCATCTCAAGTTCATCATTTAGAAGTATCACAGAGACAAGAATCACATTCGGAAAATATTCAAAAACTGTCACAGTATCTTATAATATGTAGATTTCATTTGCATTGGGGCTGCAACTAACAATTATTTCAGTAGTTCACTAGTCAGCAAATAATTTTTGATTAGTCAGCGAATATTTTAATACATTTTTTTAAAAATTCATTTTTAAAGAAACTTCTCAGATTTTAGAACCAAATAACTCATGTTGTCAGGATACTAAAATTTCAAATTCAGTTTTGATACTGAAGAATGAGCTCAGTTAGTCGCAATTACTATTTCCCTATTGTTCAGTAGATGATAGAACAATATATTTTGAGGCTCAGTATTTGTTGTGTGCACAATTTCTTTGCACCAGTGGGGAGTTTTTTTTTGTAATATAAGATTTGAGCTGTCGAGGGTTGAATAAGTCAGCGTTTGATTCAGCAATTTATTTGTTGCAGTGCATGCATTTTAACAATACTTTTATTTTTTACGCTTTTTATGCAGCTTTGAAGTTATTGTGTCAGTGGCATTAAGTAGTCTGAATATTATTGCTTATTGTGATACTTTCTGTAGCAATAAACCATTCTTTAAAATGTGTTATTGTTACAGGCCTAGGCTTGATATTTTATACCACATTTCCTTTTTTTTTTTTCATGATTTCTTATATAAATAGACTGTAATTATCAACACAAAATAATAGTTCTTTCATTATGTTACCATGTGGTTTAATACTAGTTATAAAGCTCAAGATCATTCTAAAACTGTTGAGCAAAGGTCACATTTTGTCCTGTTTGTTTTTTAGTATCGATACTTATTATTTTAAACTCGCATGATGTTTTTGAGGAATATCAGTCTGGTTTTAGGGTAAACCACAGTACTGAGACAGCCTTGACAAAGATTTTAAATGATTTTAGATTAAATTATGATTCTAAACAGGTGACAGTGTTGGTTCTACTGGATCTAAGCGCTGCCTTCGATACAGTAGACCACACTATTCTTTTAAACAGACTCAAGCACCTGGTGGGCCTCTCTGGTACTGTGCACAAATGGTTTACTTCCTATCTCACAGACAGAACATTCATGGTAAGTTTAGATACCTGCTCCTCCAAGGTCCATAAAATCACATGTGGTGTGCCCCAGGGTTCGATTTTAGGTCCTGTGCTTTTTAACCTCTACATGCTCCCTCTTGGTGGTGTCATCAGGAGACATGGAGTCAACTTCCACAGTTATGCTGATGATACACAGCTTTACATCTCCATGTCTCCTGATGACACCAGGCCAATGGATGCTCTTTTTAACTGCATTCTAGACATCAAATCCTGGATGGCAGAAAACTTTCTCCAGCTTAACCAGGACAAGACTGAGGTTTTAGTCATCGGTCCTGAGGCCCAGAGAGAGAAACTTTTATCCAAACTACGAGCACACTCTCTTAATCCATCACCACAAGTAAAAAACCTGGGCGTTATCTTTGACTCTGAGCTCACTTTTATTCCACACATCAAGAACATCACAAAAATAGGTTTTTATCATTTAAAGAACATACCCAGAGTCCGCCCCATTCTCTCTCGGGCCAACACGGAGACCCTGATGCATGCTTTTATCTCCAGTCGTATAGACTACTGTAATGCCCTGCTCTCTGGTCTTCCCAAAAAGAGTATTGCAGGTTTGCAATTATTACAAAATTCAGCAGCACGTGTCCTGACTAAGACCAGGGGGCGGGACCACATTACACCGGTTTTAAAATCACTGCATTGGCTCCCCGTGTGTTTCAGGATCGATTTTAAGGTTCTTTTACTGGTTTATAAATGTCTTAATGGTCTTGGGCCTTCTTATCTATCAGAACTGCTTTTACCATATGAACCCTCGCGGCCCCTGCGCTCCTCCGGCAGCCGGCTCCTAGTCATTCCCAAAGTCAGGACACACACTCACGGCGAGGCGTCTTTTCAGTACTATGGTCCTCGTCTGTGGAACGGCCTGCCGGAGAACCTCAGGGCCGCAGAGAACGTTCAGGTTTTTAGCTTATCTTTTGATTAATATTTATTGTTTAATTTATTTAATCTTACTTACATCATTTATTTATTCTATTTATCTATTTATTTATTGCGCTTACCTACGTTAGGTTAACTATTGTACATATATTTATTTAGTTTCCACCCATTATTTCCCCATATTTATTTATTTATTCTTTTATTCATTTTAGACTCTCCAGTGTTTCCTCTGAGGGGCCCTCTGCACTGGGAGCGGTGGTCGGCTCTGGTTGCTGGGCTCTGGCTCATGGGCCCCTGGGGGAGGTTTAGTATGAGCCTCGTCTCCTCTGGGCTCTGAGTCTGTGTCCTGTCGCCGTGGGCGGCTCTGCTCCTGGTGCAGACGGCTCCTCCAATGGTGCTTCTTCAACTGGTTTATCTGTACTCAGCCTCCTCCTGTTTGTCAGCGTGCGTGCATGCGTGTGTGTGTGTGTGTGTGTGTGTGTGTCTGTGTGTGTATGTGTGTGTGAGCATGTGCACACTTGTCTCTGTGTGTGTGACTATCTAGATGGGTTGTTTGGTCATGTGGGTTGGGGGGGGGGGGGTTCGGTGGAATGTGGGCATGTAGCAGTTTTTAATGCACTGTAAAGCACTTTGTGTTACGTTTTTATGTATGAAAAGCGCTTTATAAATAAAATTTGATTTGATATTCAAATAAGTATCAAGTTTCAATCCTAAATTTAGTTTTGAATAGTATCTGATCAACCATCTTATTTACAGATTATAACGTAACAACCTCTACATAAACTCTTAAACAGAAGCAATGATTCCAGCACTGACCTGGCTCGTGATCAGCGCTCTTGTTCTCTTTCTCGATCTCCTCCAGAACTTCAGTCAAAGCTTCCCATTTAGGACTCTTTTCCAGCACCAGCTCCCGTTTCACTTCTAAACCACAATGTCATTTTTAACAACGAAAACAGGGTCAAGTAGTGAACAGGCCTTGGCAGGTCAGTTACCAGCGGTCGAGGGTTTGGGTTTGTCAGCCTCTGGTTCCAGTTTAACTTTCTTCTTGCTCTCTGGGATCCGGTACACTCGGCTTCTTGCGTTCATAAACATAGAAGTGCTGGAGTCAAGAAACAGCCAACCTGAGAACGAAAACAGATGATTTTAAGATGCAATATCAAATACAGGTCGATAAAAATGAAATGAAAGAATTCTGTTGGAAAAATATATCACAGCATTTTATCACGCCGTGACAAAGTGTGCACTATTCACAGGGAACTGCTGGGAAAACTGTGTTGTCAAGTGGCCCATCATTACCATGTGTTTTGGGACTGTCCTACTGTTCATAAACATCGGACTGAGATTAACAAAGCACTGCAGACGGTTTTCAGAACTGGTATTCCACTTGACTTGTGTGTATGTTAACTATGTATTTGGGCCCTAAAACTCCTGCCATGGACACAATAAATGAATACCTTTGGAACGGCACAAAGAAGTGGATGGACACAAACTGGACCAACAATCAAGGACTGGACTGACATTCGAAAAAAATCATCACATTTAATCTTAAAAATTGACAAATTTGAAAGATGTTGGACAAAACTGAACTTCTATGTCAGACTGAATATGCCTTGGTCTGTTGTTAATTTGTTTTTGTTGTTATTTTAATTTGAATATATAGTATTTTTTATATTTTCTGAAAAAAATGTATGCAGATCTTAAAATCAAGTCAGGTTTTGTAGCTAGGTTTCTTCTTCTATCACGTTTAATGGTAAGTTAATTAATACTTGATTGGAAAATAATTTATATATATAAACACTGCATTTGTTCAATAAACAAAAAAAAAAATTAGAAAATTGTTTAAAAAGAAAAACAAAGAAAGAAAAAAAGAAAATGTACCTTTGTGTCAGACACTGGACAAAATGTGCCATAATTTTATTGGATGTCTTGAGTCTCTTTGTTTGTTTTGTTTTCCTTGCTCTCTCTCTGCCGTGTTTTATGCTCTGTGTTGTATGTTTTTAAAATTTAAAAACTTGAAAGGCCCTTCTTGTGATGCCTAGGCTGCTAGACACTGCTGAGTCTTTGGTCCTGAGGGCTGTTACTCTCCTCAAACTGCCCTGACACACTATCTGCTGACTCTACCTGACAATCCTCCTTTGACAGAGACACAAAGGCGACTGAGAAGCGCAGTGATTCCATTTCTGCAGCTGGACTTGAATTTCCTTTGGGATCAGTAAACTATCCGTCTATCTAGAGTGGAAAGCATATCATTTCAATCTCACAAAACCACAGTAGGACACGATATCTCAAGCAGACGTTGCAATAACTTGACATCTTGAACCATTTCAGTGCTGAGTTCAAAACATTTCTTGGCGTCACTTACCGGAGTTGGAGCCAAAGATCTTCTGGCTGGAGCGCAGTGACTCGAGCAGGTTGAGGAAGGTGACGCAGTCGTACTGGGTGAGGTAGAGCAGCAGCACCCTGAGCACCTTAAGGTCCTGCACCAGGCCTTTGGTCTTTGCCCCCAGCTGGTGCCACAGGGGGTCCAGGTAGTGGCGGATGGTCTGGAGGAAACACCCAGGAAGAAATATCAAAATGGTGATATTAGTATTGGAGAGTCGCCAGAGATTGTAAAAATTGGCAGGCTTCTCACTATCATTGTTTAGTTCTACATTATATCAGGGTGTTCAAACCTAATTAAGGCTTTTTTCAGTTTTTTTAAACATACAGAACAAAAACAAAAAGAACAGAACAAAACCAGAGAAAACAGAAGAAAAAGGCAGCAAAAGATATTAAAAAAATACAAAAAATGAAGGCGCCTATACTCCAAAGTAAATGTCCTATTTGGTCCAAAGTCTGTCCAATTTATAATATTATTTATTATAGAGTTGGTCCAGTTCTTGATTGTTGATGCAGTTTGTTTCATCCATTTCTTTGAGACGGCATTCTCCTCCACTGTGTCAATTAAGAGATTTTTTCAGCTTTAGAACCGGGTTAACCTGATTGTATGCTGTTATTGTTAAGGTTAAGCAATTGATGTAATATGGGTTCAGACTATAATCTCTGGAGGTGATTCCATAGAAATAGAAAGTTAAAACCATACTTCAGAACATTGTCCATAGTGATACATAAGTTTTATCCCATACTGTGGAATATTACAGCCAAAGGAACAACATCTCCATGGACACAAGCAGGAGGAGGCTCCTGCAGGCCGGCAGGTTTGTGGAGATGCATATTCTAAGTGCTACTCTATTGAGCTTGTAGTCTTTTCAAAACACATTTTCCGCCCTACATATCGGCAGAGCTTGGTCAAATGCCAGTTCAATCTCATTTAATGTGGAACCCGAAAATCTGAGATGACCTTTGCTGGGAATAATTTTGATAATCACTGAAGTACAAAGTCTACAGTAGAATATAGGATCCCTGCAATCTTAATATTGTTGTGAGACAAAATGTCATGTCTCTATATGTTTTATTAAGTGTGAAGATTTGAATAGTCACTTGAAGGTTACAAGTTATTGTGTCTGAGAAATGGGAACATTGTCTCTTGCCTGATCGCCTGATGTGTTGAGACAAAACCTCGGCCTTCATGTTCATTTTATTTATGTCTGATGTCTCCATTTCTGGGGTATTTAAGCATGTGTTTTATCATTGTTCGGGCTCCTTTTTGCTTTTTGGAATCGGCGAGGGAGAGACCTTTTTTGTCAGGGACAGACTATATTTTACTGTGCAATAAACCTGATAATTTAAAATAGACAGAGCTTCTTCTCATTACTTTATTTCTGATAACGTGTAAAGAAAATCCACAACACTGTGTACCTTCTCAAAAGCATTTCCCAGTGTGTTTTCCAGCGACAGGTCCTCCGCCTCCAGAGTGGGGTTGTAGCGCTTGAGCTCCTTCAGGCAGGCGCTCATGATGTCCAGGATGGAGCTCTGGATGGCCCTCATGGCTGGGGTCAGGGACACGTGAAGCTCCACCACCTCCGGCTTGTGTCTGTCCAGAGCCGAGTTCACTGAGGCCTGGAACCTGCTCAACCACATCGTAAATACGTGACACTGACCAATATATCCGAGTCTATGTAAATGGACCGTTGCGTGTTCTTTTAAACAGAAAACAGGGCAAACACCACCGTACCTGGGCCAAAGGAAGAGCTTTTTGACAAAGAGGTTCCTCATGACGCGCTCCACCTGACAGAACCCAGTGGAGAAGGCTGTGGCTTTGTCTGTGAACGCCTTTATGAAGCCGGTCTTGTTCTTCTGCCTGAACAGTCGCAGAATGAAGGCCTCCTGGCACGACTCGATGATTTTGTGAGCCCTGTACACTAAAATACCTAAAGAAAAGCAAACAATACTAAGAAAGTCACCATAGATAATAAATAATAAATTAGAACCAAGAAAATGAACAAAGCAACACAAAACCACTGAATGAAAATAGTGTGAATTGGAACTCTCCAGGGGAATCATCTCAAAACTATTTAAACAACAATTCTACTCGATATATCAAAAATAAAGAGGAAAAAGACAGAAACTGTAGTATATCAGATGAAGAATGGGAACATTTAAGCACATCCCAATAGAGAAGCACAAAATCTCATCTTTTGAAAGAATTCTGTGTCACGGTACTTTATAACACCATGTCAAAGTGCACATTATTCACAGGGAAATACTGGTTGCTGGAGAAACTATGGCTGTCAGGCTGCCATATGTTTTGGGACTGTCCAATTATTCACAAATACAGGAGTGAGATTATTGAGGCACTTTCCTGGTTAAATAAAGGTCACACAGGGTTTATGCAGGTTTCAGCAAATCAAACTGATGCTTTTTAATGCCACATTTCAAGATTTGAATGCCATAATAAACGTCAAAGCAAGATATTTACGGTTTTATGTCAAAACTACTGGCTTAACGATTCCATAGGACAGCAGAATGATGAGAATATAATAAACTACTTTATAATATTCAAAAAACAAATTTATATGAAATTTAAACCATGCACATGTATGTTTTGTTCTTTTACTTTTTAGATAGTTTGATCAAAGCTATTGACATCAAGATTCAATAAATCCAGTACATCTGGGATTCAAAATAAAACTGGATGTCATTGACACGCACTTCTGATAACAGCAGGTTTGGGGAGACAAGGACAGGGATGATTATTCTGTCTTATATTTATAGTTTATAGTTATTGTTCTAATGTTTGTTTTTAATAAATGCATGTGGGAATTGAATTTAATACTTTTTAATGCATTTTAAAGGTCTGATTTCTTTTTGCCAAATTTTATTTAATTAGTGTCAATACTTTTTAATGCCCCATGGGAACCCAGTTGCATAAAGCTTTTAAAACTCCAGCATGGAAACGTGATCTTTGTGGAGGACTGTGTGTGAAAGTACTTTTGGCTGCAGCGAAAAAGCAATAAAAGCAGACTGTCAAGGACGGGACTGAAACAACGTCTAGTCTTAAGAAATTTACTTTGAGCTTGAAAATAGACAAATTCATCAGAAACTGCACTGACTGAGATTTTGTATTCTTTGGGCAAAACTATTTCTTTTTGAATTCAGTTTCTTTTCTCTGGCCTTGTTCTGTTTTTAAATATAATATATAACAGAACAGAAGAGAAAAAAAAGCTACAGTCTTTGTCAATTTGAAAAGTGGCATCTGTGTTTTGAACTTGAACAAATGTACAGACACTGGAACAGGCAGGATCCATACATTGGGGACATATGCCTAGCTAGGGCTGGGCATATGGCAAAAAATTATCATCACGATTTTCTTAGGGCAGATCATGATTTCGATTTTATCACGATTTTTGTTCACTTTGTACTTTTCTATTGCCTTTAATAGAGCTGCACGATTTAGTAAAAATGTCTAATTGTGATTTTTCTGACCAGTGCGATTGTGATTTGATGCGTGATTTATGTTTTAATAGGATTCTGTTCAAATTCACATTTTTGTCACTTTTGGTTGAGTTTTTGTCATGCTCAGTTGTGTTTGTCATATCTTTGTCACATTTATTCGCGTCTTTGTTGTTTTAGTTGCGGTTTTGTCGATTTTAGTTGTAGTTTGTAGGCACATTTTTCTCCTTTTGAACACACTTTTGGTAGTGTTTTAGTCCCACATGTTTGAACAAATCCAAAGCTGGCACTTTTTATTCAGATCAAAGCAGACATTTTGTTGATTTCATTTAACTGTGCAGCCCTGGTCTGTAAGAGGTAAATAAAGTCATCTGCTCAGAGGCTTCAGAGGCTAAACAACAGGAGAAAAAGTGTGTTTGAACAGACAGCTGCTCACGATTCGATTTTTATCACCGCATCGCCCAGTCCTATGCCTAGCTAATTTGTTGTTGTATTTTTTCCATTTTATTTAGTCTTTTCACTCTCTGATCTTGTTCTGTTTGTTCTATCTGCTCTGTCTGCGAAAAAAGTAAAGTGTCATCTGCTGATCGTGCCTTCATCAAATACTAAAATGCACTCTATTGAACGTGTGGACCATGTTTAAATGTACTGAACACTAACCTGATATGAGGTGGGCGGGGATGCGGTCGGTGAGGAAGTCCACCACCAGGATCCTGCTGGTCACAAACAGCACTCCTCCCTCAGTGTACACGTTGTAGCGCTCCGTGCTCTGGATGTCGCTGGTCACCGTCCGGGGCAGATGGGTCACGCCCTCCACTCGCAGCTGCTCCGTCAAATACTCCTGGGAAAGACAGAGCAGGAATGGAAGGTTAAGAGGACGCGCGTTAAATGTTAAAGGTGCATTGTGTAGCAGGGGGGGTGTTCCAATCATGGCTAGTCAATTAAAAAAAAAAAAAAAAAAAATTATACCATAGTAATATTTTGATCATAGACCTGTCACAATAATTACTATGTTGACTTATCGTTCAATATCTGAAAGAAAGTTATTATATTTTTTATATTTTTATGGCTTGATAATTGTTGTGTTTACTTTTTATATGCACTCTTTGTTTTTGATAAACTTCTGAATTAACTAAATTTATCACTAATTCCAAAGTATTCCAACAATATATATATATATATATATTGATAAATGTCTCTTCTTTGTAAGTTTAGCACATCAACAGCAAACACGGCGGCTTTCCATGGTAACGGCTGTGTTTTGACGTTCTATCCCGAGCTCTATTGAAAAAGTCTTGTGCAAAGCCTAAATGACACGTTCTCATGTTTGTCTAATTATGGCAAGGCAAGTTAATCTGTAGAGCACAATTCGTACACAAGGCAAGTCAAAGTGCTTTACGCAATAGGAAAAGTTGCATTAAAATCACAAAACACAAAAAGACACACAGAATCATTTTAAAATAAAGCGCTTTAAAATAGAAGAGTGCAGATAGTATCTTTCAGTCATATTCACATCTAAACAGAACTGTTTAGATGAGAATATGACTGAAAGATACTATCTATGTCATCAAAAAGTGATTTTTCTGACAATTCAAACCAGTACTCAACAAAATAAAAGTCTTATTTATTGTAAAACCCTAACTATTGTGAAATGTTTATGGATTTTGGCCTTTCTTCACAAAATGGTTGATAGGTAACAATTGTGGAATTACCTCTACCTATGTCATATTTTCTGCCCATGTCTAACCAGGAAGTAACATTATAAACTTCACAAAAATGTTTACTTTTATTTATTTTTTTTAACTTTTTTTTCACTGGCATGAGAATTGTAAGGTCTTCTGGCAGTCTTATTTCTTATGGGTTTTTTTTTATTATTCACTTCATGTTTATTTGTTTAATTCTTATCTCTTTTAATACTATTTATGCAATTTATGTGATTTTTTAAGTCTGTGCAGTACGTTGGAAACCTTGTGTTGGTAAAAATGTGCTATAAATAAAGTTTGGAGGATTGGATTGAAGCACGCAGGGACGTCTGTGCAGTGGCGTGCCGTGTGCTTCTGACCTGTTCTGCGGTGGTGGTGTTGAGCAGGAGCACCAGGCTGTCCTGCTCGGAGTAAACCCGCATGAACTGCAGCAGGATACGGTCTATGCCCATGCCCTCTGCCGCCACCAGCAGCCCGTCCGAGCCGAACAGAGCCAGGAACATCTCCGTCTCGAACTCCAGCAGCGGACCCGCCATCCTGAGCACGGACCGACCACCACAACCGGAGAGAGAAGTCCCGTGTTTATCCTCTCAAAGCTAGAGAAGGTCCATCGCGACTTGTAATTAGTTATATTAATGGATCCATGCTTGTAACGGGCTGCATTTGCTGCTGTTCTGTTATCCAATGTTTTGAAACGGCTTTTCCGGTCACGTGGTTTGCTTTATCAAGTAAACAAAGCGCGACCTCTGCTGGCATGGAGTTTATAGTTTTATTGATTCAGGGAAATTATTTGGACATAGTAGTTCAAAAATAACAAAGTAAGAATAGTTCTGGCAACAAATAATATATAAATAATAATATAATGTAAAATTATATACTATACTATAATTTACAATAAAATAAAATAATAAAATATAATATAATGTAATATAACACAGTATATAATTTATTTTTCTAACTTCTGTTTTTATCAACTGGTAATAATTGTACAAATATTGCATTTTATGAATAGCCTACATATAAATTAGGAAGAAAACAGAACCTATTTGTATCACAGTTGGAGTGTTGCAATGAAAGAACAGCAGGAGATTTGAAAAGAAAGATTAAAGTTAAATACCATAACTAAAAATAGATTTAAATCCAACAATTTAACTAGAATGTATGTATGTATGAATATATATTGAATAGAGTAAAGATACCAAAAATGCAATATAATAAAAAACACCACAATTTTCAGTTAGAGCAAAATTATAAGGCAACACTGTAAGTACAATAAGTGGCTCTGATTACAGTCATGCAGCACGACAGAATAAATAGCAGGTAAAGTGACGTCTGTGTGTTGTGCCAGTGGTGATTAACCTCATGTTACAGCACTGCACCAGATTACTACATGTGGATGACGCACGCACGGGGCCGGCGGTGTCTGGAGGGTCAATGATTGTGATTGTCGCAGAAAAAGTGTCAAAGGACCTGGGCAATGTTTTAAAATCAAGACGCTTCGATTTCCATCCCAAAGTCATTTTCAATCTGGGGAGCTGGTCTGCGAAACTCAACTTTAGACTGCCGTGAGCTCACTTAGCCCCGCCCTCAGTCAGTTTACCCTGAAACGAACCTGTCCCTTTGTTTCACTGAAAAGGCAAGAACAAGAATAACAACAGCAGATTTTTAATGACGACTATACCTTTGACACTTTTTCTAATTATTATGATTAATTGACTTATACTATTTTGTCTTTTTGGAGGCCAGTTGTTTGTGTATTTAGCATTTTGGTCATTTGCATGCAATAGGTTAACTTTCTACACCCACACTCAGTTATTGTGTTGCTCTAACACTGTATTTTCAGACTAAATATTAATAAACTATGTGAAAGATCCCAGTTTAATTTCAGCAGGAGCAAACAACAACCCGAATTAAAGCGGTAAGCTCATTACAGCAGCAGATTACAGAGCCAGTGGGTGTTTTAATGACAATATTAATGCATTTTGGGTGGATTATTTGCTAATACCTCGGGACAAACAAAGGCTGCCCCGTTGAGCTTTGTCAGGTTTTCTGTACCAAAAAGGCCGTACGTTTCCAGTGCACACCGCATATTGATACAGATCGATCTTTACCCACATGATTTATTTGCCGTAAGTCGGGATTTGGCAACGCATTTGTCACTCTGTGCTTTGTTGTCTCGTGTGTCATGTAGCCTTTTATTTTCTGTCCTGTACATCCAACGTAATCTCAAATCAGATTCAGCTGCGGGACATTGTGGAAAATACAAAAGGTATGCTTATTGTGTTTATGGAACTTGATTAGGTATACATTATTTATGGGATGTCAGAATTCTCATGCATTTTAGAAACAGAATCTGTACCCAAACAAAACGGAAGTGTAAATAAATGGATCTTTAAAGATGCCCGGTGGTATACAAAGTAGACACACACAACAAACTAATGCAAACCTAAACATTAAGTGGAGTAAACATGTTTGAGTTGATGACACACATATATTTATTTGTTTATTTATTGTTTATTTGATAGGGACAGATACAACAAATATAGATTATCATGTAGCAATCTGATGTGCAGTGTTTATAACCATGGACTAATTCACAACACTAGTCCCAAGGAGGGCTTTAGTAGATCAGATTTAAACTAAATGCAATGTTAAATGAGTTTAACAGCAATAAAAGCAATATATAAGCAACAATAAACCAGGTCTAAACCAGGCCTAAACTAGGTCTAGACCAGGACTAAACCAGGACTAAACCAGGACTGAACCAGGTCTAAACCAGGACTAAACCAAGTCTAAACCAGGTCTAAATCAGGTCTAAACCAGGACTAAACCAGGATTGAACCAGGACTGAACCAGGTCTAAACCAGGACTAAACCAGGATAAAACCAGGACTGAACCAGGTCTAAACCAGGATTAAACCAGGACTGAACCAGGTCTAGACCAGGACTAAACCAGGACTAAACCAGGACTAAACCAGGATAAAACCAGGACTAAACCAGGATAAAACCAGGACTAAACCAGGACTGAACCAGGTCTAAACCAGGATTAAACCTGGACTGAACCAGGACTAAACCAGGACTAAACCAGGACTGAACCAGGACTGAACCAGGTCTAAAGCAGGATTAAACCAGGACTGAACCAGGACTGAACCAGGGCTGAACCAGGTCTAAACCAGGACTGAACCAGGACTGAACCAGGTCTAAAGCAGGATTAAACCAGGACTGAACCAGGACTAAACCAGGACTAAACCAGGATTTAACCAGGACTGAACCAGGACTAAACCAGGATTGAACCAGGACTGAACCAGGTCTAAACCAGGACTAAACTAGGATTGAACCAGGACTGAACCAGGTCTAAACCAGGACTAAACCAGGACTAAACCAGGGCTGAACCAAGTCTAAACCAGGTCTAAATCAGGTCTAAACCAGGACTGAACCAGGACTGAACCAGGTCTAAACCAGGATTGAACCAGGACTAAACCAGGATTGAACCAGGACTGAACCAGGTCTAAACCAGGACTAAACCAGGATTGAACCAGGACTGAACCAGGTCTAAACCAGGACTAAACCAGGACTAAACCAGGGCTGAACCAAGTCTAAACCAGGTCTAAATCAGGTCTAAACCAGGACTGAACCAGGACTGAACCAGGTCTAAACCAGGACTAAACCAGGATTGAACCAGGACTAAACCAGGATTGAACCAGGACTAAACCAGGACTAAACCAGGTCTAAACCAGGACTAAACCAGGACTGAACCAGGTCTAAACCAGGACTAAACCAGGACTAAACCAGGACTGAACCAGGACTGAACCAGGACTATACCGAGACTAAATCAGGACTAAACCAATAACAAGAGATACAACAATTTGTATATTTTTGGACGATAGGTTGAGGACCGGATCATGTCCCTTGGAGACCCTGATTTGGCCCCCGGGCCTTATGTTGAACAGCCCTGCTTTAGTCTGTAAATATACCAGGACTTCACTTCAGCTTTATATGAATAAAACTGAATAAATCATTTTATAACTAATTGATTAATAGACAGAACAATCACCAGACTAACCGATTATCACAGCCCTAATCAAAGCAAAAAGCATAATCTCCCATCATTCAACATAACACTGTATAACCCACTCTTATGTGACGGTGCACGGTGACAGAGCGGCCAGCAGAGGGCAGTGCAGCCCCGTGTATTAACCTGACTTCCTCTGTAAACCATGTGCTGAAGTGTGAGCACGTTCAATCCTTTTGGAGGGAAATCATCGACGTGGGAAGTCAGCCCGGAGAGGGGAAAAAAGAAAAGAAAACGAGCCACACAGGACGTACGAACTCACAACATAATGGATTCAGCTGTTATGACAATTTCACATTTCGTAAAACTGAATCAAATCATCCATAAAACTACTCAGACGAAGTGACGGGGAGAGTAGCAACACGAGCTAAAAGGCCATCCCAGTAGTCCTCATTAGAAAGCGATAGAACAAGCTAGGCTCCAGAGGTTAGCGTAGCCGCGTAGCAAAAGTTCAGTGCGGCTAACGCAGAGGAGGAAAGCCAGGCCCGGGAGATTTTTAAAGACCGGCTTTTGGGTTTAAGTGAACGGGAAAATGATGGCGGCAATTACAGTAAAATCGCCGGGTTACGCAGGGTCAGTTTTGAACAGAAGCCAGTGTGAGTCGGGGGTTTTGTGCTAAGATGTAACGGAAAGCTAGCAGCGAGTTAGCATGTTCTCAATGTGTTTGCGTGGTGTGTTTTGGGTACTTTCATGTATCAACCCAAAATATGCAAAAGTAGCAAATTACAAAAATAAAAGTACTGTGTGTATATTTTTAGGTGTCTGTAGGCAGTGGCGGACCTAGGAATTTGGGGGCCCAAGAAAAAATGAAGTCCAGGCCCCTTCTTCAAATGGGATTTTCTATTTAATTTTTCTGTCGTGTCTCTTCAATCGTTCTTGAAAGAAGCTTTTGGTCTTTGTTGGTTTTGTTTTATTTGTTTCTTTAACGTGTAGAGACTGGACTGGTTCATAAATCTTCAAAAATTCAAATTAATGCGCAATAGTTTACATTTTCTAAACAGCTCTACGGGGGAATTGGAGGTCCTTCCCCAGAAGAAAATTTTATAAAAACTTCCCGTTTGTTGGTGCATTTTGACACATGTTCGTCTGATTTAAATACACTGTTTAATTGTGTAGTTTTATGAAGATATATTTTATGTACTATTTAGTTTTACTGTATATGTACTAAATAGAAATATTTGACAATCCTAGACTATTTTGTTGGTCTTTTTCTTGTTTAAAACTTCACTGCACTACTTTACTGTGATACTGAGAGAAGAGCAACTGTTTCCTTGTGTTTATGATGATCTGGAGGTATCTTATTGGGGGCCCCTTCTGGTTGGTAAAATGGATTTTTATCCATTTTAAAAGTATTTTTTAAAATCAGTACAATAGTTTCATTTAAGTTGATTTTTTCATGTTGTACTTTTACTCTTGTACTTTTACTTAAGTAACAGAATGAGTATGTCCACCACTGGGTGAATCTAAGACTGATAGTTAACTAAATCTTACCTTATTCCACTCTATAGAACATGTCTGCTGCTAATAGTATATACTAAGTTGGATTAGAGGTTTCCAAACCCGGTTCAGCTTGCAAATCATGTAAAATATGTTCTAACTGTATTTATTGGACTAGTTTATTGTCTTAGTTGACATCATTTCACACACACACACACACACACACACACACACACACACACACACACACACACACACACACACACACACACACACCTACACAGACAAACACACACACACACACACACACACAACACACACACACACAGACAAACACACACACACACACAGACAGTAAAAACCCATAAAATACGGTGCCATAATTTTAACACTAGGTCTCTGTGATTCTGAAACTACCAGAACTCCCCCATTTAAACCAACTGGGAAAAGCAGTCTAAATGACTGCTCTGGGAGTTTTCCAAATCTTGTGACCCTCAGCCCAGTGTCTCACGACCCCCACTGTGGAACCACAATGTGGGAACCACTTGGAAAGCTTAGCCCAGAGCATGTTTTCCAATGTTAAACATTGTTTTATTTTAATTTTTAATTTTATATATTTTTTGGAATCCCACTGGGAAGATGTTTTAAAAACTGACTTTGGAACCAAGCAATTATACACTGTAAAATTTCAAACATTTTCCCCAGTGGGATTCAGAAAAAGAAAAAAAAGAAAAAACTAAACATGGGTAAACTTGCTCTGGGCAAGGCCGTTAATTTAATTTAAAATATATTTCTGAAACTTTATGAACCCCTAAGACATTAAAACATTATACAGAATTTTTACACTTTTACATGTGGTTTTTTTGGACTGAAACCAACCACATTCTGGACATAAGTTACGAAAGTATTAAACTCTTAATATTTGATTAAAAAAGTAAAAATAAAAAAATAAAAAGAAATTTATGGCAAAAATGAATGAGCCATTTTTATATGGAACCATGGTGAACTTTGAAGTAGGCGGGACTGTCAAGCTCCATTGACATGAATGACTGCAATGAAAAAAAAAGTTCATAATAGGCTAATTTGTGCATTGAACTAAATATTATAAGACAAAATGACATGACCGCAGAAAGACTTACAGAAAAGGATACACAACATTATTACCTGCAGTTGCATTGTAATTTGGCTTTTTAATTTTTTTTTATTCCAGATGCCCTTCCTGTCACAGTGCCATGCCTAAAACCAGAACTTTCCAGCTCCACTCCTCTCCACAGCGTCTTTTTTGTTACACTAATGAGCCACGATAAATGCAAATGAATGGCGCGACACCTTTGACACTCTTTGTTCACAGTACACTGGGATCCTGCACAAATAAGATTATTACAACCCCTTCAGCCCACTCGAAAACACACGAAAAAGACACTTTGGCTCTCTCAGCGCCGGGTCAAGCACCGCACAGACCCGCACTCACCGCTCTGTTTACCACGATTACCAACAGCCAAGAAAACCCAGGCTTTTTCCTCCAAAGAGCTTCAATTTGCATACATTATCAGCCACAAAACAAGCGTGTAAACATTAGAGCCGCGTGGAAAATGAACACCCGGACGCGGGGCAAAAAAAATAAATAAAAGCGGATTTGATTCAAGCAAATGTATGGCTTTTATAACAAGTTCTATCGCATCCACTTTAGAAAATCGCCATGACACACGCACCCATAAAGAGACGAGGACGCAAGAAGACTGACTGTAAGGGGAAGTGACGGGAGGCTCGGGGAGATAAACACATTTTTCTTGTAGCTTGGGCGACTATGGGATGAATAATTTAGGGCGGGCAGGCGGTTTGGAGGTGTCAGTGGACGGACAACGGGAACAGAAGAGTCGAAAGCTGTGTATTAAAGACAGATAAAGACGTGGCGTGGGCTAAGTATTGTAAAAGTTTTAATATAAGCGCAAAGTATATCTTGTGTCTCCCTATTGGCCATTTAATCAATATAAAGCAAGGTGAATGCTATTGCCTCGCTAAACTGTTGATAACGCAGTCAGTATCCCAAGAAATTCAATGTGATGCAATCCATCTGACATAAATGTACTGTTTTTAAGTGGAAACGTTTTAAGTTCAAAATTAGCCTAGATTTGGATTTGTCGATGTTAAAGAAGACATATGCTCCTATCCCAACCCCCTGTCTGCCATTTTTAACATCAGTCTGAACTTTTTTTCCTCCTTTTCATTTCTAAAACAGCTACTTGCATGTTTTGTATGGATTACTTACAGAATATTGTTTATTGTATGTTTTGTTGTGACCGCAACTGTAGTTACAACTGTATGTTGTGTCTGTTTATTGTCTATAAATGTGATTGTATATGTTATGTTGTAACAGCAACTGTAGTTTCAACGGTTTCGAAGAGCTTTGAGTGCCTGTTAGGTGGAAAAGCGCTTTATAAATAAAAATCATCATCATCATCATAAGCCTCTTCATAGTAACATTTCGCCATAACAAGCAGCGTCATTTATGTGTTTATTTTTTAAAAGTTGCTAAATGACATTTTAACGCCCTGCATGTGTCACTCGGATTAATTTTTCAAATGTGGGCGGAGAGAGGGGTATGTTAAAGGGACAGTACAGGACAGTATGTTATGAGGACAGTACAGTATTAACTCAAAAATGTGTGAATCAATCAAAAACTACTTAACTGAACTAATGAAGAGGAAACACTGTTGTAACACTGTTAAAAACTCATTAGTGAATTTTGATTAATATGTCTCCTTTAAGCCTAAGCGACTTTCAAGATTGGAGTACCTTGCACAGAGACTTTCAGCACCATGGAGAGAGGTCTTTCAAATGTGTCAGGGAAACAAATCTGGCTAGCAAGTTTAATAAAGTGCAAGTTTAGGAGTGGTTTTGAAATAAAATCCGTGACTCCAATATTGATCTAAAATGGCTATAACAGAAACAGATCCATTGAGTTCAAAACTGCAGAAGTGATAAGCCTCACCTCGTCATAGTGACATTTACATTATTTTTGAAAAATAGCAAAGTGACATTTTAGAACTCGTGTATCACTTGGACTCATCTTTTTTCAAATAGTCGCAATAACGTGGGTGGGGATAGGTGAAAATAGGACTTTTCTGAGCATTCATGGACAATACGAATACTAATGATGAGGAAACACCGTATTAAAGTTGATTTTGAATAATATGTCTCCTTTAAGTTTTTATTTTTCACTTTCTTTTACTGTAAATAAAATGATTGTGTTAAAAAGTATATAAAATATTCCAATTACAGCTCTAGTTAAAGCATCTTTTAAAAAATTATGTGGCATAGCTCCCCCAAAAAGTTAGACACGGCCCTGCTGTCAAGCTAGCAATCAAAAGCTAGTTTGTGAATGGCAATATTTGATAAAATGTGATAAATTCAGCATAAAAGTCAGTTGAGCAAAGAATTGTTTTTAGCATATGTAGCCAATCTATTAGCTTAAAAATGTAGGTTCTTCGTGAATGAAACAGGCAACTGAAACTTACAACATTACCCAAGTTTGCCAATATCTAATTCAACTTGTCTTCACAATAGCTCACAGAATTCTTTCAAGTCAAGATCTGCAAAATGAATAGATGTTATGCAGAGACATTCTTTTATTCGAAAAATGCTCCTCAACATTCCTGAGTGGCAGAATTCAGGCCGCACAAATGATACAATGTGTTTCTTTGCTTTTCTTTGACGGCATTTTGTCCGTGGAGCTTTCGTTTAGCTCAAATCAACTTTATACGGTAGAATGTAAACTGCTAAGCTGCTACTGTGAAGAGGTTAGTTAGTTAGCTAGCTTGTTTGCTTACGGCAGTTTGGAGATAAAGGACACTTCAATGGACGCACAACAGTTTACTTCCTCAACACCTAGACTCAGAAACATCTTATTTAAGAACAGAAAAGAGTTCAACTGAGTGCGATCCCAAAGTCTGATCCATTTTCTGCAACTGTTTACTTGATTTTCTTCTTTTAGATGTCAAATACGAAGTTAATATTCCTCAGAGTTGTAGACTTTTATATTTGCTATCAGACCCTAGCAGCTTTATTCTTATTTTAGTTTAGAAATTGTCATTACGCACCATTGACTCTCGTGTGTTTTTGCTACTCGCTGCTAGCATTCAGAACGCCGTGATGTCATAACCTCTTATACCCAACGAAAATGGATTGCAAACTGGATAATTGGGTGATGTCGGTGAATCCGTATCTTGAAGACATACTTGCTGTGCTAACCGTCATGTCTCAGTGACTTCACGGCGACCCGCTGACCCCATAACTGAGCGAGCACACACCGGCCCGGCTCGTGTAAACCAATAAAGCCGAAATCCTGACAGATCCACGGCTGAGGTACTGAGCCCAGATTCACAGCGGCGTACTTCCTGGACCAAAGAGAGAGGGATGGAAAAACAGAGGGAGAGAGAGAGGGGGAGGAGGAGGAGGAGGTACAAGAGCGAAGCAGTGGGAGCAGCACAGATCAAGGTGACTCACAGGCAGATCTGATCTCCTCCAGAGGGGCCCGGACAGAAAAGCCAGGGCCTGGGCTGAGGAAGAGACTGAGGCGATTTTGTTCTCCGGAGCCAAAAATCAAAGCCCAAAAAAAGAAGGAAATCAACATAGTTCTTGTCAGCGGGACTCTACAGTTGTACAAATGTCAGCCCTCGTGATGGGTGATGTTAAGGCAAGGTGAAAAGGTCGTAATGATCATTATATCATTTTTGTCTAAGTGTTGGCTCAAAGGTGCCGTTACATAGGATGAAAGAGACATGCCTCCTTAAGGTGACGGGTCAAAGGGTCAAAGACTGTCCTCACTCCATGCTCCTCTGATTTGTTTTACACCATGCTTTTCCAAGCTCCTCTGCCCATCTTCAATTGTTGAAATTACGTGTCACGATTGTAATAAACGTATTTAACAATCAGACAGTTGTGGTGGAAAAGGGGCCGAGTCAAATAAAAAGTAAAAGCTCTCGATTTAGCGCTCAATCTACGTTCATACCTCAACTATCGTCATGAGCTTTCGGCATTTAACGTAAGAACAAGATGGCGGACACAAGCGGTGGAAATGATTTTCTACCCCAGGGTGGTTGGGTGCTCCGTTAGAGATAGGGGGAGGAGCTCAGTCACACGGAAGAGCTCGGAGTAGAGCCGCTGCTCCACTGCCAGCTGAGGTGGCTCTGGCATTTGTTCCAGATGCCTCCTGGACATGTTTTCAGAAAGCATTCATTATTTTTTCCGCTTCTTAAGAGTTATGAACTTGAATAACTCTGTCTCCTGTAATGTGGGCTAAAAGTGTCATCCTCAGAGCGAGGTGAGATGATAAGATCAGAAATCATTAAGACGCCAGAACTTACAAAGAGCCAGACCTATTTTATTCATATCTTTTATTCATAGCCATGTCATCACCCCAGAGCTCCTGGGATTTGCTGATTATCATTTGCACATAGAACCAGGGGGATATGGCTGGTTTGATTTCAGGTCCTTTACAAAAATGTGATGAACAGAACTTTGTTTTGAAAGACCATTTGAACTGTAGCTCACCATTCATTCTCTTTTTTCATTTATGTTTCAATTGCGCTGGTTTGTTAATTCTTTTCTGATACAGTTTGCTGCATTATTGTGGTAATACACAACTTACAAGAACACAAAGCAGTGAGTCAAAGGCATTGAAGGATTTGTGGTATTCCGTTTATAATTCCCAATAATCCAAACACTAACAGAACAGTGGGAAGTTGACTTTAATTGAAGAGAGGATGAAGCCAAGGATATCTAGTGTGGGAAAAAGATATGTGGATTAATTAGCGCTGTTGCTAGCTGCAGTGTGTGTTGGTGGGGACACAGTTGTTTGCGTACGAAGCTAATTGTGGTGGAGTGGCATCTCATCCGTCAGCGTCACTGTCGTAAGAAGCATGTTTGATTGGATTTGCCAGTTTTAATCACTCAGCCTCTATTTTTTGCTTACACTGGTTAAGTGGAGCCTGGTTAATTACAAGGACGGATTATATGTGAATGTCAACATGGTAAGAGCTCGCAGTTGTGCTCTTAGATCACCTGGGTGAAGATGGCCTCGTGGAAGTGTCTGAATCATCCCGGGAAAAACGTTAATATCAGTTAAATTCAAAGAAGATTCCATGACGTGATGGAATGGAGAATTCCAAGCTGAGATGGTTTTGTCGCTATCCATACGAGGGTGGCTTTTGTGCCTGAATCAGCAACATTAGCCACGTCTTGTCTGGTTCAATTTGGAGCAAATTGGTCCAAAAGTTCAAAACTCAAAGGTGAACCAAACCGACCTATTGCTAGTAAGCAATCCAAAGAGGAGAGTGAGTAGTATACCTTCCAGAGCGCTTTCGTCTCCTGGAACGTTTTGGAGCGAGATGATTGGATAAGAGAGAACACATGTTCAGGTGAAAACAAAACGACGACTTGATCATGTGATAAACCGCCGTATTTCCAGTGATGATGACTTTATATGCTGAGCTGACAGAGTTTTCAAAACAAAGCTAGCGCATGTTAGCAGTGCTTAATGCAGAAGACGTACGTAAAAAAAAAATAGAAAAAATTATATTTTCAACTGGTTTTGAGTTGTGATCCACTTACGACACTCCACCTACAGACTTTGAGTTTAAAAAATGAATAATATAATATGGCAAACGATGTCGATGCCCCCATCTAGTTCTTTAAATTTGGTGATGATGAATGTTTTGCTTTCTTTTTTGGATCAGAAGTTTCCCCAGGGCACTCCAAAATGTCATTAAACGCATGTGTGAATCTGTTACCAAATTTTTCAAGGCATACCTGGCAGTACCTCAAGGCGCGCTCATGTTCCCCGGCACACTGGGTGAAAATCAAGGCGTGAGGAATGCTTTGACTAACTGTAGTGTCCTTGTATGAGTTATTAGTTATTACGAGTTATGAGTTATTACAATGCAAAGCACATAGGCGGACCTTATTTGCTGCATTGTTAGCTTGCATCTTGTCTGTTAATATTGCTCTTCTGTTTACTCGTGGCTGAAATAGCTCCATTAGCGTTGAGGCTGCGGTAATGGCATGCAGATGGACTGTCATAAAGTGGAAAGAGCTACAAGTTGTGCTCGGAATATTGACTGACAGCCGGCAAGTCGAAACGTCTATCTGTTTTTTATTTTCAAGTGTGCTTATTAACGAAGGAAGGAAAAGCAAAATGTCGTCTGGCTGCATTTGTGGTGCGTGAGGATGTTTTGGTTTACATGTGTGAATAATGTGTGGGGTCTCCTCTCAGGGACAGCAGGGGTTGGTGAATGTTCAGTGCGACATGCGGTTACTCATCTGAGAGGTCTGGACACTGTAGACGTACAAAATAAACACATTTTTAACAATTTAATCTATTAAAGAAGATACACTATGCTTTTTTGGTATTTAGTGCACTCTTCGTCTAAATGGGACAACGGACTTCCTGTTCAAAATCGCACAACTGTGGAATTTTACCCAAGTAAGCATGTACTCATTTACGTGTTCTTTATTGTTGAAAAATGACAACGTGGCATTTTTAAACCCCACAGCCCAGTTCCAATACTCACTTGTGCACTTCACCACGAGCCGCTGAATTGTGCAAAGCCGAGGTCACCCAATTCTTTAGACTGCTTTGATCCGCAAAAAGTGTGGAGCGATGCGGACTTCATGCAAGTACATTCCCCACAATGCATTTCTCTGTAATGTTTTCAAACGGCGCAACCCTAACCCTAACCCATACAATACAATGGAAAGGAATGTCTTAACAGTTAAACTTATAAAATATGTAAATTGTCCCATAACAACACTGTAAAAATGAAAAGCACTGTTCTCATTTGTCCGAGGCCAATTCAGCGAATAATCTAAACTAAACTAGGCTGTGGTTTGAGATTAATTAAAGTTTTTCTTTGTCGCATTCACAGTGCTCTCACGTTTACCTCCCGTGTGCTCTTGTGCACTCACACACTTCATGCACTTTCATAAAAGGCACGCTTAAATGAAGTGTGTAGTGCTGGGACAGGACCAACACACATGTATGACCCGGGAATCTGATTTTTATTAGATTTTTTTCAATCAGAAGTGAATACAGTGGGCGGAGATAGGGGGTAGGTGGAACCAGAACATTTCTGAGCATTCAAAGACATGCAGGAATCAAAATACAACTGTGAGTGTGCCAAGGAAAAGGGGACATCATTTTGGTAGATTTTTACATAATATGTCTTTATATTTATTCTATTTTATTCTATTATGTTATTATCATTTTGTATCTTTGTATTTTGTATCTGTGTGTTAAAATATAGAACTTTGAGTAGTTTATACCATACCATACCAACTTTATTTATAAGGCACTTTAAAAACTTTTTACAGTCGGCCAAAGTGCCGTACACAAAACAAACAAAATCACATAGTATTAAAAGCTAGTGAAAAAAGGTGCGTTTTTAGAAGTGATTTAAAAACAGACAGAGATTGAGCCTGCCTAATCTCTAAAGGCAGCTGATTCCACAGTCGCGGAGCAGCAACTGAAAAAGCACGGTCCCCACGAAGCTTGCGTTTTGTCATTGGGACAACAAGCTGCAGCTGATCTGCTGACCTGAGGGCTCGAGAGGGGGCATACGGGTGGATCAGATCAGAGAGGTACGAGGGGGCAAGGCCATTCAAACATTTATAAGTAAACAAAAGAATCTTAAAATCTACTCTAAAATTCACTGGGAGCCAATGAAGTGAGGATAAAACAGGTGAAATATGATCATATTTCCGAGTTCCAGCTAAAAGCCGTGCAGCAGCATTTTGGACCAGCTGCAGCCGGGAAAGAACAGTCTGATTTATGCCTGAATAGAGCGCGTTACAATAGTCCAAGCGAGTGGTCACGAAGGCATGAATGACCCTTTCAAAGAGGTCCCTTGGTAGCATGGGCTTCACTCTGGACAGTTGTCGGAGGTGGAAAAAACTGGATTTGACCACACCACTTATTTGGTGGTCAAGTTTTAGGTCAGAGTCCATTTTCACGCCCAAATTAGAAATAATTGGCTTCACATATTGTGATAACGGCCCTAGATCCACCGGAGGAGCTTGTGACGCACCAAAAACCATCACTTCAGTTTTTTGGTGATTAAAATTTAAAAAGTTTAATGACATCCAAGCTTTAATGTCATTGAGGCAATCCAAGAGAGGCGTGACAGCATGTGGGTCATTTTGTTTTAACGGGAGGTAGATTTGGCTGTCATCGGCATAGCAGTGGAACATGATACCATGTCTCCTTAGAATAGATCCAAATGGGAGCATATATAATGAAAAGAGCAGAGGTCCTAAAATGGATCCTTGGGGAACTCCCATTTTTAAGGGGACTGAAGAGGATTCAAAGTTGCCAAGGTTCACACAAAACTGTCTCTAGTTTATTGAGCACATAACACATATCTGATCAGCCGTCTTTCGTTGATTCACTTTAGCTAATGCTAATGCCCTTTTTGGTACATCCTACATTTTGTCTAAGATCGGAAAATAAACACAGAGTTCAACCAAGTAGAACATAACATTTAATCTAATAACCTTTGAACAGTTAATTTATAAACACTAACAACACATTTGGCTAGCAACACCTTGACCCTTAAAATATGTTTCCAAGCCATTCTCCCAGTTAATTAGTATTTCTTATTTAGTTTGCTAGTTTTAGCTGCTTGTTTACGTTTTGCCGCGTTAGCTTGTTACTGGTTGTAGCAGAAATGTGAAACAACCGAGCGTATGCTAATCGTACCTGAGAATATTTGCACATCTTTCACAAGTTGGCTCATCTTTGACCTTGTGCTGAATTATGTTCTGTCAAAAGCGCGCATGACTAATTAATTGTTTATCTGCTTCCATCTGCCTGTTCTATTCCCAACAACACGCCTGCCATGACACAAGCAGCAGATGCTAAAAGGTCAAAGTTTGGATCCATGGAGCATTTTTCTTCCTGTAAGAAACAAGGCTACAACATGGTAAATGCTATATTTCTGGATTAATCAAAAACTAGCATGTAGGCCATCATTAAGTTGCTCTACTTGGTTTTTGAGCTAATTAAGTTACAGATATTCTAAAAGCATCTGTTACGGTCAAAATGATACTGCCTTGTCTGATTATAAAGCGTTTTACAATCCTCTGTTTGCTAGGAAGTGCGCTGTTTGCATGCTAGCTGTTGTTAGCTTAATCGGAAAGCCAGAGCTACACAGTGACTTCTGAAAGTTGTGAAAAACAAACTAATCGCGGTGAAAAATTAGGATGCTAGAAATGCATAAGGAAAGCGAGGAATACGTTTAAATCTGTTGTAAACTGTTTTAAAATTAACTTTTTTTTTCTTTTTTTTTAAGGTTTTTAAGGGGTACCAATGTTCCCCATCTATTATGAACGGGGGAACACCAATACCAAGAAACATGGGGATGACCCCGTTTTTAAGACAGTAAAATCACATACTATGCCTTATATGTGGTATTATTTTCTAGTTAAGGAGAAAATGCTCTATTCCTATAACAAGAAATAAATGCAACGTCACAGAATTCCTTTAAAACAATCATGCATTCAATGACGGTTTAAAACTACGGCTGTTCGTGTACCATTTGTCTGAAAATGTAGGTGCTATTGCTTTAGTAGCTTTAACTTATAGGACAAAGCCAGGCATCTCATGTTTATGCTACTTACTGTAATGTGTGAAATCTATTATACATTCCCATGTGCTTCGCGCCAACTTCGACAAACAAGTGCATTGTTGTGATCGCAGGGAATCGCAGGGGACCGAGTTAAATTTGCACCTCAGATGGACCCAATGCGCGGTATAGATTCAGCAGCCAAGCGTTTGTTTTCTTCTATGGACAAAAATAGACATCATTGTAGTCATTGTAGAGTACCTGCCTGGGCAACTCTCCCTCTGTCTCCGCAGTGATGCATTCAGGTGCTTGGAAATAGGAGCGCCGGTCCACTTTTAGAAAGCAGGTGGTGTCTTGGTGGGGAGGTGGTGTAGAGGAGCCAAACAAACTGTTGAGCTAGTTTGGGAGCGTCAGAGTAGGAGTGCTCTCGCTGGTGTGAACAGCACTATTGTGGCTAAATGTCAGAGGAGGCCTTCTGTTCCAGATCTGACTAATAATGAACAGACAAAACAGAAACAAGAGCTGTTAATTATAGGTGCCTGAAGTCATTTACTTGACATAACACCAGAGTTTTAAACATTTTAGAATGCTGTTTACTAATCAAAAACATACCAGGTGTTTACTTTCATTCACACTTCTTTGAATATCCAATAGAGGTTGAAGATAGATATTGACAGTTTATTATTCGTTGGCAAATGTAACATATAAACAACAATCACGTGTCTTCGCTGTCTACGATTTTTATTGTTTGCTACCTCTTTAGAATGAATGTGATAGAGTGTTGACATAAGTACCAGGCTGCATGTGGATCTATAGTGCAATGTAAAGCGCTGGGTGTCATGAAAGGTGAAATAAAGCATGTGTGATGATGAAAATGTATTTAAATATTCTCACAAAATAAAATTATACTGTAAAAATGTTGTCTTATATGATAATGTAAAAAAATATACACACATAATACTATCATTTTACAAAATAAACGTATACCATGTGATAATGTGATATTTTGTACGTGATTCAAATAGATTCGGTTGATTTCTTCTTCACTCAGTTGACAGTTTTATGCTTCACTTTGGTGATTCAAATCTGAATTGTTCCAATGAATCTCTAATCACAAGTTCACTCATGCTTGACCTTCTGCGCATTATACAATCACAGCCCAAAGTGACTGATTCTCGGCGTGTCTGTAACCATCTGTTCGTTCTCAGCTCGTCGTGTCGTCGGGGAAGTTGAGTTTGGACAATTGTGCTGTTTGGGGAAAAGGTCAATGTCTGACACAGAGCACTCGATCTTGTTTAGAGCTTTTCTCAACGCTTGTACATGTGCGCACACGGCCTGGTAGTAAGGTAAACACTCAATCTCATTCATTTGAACGAGTCTGTGTTTTGTTGTTTGTGGACAGCGCAGACGCATGATTGTTTATGTGTTCATCGCATTTGCCAACGAGTAATAACTTCAGCCTCTAGTTTCTAAAGTTCGCTTATTACTCCAGAATTTGTGGCACTCCATGAAACAAAACAAAAGACTTTATTCAAATCCAAATCCACTTTATTTGTATAGCACATTTCATAAACACATCTGTTTCCAAAGTGCTGCACACACAAAAACATAAAACAGCAAAACACTGTATGTAATAACAACTCAGTTTGATCTTACTGCTTGTAAAACCAGTAAAATCAAATCCAAGCAAAAAGATAAAACCATAAAATAGAAATAAATTAATAGAATAAATACATTTAAAAATGATAAAACACACTTTATTATGAGGTTACTAGCATACAGTGTTAATCGCTAACGGTAAAATACACCAAACCTTTTCTAACTCTGCTCTGGTGTTACTCACGTGTGCTCAAGTGATTATCAGTCGCTAAAAAGCCCTGGATTTTCATTATTTGTATTGTTTGGAGGCTAATGCTAACTCTCCCATTCTAAGTGCGTTAGTGCTAACTCGTGGAATGGCACTGTCTAATGGAATGCAGGATTTTCTTTACATGCACTGAAAGGGTCTATTCATCCATGATTCGTTTGGTGTCAGTTCTACAGACCTAGTTAGATTACTGCGCGTCAATAGTTAAACCCGAAAGGTTGAGAAGTGATAGGGGCCCCAGAGGCTAATTTTGTATTTGATGAGCCACGATTTATGAGACAACCAACTCCATCTGATAAAAGGGAAGGTTAAACATAAAAAGAAAGCTGTAAACAACATATTTCTAATCAAATAAACCATTCTGAGAGTTTATTCTCTTAACCCCTCAAAAAAATAATAATATTTTAAATGGATTCTGCCTGGACTTATTACTTAAGCTGAAACGCTGCAGGTAAATGGGGGAAAAATCTTAAGTTTAAAGATATCAATTTGAAACCTCTCCTGTAGTTCAGTCACATAAATGTAAGTTTTTCATCATGTAATGTTTCATGAGAAATAAGGGCTTTTATGTGTCAAAATCAGCCAAAATTGCACATATTTGTGACACTGAAATCTGAAAAGTAGCGATATAACAGTACTAGTTACAAAAAATATACACAGACTAGTTTGTATTTTTTATTTAGTTTTTGAGTTGACTAGATCTAGCTGAAAGTTGGCCAAAAAATTCAAAATGCGCCTAATTTTTTTGACTTAAAACTTTAATAAATCAGGCTAAGAATCAACAAATATATCAACAAATCCTTCAGAACGTTTTGTCAATAATCATACCTCCATACTCAGTGGTGCTAATCCATTATCGTAGCCAGGGACAGACATTCATCATCATTTTACATCAAACAATAACACGATCACAAAATAACCTAATTCTTCTAACTTCATTATAAATCTGTAACGTGTAATAACAAGAAAAGGCCCTCTTTTTCAGGTCCGCTCTCCCTCGTTCTGAACTGAAGGGCTGTGGAGCAGGTCTGTCAACTCCCGCTGCTGTTTCTGACACTTCCATGAAACTCCTGTGCTCGGATCAATGTGTCTAAATCTTTCATGACCTTTGAGTGCACGCCTCTCTATAACTCACTTCTGCCTCCTCCAAAAGTCAGGCTGGTATTTCTCTGTCATATATGTGTCTCTCTGGTACACGGCGTTGAATGTTTGGGAGGAAAACCGACACAATTAAAGCGATTCGCAGACCTTTTTATGATTGCATTTGGCTGTCGAACGGAATAGTTTTTAGCATTCTCTGTATTTGAGGACCACGTTCAAAAGAATCGCTGAATATTTTGGAGGATTTCAAATTTCTGCGACGGAGCATACAATAGAACGAAATGACATGTTTTGCGGTTGAATTTCTCACATGATTATAAATTATTACAATCTCTTGCTGCGGCAGTTACGCGTCCCTGCACAGCCACCGTACTGCCAACGCTGCCAATTAGGACAAGGTTCTGTTTGGGCCTGAATCCGCTTCAACCTTAGACTTTTCATCCGTTCGATTATTTATTCATTAGGGTTGCAAGTTCTATTGCAATCGAATCTAAATCCCAACTTGATCAGTCGCAATTAACTGCAATATGTAGCGTTTGACAGGATTTCCTTTGAGTAACCTGTAGTTTTCATCTCTCCAAAGAAGTTCTTAAATGCGTGGGGCAGATTTCCATTTTCTTTCAAATGTTAATGGCAGCTGTACCTGATTTTTACTGTTTTGTATGTAATAAAGTCAAATCTGTGTTAAATAGAGAAGCAGGAAGTGCTGCATTAGCGTGCTAATGTTAAACTGGCTCCTCGCTCAGAGACTCGAGAAAAGTGTTCTAAACTCATGGCGGTGAATATTTAGGATGCTGGGACTGCGTTAGGAAAGCGAGTGATGCATGTGACTGATGTTTTAAATGAAGACTTTAAAATGAAGAGTTCTATGTTTCACGTTTGAAACCCTTTAAAGGACATTATTTGTATTATTTGTATTGTTATTGGCCTTTAAACATGCACTTGAATATCTTTACTTTGACATCTCATGTTTAGAACAAAAACAAAGAGCAAAGAACAATCAATATACTGTAACTTTATCACAGCCTGAGGAAATGCCATGTTAACTTAGCTGTGGCTCCATCTACTGGCTGCAGAGGCAATTACACAAATTTGTATACATGCAGTGTTTTGTAATGTGAGCAGTCCAGAGCTGTGATGCAGTTGTAATGATTGGGATTGGACGGAAGAAATGCTTCTGTCTGGCGAGGATTTGTTGACTTTGGAAAATAAGATTCTCTGAGCCACGTCACACATCGAGGGAATTCAGAATGTGTTTTTTTGACGGTCGGAGGGAGAACATTCTCTAACCAGGATTTATCTAGTGTGACTGAAGCTAAATGCTACTCCAGGCAGGTTTTTGATGATGGAACAATGGGTTAAAAGCTCAAAAAAGTCCATTTTGCATGATATTCATCCTTTAAAATGTAAACTTTGAACAGAATACTACTATCAAAACATCATACTCGCAATTAGATATTTTTCCCAAACTGCTAAGCCCTGTTTAGCATCATAATGACTTCTAAATCTACAGCGAGGTTTACATAGCAGTCGGTTGTGGAGAAGTACCAAGATGCTTTGCGCCGAGTGCAACAGTTGTTAAACACATGTCTCGTACTCGCCAGCTGGGCTCAGTCAAGTGAGCGCCGCACTCCGCGACCCCCGTGCACCAGCCGAGTCATCAGAGCAAGCTGCAGCCCGGTGCGCCTGCCCGCAACCTCCGGCGGTGCCAACCCGGCCCGCCCCCCCCGGCCCCGGTTCGGCCTCAGCGGTCCGCCTGCTGGCCCGGGTCCCACGGGGCAGGCCGGTGGATGGATGGGCCTGTCGTCGACGCTCTGCAGCCCAGATGGCCCGCTCTGCCTGTCGGGGGAGCGGGTGCCAGGAGACCAGGCCCGCTGATGTCACCCCGAGATGGGACACGCCCACTCTGAGCTGCCTCCGCCAACACCTGTGGACCGAGGCACGAGGAGAGACGGACAATCTGGCGTAACACAGAACAGAAAAACAGAAAAAACAGAAGACGACCAGAGAGAACAGGAGATCAAAACTACATTTAAAAAGGAAGTAAAAGACACCCAAAGAAAATGAAGGCACATATTGTCCAAAGTAAATGTCCCAAGTCTTGGAAATTTTGCCCGAATGTGATTTTTTTCCCATAATTTCCAACGATTATGTCAGTCCAGTGCTGTTTGTGCAGACTCTACTAACCTTTTGGTCTGGTTGTACTGGTGCACCATTTTCTTAACAGAAACATATCATTTTGACACTTTATTCACTTATTTGTTAGAAATTGTAGAAATAATCAGTTCAGTGCTATTTAAAACCAAACCGTGCAGTCTTTGTTTGCAGATGTGTGTCACTTTGCAGAGGTTTTGAGTGAAAAGACATGAGGGACGAGAACTGATAACATCGATACCACTGCATTGTTGATCACATCCTTCGTTCGTATCTGAAAGAACGCTCGATTTGACAAACTCCAAACAGGATCGGCTAAAGCAGAGGGATCACTTTGAGCAACGGGCAGAAGAGATAGAGACTTTAGTGTGTATGAATGTTTATGGAGAGTATAATTACCAGCGGTGGATGAAGTACTCCATTTTGTTACTCAAGTAAAATTACAGAGAGCAGCAAAAAAAATACTCAAGTAAACGTATCACATTTTAAAATCTACTCAAGTAAAAGTATTAAAGCACTCCTTTAAAATGTACTTTAAGAGTAAAAATTAGAAGGAATTCTTTTTGGTTCTGAGAACTATTAAAGCATCAAACTGTAATTTTGATGGATTTATCCTGTTGAGTTTTGGTCATTATTGGTGACTTTCCTGGTTATTTTTCTCTACACGGTTTTTTGTTTACTCAAAGGGAACTATAAAAAAAAAAAAAAAAACAAAACAGGCAAGATGTTGCTATAAATAAACTCCTCAGTCTTTTCAGCAGCTCTAAAACCTTAAGAAAATAGACATTTACTTTTTAGTCTAGTTCAAAATGTAGTGGAGCAGAAAGTACATTTACAAGCTCTGAAATGTAATGTAAAAGTAAAAGTATCTACTGTAGAGTGTACTTAAAGTGCCCATGACAGGTTGAACTACTCATTTAACTAAAATGCAGTAGAAATAAATATATTTAATTTTCTACTAAAATCTTTACAAATTTTACCCCAGTTTAGCTATTTTTTTAAGGTTTTTTATTTTACTTCCCGGTTGTAAAGTATGACATCACATTAGGAAATTACCATAGCAACCACACTGTGCACTGGGCCAAAACTCAGCTAATGTCACCGATTATGTTCATTTGATAAAGAAAAATACATGTGAACGCCTTTATTCTGTCAAATCAATGTTTAAAGGGTCAAAAAAGTAGTTTATTTTGTGTAAATTATCAGTTTCTTTACTTCCTGAAATGTTACAAAACAGAAACAAAACAGATTTTTCAACTTTTCTCCAAAAACAGCGACCTGATTGGTGTAAAACTGTCATTTATATTTACAACAGGTATTAATACATTGAATAAAGTCAAAATTAGAAAATCACAAAAACCCGTCATATGCACTTTAAGTAAAGTACAGACCTAAAAAAAAAAAAGACTTTACGTACAGTACTTTTACATTTGTACTTTGTTACTTTCCACCACTGATAATCCATAACATAAAAATGTGTTCATTTTTTTCAACTTCCATCCATCCATCTTCTTCCGCTTATCCGGGGCCGGGTCGCGGGGGCAGCAGTCTAAGCAGGGACTCCCAGACTTCCTTCACCCCAGACACTTCCTCCAGCTCCTCCGGGGGGATCCCGAGGCGTTCCCAGGCCAGCCGAGAGACAGTCCCTCCAGCGTGTCCTGGGTCTACCCCGGGGCCGCCTCCCGGTGGGACATGCCCAGAACACCTCCCGAGGGAGGCGTCCAGGAGGCATCCGGAACAGATGCCCGAGCCACCTCAGCTGGCTCCTCTCGACGTGGAGGAGCAGCGGCTCTACTCTGAGCTCCCCCCGTGTGACTGAGCTCCTCACCCTATCTCTAAGGGAGCGCCCAGCCACCCGGCGGAGGAAGCTCATTTCGACCGCTTGTATCCGCGATCTTGTCCTTTCGGTCATTACCCAAAGCTCATGACCATAGGTGAGGGTAGGAACGTAGATTGACCGGTAAATCGAGAGCTTCGTCTTTCGACTCAGCTCTTTCTTTACCACAACGGTCCGATACAGCGCCCGCATCACTGCAGATGCTGCACCGATCCGCCTGTCAATCTCGCGCTCCATCCTTCCCTCACTCGTGAACAAGACCCCGAGATACTTAAAGGTCCCATATTCTGCTATTTTCCCCTTTACACAGTCTATTCTAAGGGCTTTGTTGATCAAATGTTTGCGTTGTGCAATATCCATAACATAACAGTTTCCAAAAAACACCCATTTCTTGGACTGGCCCCCCTCCTTGCAAAAGCAAACGGCTCACTCTGAGATCTGACCCCCCCGAACAGAGAGCAGGCTGCTCCCCCGCCCAACTCGCGCGCCTCCCCCGCCCAACTCGTGCCGAAGCCTAGAGCGGAGTTTGTGCGCATGCGCCGTGTGCTCCGGTAAACAGCGATACACAAACACGGGAATAAACCTTTTATCCGTCCTGACGGTGCGTCGTGCTGAGTCCTACGTCCTGGATCTGACCTGGAGTTTGATGTACACGCAGTACCTCGACGACGGACGTTGCCGTTTGGTAAATAACAAGCTAACTCTTCGATCTGTCGTATCCATCGTGTAATTACTGTGTAGCATTAGCATTAGCTGTTTTTATTCTGCGGCTGCGCGCTTCCCGGAGGCGTGGCTTAAACACCGCGTCATCCATGGGAAGCCGCGTCATCCATGGGATGAGCCCCCGTCTGCCTGCTCAGCCGAGGGGGACGGAAAAGACAGTTCTCTAGCGAAAGCATGCGGGAATCAATCAAAAAAACACTTTGGGCACACATACGAGGCCCAAATAGCACTGTAGGAAGGTTAAAACCTCTGAAAAGTCGATTTTGCATGTTATGGGACCTTTAAACTCCTCCACTTGAGGCAAGGACTCCCCACACACCCGGAGAGGGCAAGCCACCTTTTTCCGGTCGAGAACCATGGCCTCGGATTTGGAGGTGCTGATCCTCATCCCAGCCGCTTCACACTCGGCTGCAAACCGTCCCAGTGCATGTTGCAGGTCCTGATTTGAGGAAGCCATCAGGACGACATCATCTGCAAACAGCAGAGATGAGATCCTGTGGTTCCCAAACCGGACACCCTCCACGCCCTGACTGCGCCTAGAAATTCTGTCCATAAAAATTATGAACAGAACCGGTGATAAAGGGCAGCCCTGGCGGAGTCCAACATGCACTGGGAACAGGTCTGACTTACTGCCGGCAATGCGAACGCAGCTCCTGCTCCGGTCATACAAGGACCGGACAGCCCTTAGCAAAGGGCCCCGGACCCCATACTCCCGGAGCACCCCCCACAAGGCGCCCCGGGGCACACGGTCGAATGCCTTCTCCAGATCCACAAAGCACATGTGGACTGGTTGGGCAAACTCCCATGAACCCTCGAGCACCCGATGGAGAGTATAGAGCTGGTCCAGTGTTCCACGACCAGGACGAAAACCACACTGCTCCTCCTGAATCCGAGGTTCGACTATCGGTCGGATTCTCCTCTCCAGTACCCTGGAATAGACCTTACCGGGGAGGCTGAGGAGTGTGATCCCCCTGTGGTTGGAACACACCCTCCGGTCCCCCTTCTTATACAGAGGGACCACCACCCCGGTCTGCCAGTCCAGAGGTACCGTCCCCGACCGCCACGCGATGTTGCAGAGACGTGTCAACCAAGACAGTCCCACAACATCCAGAGACTTAAGATACTCAGGGCGGATCTCATCCACCCCCGGAGCCTTGCCACCAAGGAGCTTGCCAACCACCTCAGTGACTTCAGCCAGGGTGATGGACGAGTCCGCCTCCAAGATCTCAGCCTCTGCTTCCTCCTCGGAAGACGTGACAGTGGGATTGAGGAGATCCTCAAAGTATTCCTTCCACCCTCCGACAACATCCCCAGTCGAGGTCAACAGCTCTCCACCCGCACCGTAAACGGTGTTGGTGAAGCACTGCTTCCCCCTCCTGAGGCGTCGGATGGTTTGCCAGAATTTCTTTGAGGCCGACCGACAGTCCTCCTCCATGGCCTCCCCGAACTCCTCCCAATCCCGAGTTTTTGCCTCTGCGACAGCCCGTGCTGCAGTACGCTTGGCCTGCCGGTACCTGTCAGCTGCTTCAGGAGTCCCACGAGCCAGCAAGGCCCGGTAGGACTCCTTCTTCAGCCTGACGGCATCCCTTACTTCCGGTGTCCACCACCGGGTTCGGGGATTGCCGCCGCGACAGGCACCAGAGACCTTGCGACCACAGCTACGAGCCGCCGCATCGACGATGGAAGTGGAGAACATGGTCCACTCGGACTCAATGTCTCCAACCTCCCCCGGGATCTGGGAGAAGTTCTCCCGGAGGTGTGAGTTGAAGACCCTGCCGACAGAGGGCTCTGCCAGCCGTTCCCAGCAGACCCTCACGATACGCTTGGGCCTGCCGAGTCTGTCCGGCTTCCTCCCCCGCCAGCGGATCCAACTCACCACCAGGTGGTGATCGGTTGACAGCTCCGCCCCTCTCTTCACCCGAGTGTCCAAGACACGCGGCCGAAGGTCAGATGACACGACAACAAAGTCGATCATCGACCTCCGGCCTAGGGTGTCCTGGTGCCACGTGCACTGATGGACACCCTTGTGCTTGAACATGGTGTTCGTTATGGACAAGCTGTGACTAGCACAGAAGTCCAATAACTGAACACCGCTCGGGTTCAGATCGGGGGGGCCGTTCCTCCCGATTACCCCTCTCCAGGTGTCACTGTCGTTGCCCACGTGGGCGTTGAAGTCCCCCAGTAGAACAACGGAGTCCCCAGGCGGTGCACTGTCCAGTACCCCTCCCAGGGACTCCAAGAAGGTCTGGTACTCTGCACCGTTGTTCGGCCCGTAGGCCGACACAACGGTGAGAGACCTGTCCCCCACCCGAAGGCGGAGGGACGCGACCCTCTCGTTCACTGGGGTAAACTCCAACACGTGGCGGCTGAGCTGTGGGGCTATGAGCAAGCCCACACCAGCCCGCCGCCTCTCCCCGCGGGCAACGCCAGAGAAATGGAGCGTCCAGCCCCTCTCGAGGAGACGGGTTCCAGAGCCCAGGCTGTGCGTGGAGGCGAGGCCGACTATATCTAGTCGGAAACGCTCGACCTCTCGCACAAGCTCAGGCTCCTTCCCCCCCAGCGAGGTGACATTCCATGTCCCCAGAGCTAGTTTCTGTGTCCGGAGATCTGGTCGTCGAGGTCCCCGCCTTCGACTGCCACGCAGATCTCTCTGCACCGGCCCCTTATGGATCCTCCTGCGGGTGGTGGGTCCACGGGAGGACCCGTGGACCAACAAATTGCCACTTAACATAAACTATAAAACAAAGAAGTCATAATTAGAAAGTCATAAAAACCTGTCATATGCACTTTTAACTAAACATTCATTTTACTAAACAGACCAGATAATGTCTTAACCATTCTTAATATATTTTAAACACATGCTGCCCGGACCTGTTTTTCCTAAAAATAAAAAAAAAAGACTAAAATGAGCCTCATTTCAAACTGAAGCTGTTTCTGAACTCTTTGGGGCTCAAACTATTGTCTGGACTCTTTGTGAAGCTGAGACTCTGTAGTTTTGTGTATGATTTACTCTGATTACACTTGGAAACAAGCTCTGCAAAGAGGAATATCAGAGTTTAAAGTCTGCCTAAATTTTCTTTGTTAAATATATGAAGAAATGAAGCTGGTGTCTTTAGATTTTGCCTGATTGACACGACTTTTGGCTTTTGTTGGTTTTAACAATTCTTTTTTCAAAGCTGAAGCTAATGTAACAAAAAAACTGTTTTAGGGACTTGTAATAAAGTATATATATATAAGTACATATATATATATATATATATATATATAATATTATATACCTATAAACGTCCTATTGAATTTTTTGGAATCTTAGTGTCATTTTTAAATTTGTGCTTTTGGAGTAGAAACTGACTCTAATTCATCCCAGAATGTTTGATTTGACTGAAAATAAGCGGGTAACAGCTTTCTTTTCTTGTTGAACATGTCCAGCAGCTTGATAGTTTCCTTTTATCAGATGGTGGATAAAAAGGAATAAATTAATGATTAAAAAAAAAGCAACTGATTGCATTTCTGCCAAAAATCCACTATTATTCAATCTCAACGTTGTGGCTAAACTAAAATACTCTTAGGTTCACGGTAAGAAAATAATTATGTCGAAAAAATACTCCTGTACAGACTACTAACTTTCATAACTTGACTACTGTTTTCTACCCAGCAGCCACCTGCAGCACAATAGTCTGCACAGCCCTATCACGTCGCCCGCAAACTTTTGCAAGGGTCCAAAACCGAATTCCTTTTGACATTTGATTCCACATATACGGACAAGAAAAAAGCATCAGGGCCTTGTAGTATCCGCTCAAATTGTGGAGGAAATGATGTGAAATAAGTGCAGCGTGTCATAACGGCCTGCCATTTGGCCCGCTACACGGCCCTGGATCAATAAACAGGGACCAGCTTTCACCGGTCGCCATAGAAACACATGGAGCAAGGGCCCACCCAAGTCTTTAAAATGACTTGGGTGGGAATTTTGACTAATCGATACTTATAAGTAAAGGTGAAGAAGCAGCGGTGGTGCACGAATTGAGACGGAGTAAATAAACCAATATAAAAAACATAATCGGAATTAAAAACAAGGGAATGACAGAAAGATGTACCTGGCTTATCTTGAAATCTTGAAATACTGTAAATGGGAGGTTTTTGTTCTACTTTTCAACATGCAGTGAGTTCTAAAAGCAGATACTTATAATAAAATGACAAAGATAAAAAGGTGATATCGCCTTTTCACTACAAAAAAAGTACTTCTAGATGAGTTAAAATGTCTTGGTTTCAGGATATTAAGGTGAGACCATAGACATAAAAATAGTGGACAGACGATCGTCACTCTGCCCCATTCATGAAAATGCGGCTCGGTCATGGAGAATTCAAAATGGCCGCGGGTTAGCCCCCACCACTCCCCCCTCGGTGGGGAGGCAGGGGGAGGCCGACTTTGGAGCGGCCTTTTGCTGACGTACTGCCGTCGTAGCCTCTATAGTTACCGCCCACTCGTAGGTGTATGGCTGCGTCCTGACATTTCCGGCGCGTAAAGCCCGCCTTCTTCATTAGATATGCAGGAACTTTAAAAAATCACAGCGGCTAAACCAGCCTGGTTCCAAAACATTCACCCCCCTCAGCGTTGTCACAGAGCCGTAAGCTAACGTTTGAGACCAAAGCCGTATTTTGAGCCAGGCTCTAAAGTAGGTTTTGAAACGTCTAACTCCCCATTGACTTGCATTGAAAAATTCTACTTCCGCAGCAGCCCCTAGCGGTCAGCAGCAGATTGCAAACATGGCAGCCTACGGTCGGCGGCTCAATTTGAGCGTGGTAGCCTCGCCCACTGGGTGAGACGCTGCAGGTGAATAGGAGAAAATCTAAAATTTAAAGATATCAATTTGAAACTTGTCCTGTAGTTTACTCACATAAATGTAAGGAAAAAATGTTTTTCAAGTTTTTCATCATGTTATGTTTTTGTGTAGAAATAAGGCCAAAAATAATGGCCAAAAATACACATATTTGGGACATTTAAATCTGAAAAATGGACAGAGTCAGGTTTAAATTTCTTGGTTCATTTTGTACACACATTAGTTTAAAAAACATTTAGAGGGGATTTTGGATTTCTTACTTCGTTTTCGAGTGAACTAGATTTGACTGAAAATTGTCCTAAAAATCTAAATTTTTTTAACTTCAAAACTTCAATAAATTAGTTTTAGAATTAGATACCAAAAGTCCTTTTAAACTCTGTACATCAGTCAAATATATCGCTCACTTACCTAACGCAGTCCCAGCATCCTAAATATTCATCAGCATGAGTTTATAAGCAGTCTCTGACAAACATTAGCACGCTAACGGCGCACTTCTCTCATTGGGTAAAATACTCTATAAATAGATGTAGAGGAAACGTTGTGGTCCCATTTTCACCTGAACAGATTCTTTTACAATCTATCTGTGCTGGAGCAACACAGACTTTTAGTCAATTCCATGCAAAATATCTGGAACATGGACAAGTTCTGTTGATGTGCTGGTGCGCGAACCCAGAAAATCTCTCAGCAAAATTGTGAATTTGAGTAGAAAGATTTTGGAAGCCCAGGCAGCAAATGTCTCTCTCTGAACTTTTTTTTTTTTTTTTCTAGACAAGTGAAAAGGAAGGCTTAGAGCATCTCGTCCAGTGATGCCAGTCGTCTTCACGGTGAGTTCTGTTGCCTTCCTTCTGGCTCTAGACTCGGGTTTCCCACAGTGGGGAGTAACAGGAACAAGAACTCTTTTATTCCTGTAGCTATTTCTATATTAAATGCAGCTCAGGGTAGGAATCCCGTTAAATTGATGCTACCTGCTCTGCTGTTGGTGAAAATGTGCTGTTTACTTGCAAATGTATTCTGTTTATTGTGTTCTTTGTTTTTCTCTTCGCTGCAAAACTAATTGACCCATTGGGGACACAAATAAAGTGAAGCTGAAGTAGTGATGGGTGCACCAATACCAAATATCGATACATTTGTGCAAAAATGCTGTATCAATATTTAAATTGCAGTGTATTTTTTTCTTTCTGAACATATTTGTTTTTTCTTTTATTTCTTAGATCAGTTCAAGCATTCTAACATTATTTTTAGTTGTGAGAGAAGACAGCCAGCTCATCTCTCATTATCGTGGCCACGTCAGATATATGACTCCCTACAGCGAAAGCATAGACAGACTGGACTGGAACGCACACAATCGCAATGTCTTAGGGTTTATGTCTTCAGATCCTGGGTCCCGTACTGATGGAATGTTGAATGAATTGCGTTGTGGATTTCTAAAAGCAGTTATCCATAAAAATATAAAGAGAATGAGTCTGGATCCATACATTTTGCTTTATTCACTGGTACCGAGGTGAACAAAGGAAGTCTGTCCCTCACAGTGGTTGACGTACCCCACAGTCAAACATTAAATAGATTCAGGTGTGGGAAGGTCACAAGGGTCCGATAGCAAATCACATCAGGCAGTCGGATGGTTCACAGGGGGTCAGGAATATATTGTGGTACAAAGTTCTCAGCTCCTCAGAGTGTGACCACAGGGTGCCCTGGGTGATGTGATTATAATATCAGCTGCATCTCCTGACAGAGGGGACACCTTTTGTTGGCTGACCTGGAAGGGAATAGAGACAACAAAGATACCAGGTGGGAAGTCTGTCACATTCAGCTGGATATTCTCCAGTCTCTAGACTCTGAAACAAGTAGTCAGTTGATTATGCAGGAGGAACACAATACATCAAAGGACATTTTCAAATTATTGGTCATCTCTTGACCTTGAGAAGGGTTCCAGCATGGCCACTGTGACCATGTATAAGTTATTCTTCTCAGTTTAGAATGACTTCAACAATATCAACAATTGCAATAACAGGAAATAACCTTCGCTTCCATTAGAACTGCAGCCTCGTGCCTCTTCGATCAACTCTCGGGCTTCTATGTATTCTACAACAGGAGTAAAGGAGTTTTAATGCATTTTAATACAAAACTCTTTGGTATTGGATAAATATTGCGATACTTGCCGTAGTAATGCAAGGTATCTGATCAAAGAAAACCACTGGTATCACTCATGCTGCCCTCGACAATCCCAGACAGTGGTTTCTTTGTTCATCATCAGAGTGAGCGACTGGACACTGTGGGCGGAGCTACATGTTCCTCACTCGTGCCTCATTTACACACAATACAGGACAAATGAAGGAAAATCTCTAAACTCTGAAAAATGCTGTCAGAAAAAGATCTGCGACTTAACTCATGCCTTTGTGTCTTCACGTTTAAACTATTGTAAGTTTGTTTTCATGTCTTAACAAGAAGGAGCTGTCTTGTTTTCGGACCAGAGGAGAACGATCCTTCCAGTCCGTGGCTCCCAGACTTTGGAACGATCCTCCGCTCTCCTTGCGCTCTTTAGACTCCGCTGATTCTTTCAAAAGCAACCTCAAAACATTGTTTTTTGCTCAAGCGTTTTAATTTCAGCAGACTTAAGGACTGATTTTACTGTTATATTGTTGTATGTATTGCCTGTTGTAAGTGTGTTTTATTATTCTGTATTTTAACTTTTGGGGTGCACGGTGGCAGAGCGGCTAGAGCTTCTGCCTCTCAATAAGGAGATCGTGGGTTCGAATCCCGCACCACCCCAACATCACACGATCTCTCTGGGTGGAGTCTGCATGTCCTCCCCGTGTTACCGTGGGTTCTCTCCGGGTTCTCCGGCTCCTCCCACCGTCCAAAGACATGACTGTGCAGGTTAATTGACGACTCTAAATTGTCCCTAGTGTATGAATGTGAGAGTGAATGATTGTCTGTCCTTGTCTGTCTCTCTGTGTCAGCCCTGCGACGAGTTGGCCACTGTCCAGGGTGTACCCCGCCTAAGGCCCAAAGTCACTGGGATAGGCTCCAGTCACCCGCGACCCCTAACGGGAATAAGCGGTAGAAAATGAATGAATGAATGAATGAATGAATTTTAACTTTTTGTGGCTTCATTGTCTGTGAAAGGTGCAGTACAAATAAACATGCTTTGCTTACATATTTTGAATTACTTGTGGACTAAATGATGCTCCAACTACGGTGTACTCCAGTGTGTATTTGACCAACGCAGCACAGGTTCACATGGGTTCTGACTTCATCACAGAGAAGTACTCATCCAATTTGCTAAAAAAAAACACCCCAGACACTCTTTAAGTGGTTCATTTGATCCAAAAAAGTGTGTTGTTAATGTGTCTTTAGGTCATTTCTTATAGTGAACAGGGGTCTTATTTATAAAGTGTGCAAACGTGCAAAAATGCTGCGTATATGTGACTTTAATGTTAAGTTTGTCATCTATGAAGAGACAGCTTGATGAGGAAATTAACGATTCGGTCCAAAAACTCGGAACTTTGTGCATCTGGGCTTTCAAAGATGACAGAAAAGACAATCTGAGCATATTAGATAACATATTAGAGGACGTTTTTAGACACTATTAGTAAGAATTCCACGTTAGGTTTTATAAATGAAACCCCAGGAAGCTAATCAAACCCTGGAGGGCAGAGAAACAACAATCAGTCTGTGAAATTATGACAAAAATCAAAATTTATTATAAAATTACATCCGTCCAGTACATCAAAATTCTCTGGTCATTCAATTTGTTCACATTATGTTCCCAAATTCATTTCATCGAGCTCAGTTCCTGCCCTGTCCTCAGTAAAACCCACATGGAAAAACACGCTATTGGCAAGAACAATGTGATGGAGTCATGCATACAGAAATAGCTGTAAGACATGAGGTTGGTTCTGAGACAGGAAATAAAGTAGATGAAGCAGATCACGGCCATTATGCCTTTTTCTAAGACTCCCACTCACCCGGTATCGCGCTTTCGTCAGAACAGAAAAACAGGACAAAAATCTTGGGTGTTATCTGAGGTTAGAGATAATTGACTGAAAAAAATCACATACAACGGCGCAAAGGTTAAGGGCGTTGCACATGTGGGGTCGCTACTACCTCAGCGTCGTAAGTTTGATGATTTGCCGAATGTCTCTCCATTCGCTCTCCAAATTTCATGTTACAGATGTCCTGTCTAATAAAGCCCCTGGGTCAGAAAAATAATAACATACAGTTTGCATCTGAAACAGGGGTGGCTCCACGGGGGGAACTCAGGAGGGCACCATCGCCCCCAAGGATGGAAAATGCACCCCATAACCCCACCAGAGATATTATGAGACATCCAATATCACCTGAAATATTTAAAAAGTCATGGCCAACTGATTAACTGACATTGTGAACATAACTGGATTGGTTAATTGGTCTGTTTCATTTGCTTTCCATTTTAGTTAGTTTGTAGTTATAATACACATATGCCACCTGAGAGCGAGAAAGTGCCCTCTTACTAATCAGTAAAAGTAAAGAAAAGTTTGCTGAACTGTAACTAATGGATATGTCTCATAAAGACTAAGTGACACAGCATTTATGGACTAATATTAATCTTACACGGTTTATTTAAAGGCACTGTATGTATGACTGATTTCTACTGTTTTGAAATGGGAATAACAAAATTACTATGTACCTGTTTTTTTTTTTCATATAATAAAGTAAAATCGGTTTTGCCCCTGTACAAATATATAGTAAAAGCATATATTCAGGTTAAATGAGACCACTGTGCTTTTTCTGCATTTAATTATAAAGTGTTAGCAGGCTAATGTTTGTTAGTGGCAAAACTCGCACTGGGCTCAGAGACTTAAGAAAAGTGGTACTAAACTCATGGAGGTGACTGTTTAGGATGCTGGACTGCATTAGGAAAGTGCATACATGTGACTGATGTAAAGACTTTAAAACAAACAGCTAGTAGTTCTGTTTTTCACGTTTCAAAACAGTAAAAATCAGGTACAGCGTCTTTAACTTATCTCACATTAGTCAAGAAAACAGACTGGACTACAAACTTGTAGCTTGAGATGCGGAAACTATCTATATTTCAAGCTAAAGTTAAGCTGCTAACATTAGCGACTATATTTAAAAGAGGTTTGACTCATAATTATGCCTAAACAGTGTGTTTAAGCCGCACGTCTGCTTTGATTCAGCTGCGTTGTTCAACTAACAGTTACAGAAACAAAAAAAAAGGAAAACATGCATACATAGCTCAAAATGAGGCTAAAATGAAACTAGGAATTCCAAATTAGGCTTTACAAATCACTAAAAGTAAATTAAAACTTGTCTAGAACAGCGAGAAAAACACGCAAAGCCTTAAAACTCTGAATAAAAACAGTCTGGAGCCGCCCCTGATGTGAAACAACAAACAAATAACAAGAGGAAATAAAGCCTCACTTCTCTTTCTCTCTATGTGTGTTGCTAAATCGGTTGCCATGACAACACTCTTACATCCCCAGCCGGTCAGCAGAGCAGTCAGAGTAAGCTATAGCCTACGTGTGTAATTGGGCAGAGTCATTTAAGGCTCAGCAGTCATTTGGTTGCAGAAACGGTAATCTTGACGACAATTTTAAAGACTCCTCCACGACTCTTCCTCGCGCCGTCTATTGTCTGGCCCTTGCGTCGCCGTTGCACTAGGCAGAATTCACTCCCGCTCGAGAAGATTGATGAGATTTGAGCTGTTTTAAACTTGGGTGATGAAATATTTGCATGGCAGTGTGGGAAAAACCTGCTCGAGATATTGGCAATTAAGGCAGGATACAGTTAATCTTCCAGGCTTCATTTTGCCGTTTTGAAGGCTCCAAATCAGATCCTCCCAAATACAGCGAGTGTCTATGTGAAGGGAAGTGCAGTTTTCTATTTGTTTTTATTGCATAGAATGGCTACAGACATTTTAGTTGAGTTCAGTCAAACAATAGCACGAGAAACAACGCGTGCGACTCTGTCCATGGTGCTGATTTAGGTAAATAATGTGTGTCGGATCAAGCTTGGGCATGAAATTGGGAACTCGCTACGATGCTGAAGTTGATTGTACTGACAACAGTGGGCTCAAACAGCATATTGTATGTAACACAGTGGAGCGAGAAAAGGGGATGTGCTTTTTGCTTCTGCTTTGAGACAACCATTCAGGGATTTATGTGTCGGAGCAGAACAGAAAGTAAAGTCGCTTTAAACTGCTACAACTTTCTATTTTAAAGCACATACTGTGGAAAATTGACTTTTTTGAGCTTTTAACCATGTTTTATGGTTGTCTCCTCATCAAAGCCAACCAGGAATTGTATTTTTCTCACAGTTGTTTCTTTAATTCTATTTGCGAGGTTGTCTTCTCTGCACGCTCAGAAGTCACTCCGTTTGAATTTTCCATGGATTGTTGCGTCACAAGTAAAAATCCAGATGTCTCAGCGCAGTTTTTTCAGTTCATAAACCATCACCAGACTCGTTCTGCAGTCAAACTGTATTAACAATGACAGCAGGGCTCTATTAGTATTGCGGTCACGTTGCCTATGGTTTAATTAATTCATTTTATAACTGTTCATTCCCATTTATGACAGCAAAGGGCAATCCAACGCCTAAATATGTAATTGGAAACTGACGCATATTTTGTAAAATGGGGTTTGCAAATGTGACTGTGTGCCATTAAGGTTAAAGTTAATATAATACTTTATTAATCCCACATGGGGGAAAATCATTTTGTGCCATTGGCTCATTATTCAATACCGCTGGGGTGGTATTGAATATTGGGTCAAATGCAGAGAATTAGAGTCAGGATTGTGGCTGGAGGATTTTGGATTGTGCATGTTTTGGGCTGATGAGGGAAACCCACCCAGACACAGACAGAAACATCCAAACTCCACACAGGAAGGTCTGTTCCAATTCGGCAGTCGAACCTTGCTGTGAGGTGGGAGTGCTAGCCACAGCCACACTGGCACCAAAAATGCTTAAAAGATGAACAAATTTCACTTTTTTCCCAATCATAAATGGCCATTTCGTTTTGCTACGCAGTGCTCCAGCTCTGTGGTAATGAGATTTATTCAGCAACACTGTGAATCAGACTAGATTCGTTTGCTACAATGGATTTTGCAATAACAGTTTATCTACAGGTGCTTTATTTCCCACTAATCCTATTCTGAATACTGAGAAAAAGAGAATATATTGAGCAGTGCTTGATAAAAGGCAGTGATTGTTCGAGTTGTTTGAGGTATTAGATGGGAAGCGAATAGGCAAATGCATCGTCTTGTTTGGGTAGCGTGCCTTAATCAATGAGGTCGGTAAATAATCGGAAGTCTCAGTTCGCCCCTGACGTCCCTGCCTTATCCCTGCAGTAGTTTCCTCAGGTCCTGGTCCATCCCTTGCGTCGCGAGTTGCTCCAGGCTGACGTAACGGTGGACCACCTCTCTCTCGGTCACCACCACCACCCGGAGCCCGTGGGTGTCCTCTCCCAGCTGGCACCCGACGGCCGAGCTCACCACCATGTCCAGGCCGTCGTGGCAGCCCCCGGCGTTTCGATGGTAGTGTCCGGAGAAGACGGCCTTCACCCCTGCGACACAAAATGAGGAGGTTACGGTTTGCATTTATGAGTATCAGTTTTACCAAGGGACGTCGTGAGTAAGACTTTCATCCGGAAACGACAGTAGGTCTTTCGTCATTTCGTCGATTAATCGGTTGATGACGTCTTAAACCGACATTTTTATTAGTTGATTAAAATGTATATTGCCCACAGCAGAAAGGAGAAGGTAAAGATGCTGTTTTCTAGTTGTTTAAGGCACTTTGGGTCAGATACGCGGTCTGACCTTTGAAATAACAGTTTTGAAATCTTTTGCAGCACCATGCCCTGTTTTTTACGCTCGATACACATTGAAATACGACAAAAACCATGTTGCATGTTCATGTTGCAAGCTATTTTAGCTTTGCTTTGTGTTTAGTACGTGTTCTCTCGTGTGAGATGATGTTCTTTACCATGTTGCTGCAATCAGCCATCAGAATGACAAATACGCGATCATTATTTCTTATGGAACACAAAAAAATAACAGTATTTTTTTGCTTTTTGATCCATTCGTGCTAATACATCCCCTCGACACAAACGTTGCACCAAAAGCACCCAATCAAGAGTCTCCACGCTGCTTGGTTCGTGTAATTTTGGCCTCCAACCCAGTAATGCTAGTCGACCATATTGGCGACTATGCTAGCAAAGCGTTTCTCAACTAGAGCAGTGGTTCACGAGATGATCTCAAGATGTCATTTTAAAGTATATGACATTGTATTTGCTCTATTTATTAATTAAAAACACAATATTTTAGTGAAACAGGGTCCAATAAGACAATAAACTATTCAAATAACTAATATTAAACCTGATTTAAGACGTTCTGACACTTAAAATGATTTCTACTGTCATTTTGATTTAGCTTTGGGGGTCCCGAGAAGGTTACAAGGCTATTTTGGGGGTCCCTGTCAGAAAAGTTTGGGAACCCCTGAACTAGAGTAAGGTTAGCGTTAGGTTTGGGAACAGTTCATTGGGTTAATGTAGCTAAGGGTCAAGGTTAAACGACGCACTTGGTTCTGTGTTCATTTTGTGTTTTTTTACTTTTTAATTGTCGAACAAAAACAATATCTGGATTGGAGAATGGTCCATGGCGAATTTTAAAGTTGATTTTGTTCAAATTTGGACGCTTCAAAACACTAAAAACAGTCAAAAACTACAGACACGATCTTTCGCGCGGGACTAAAATTACCCGAGGACCTCCGAGTTTGCTGCAAAACCATTTTCACAGATATGGACGATTTGCACAGGACGAGAAACACAGACAATGCTAAACTTATTCCGTCAGAACAGGGCTTAAGAGGAAGTCCACGTGAGCTCTGTCTGATCTTAATACAGTAGCTACGAAATCTAAAATCATGAACAGAACGCACAGAAAACAGAATATAGATAGAAAGCTTTCAATCCCGCTGATCAAATGTAAGTCCAAGTTATCATTCTTCAATTACATTTCCAAATTCCATCAAAGAGATTAGACTGGCAGAAGTTTTGTTGAGCCTGAAGCGCTGGCGCAGTCCCTTCAGAGAAACGACTACATTGAAGCCTCAGTCTGAATGAGAGCGGGGAATGAGCTGTTCCGGCCCGCTCTGTGAAATTGTGGATGTGAATTTGTTGTTTTGCTTTGGAGGGAAACCAATTTACACTTTCCAATAAGTTTGTGTTATTTTGGCCAATTTCACTTTTAAAATGCCAAGCACACAAGCAGAATACTAGCTGTCGAGCAAAAAAAAAACGAGCTGGTGTGAGGAAAATACCCCGGTTTAAGCTCGAGTCTTCCAACAAATGTATGACAGAGATGCAGCATGTTTGCTACTACAACTGCAACTAACCACTGTTTTCGACTAGATATTGATTTTTTTTTTTCCAATTAGACTAGTTAAATGATAAATTGTTTTGTACATTGAGACCTTTTAAATACATTATCAAATAACGGTTGAAATATAGTGACTGAAGGCTTCTAGATAAGTCTTATGTTTGGACATTTTGGTTCAAAGGTGCAGCTCACAAAATTAGAATATAATGGACAAGTGCAATATTTTTTGTAACTCATTTCAGAATGTCAAAACAGTGTATGATATAGATGAATTACACACAGAGGGAAATATTTCAGGCCAAAATTTGGTGTCTCAAAAAATTAGAATATTATACAATATCCATTAAAAAAAGGATATTTTCACAGAAATGTCCAACTTCTGAAAAGTGTGTTGGGTCTGCTTTTGCATGAATCACTGCATGAATGCGGCGTGGCAGGCTCAGGTTTAATTGAAGCCCAGGTTGCTTTAATAGCGGGCGTTGTGTTGGGTCTGGTGTCTCTTCTTCCTGACCAACCATAGATTCTCTGTGGGTTCAGGTCAGGACAGATTGCTGTCCAATCAAGCCCAGTAACACTATAGTCACTGAAGCAGCTTTTGGTACCTTTGGCTGCGTGGGCAGGTGTGAAAACTTGCAAACTTCTTGATTATGCTGCACAGTGTGGACAAAGGAATATCAAGATCTCTGGAGATGGACTTGTAACCTTGAGATTGTTGACATTTTTTCCACGACTTTGGTTCTCCAGTCCTCAGACAGCTCTCTTCTCCCCTTTCTGTTCTCCACGCTGAGTGTGGCACACAGACACACAACTGAGTCAACCTCTCTCCTTTTTATCTGCTTTCAGGTGTGATTTTTATATTGCCCACGCCTGTCACTTGGCCCAGGTGAGTTTAAACGTGCATCAAAGTTATTTATCCACAATTCTGAAAGAGTGCCAATCATTTTGTCTGGCCCATTTTTGGAGCTTTGTGTCAAATTAGCTTTTTTCTCTGTTTTTTTTTAATTGTTCCAAAGCACTAACAAAATTAGTATAGCAAAAAAATGTGAAATTCAGGGGTGCCAACACTTTCTTTCACTATTTTTACTATTTTCTGGTGCAGTTAGTCTTATTTGGTGGTAATCAGAACACTCACTTTCCTAAAATCTAAGAAATACACAGCGGTATTTAATCACTGCACTGAATGACTGAGAAAAGCTGAAAACACCGCTCTTGTGATGAGTGGATTTGTGATTTTTTTCCCCCTAAATCAACGTTTCCCAAGCAGGGGTACGGGGACCCTTGGTGGTACATGAGCAATTACGAGGGATACTTGGAATAGTTTCAGTTTTGCATCTTTTTGCACTTTAAATCTAATTAAAACTGAAATATAATGGTAATAAATGACAAAATGTGACTAGTAAACCCATTTGTTTGCCTGAAACCCTAACTCTCTAAACATAATGCTATTCAATGTGACAGAATATGTTACAAGACACATTTTCAGTATTATGTAAAGTCAACGTCAATGAAAATACAATATCCCAGCTTTAATATTCATGACATTAGAACAGAACCAAAAGAGCTAAAGCTGTGAGTCAAAAAAGAAAACATTGATGTAATATTACACGGAAAACAATGTAAGAGCCGGTGCTACTACGGATGTCAGCGCGGCGGAATCGGCCTGAATCATCACTCTGCATAATCAAACAGCAGCAGGATACAACTGCGACCTACATTTTTATTAATACTCGGAGCTATGTGAGGATAGTGGGTGTGTGCGCTCTGGGCCGCTAAATAATTCATGGGGAGCAGATAAAAATTGACGTTTGGGACATGTGTATTTATACAGTGGGCTGAACTCATTTACAGTCCAGACCTGGGGCAGTTCTGTCAGGACCACTTGTGACACGCCGTCCAAGAGAGCTGCTGCTTAATGTGTTTGTGCAGCTGGGGGAAGCTGCCTTTTCGGACGGTGCTCTTATTCAGGAAATAAGCGGTAAACGCGTGAAAATAATACGAGCTTGATTCTGATGCCTTTGTACTTGCTTAGGCTAATGTCTACAGTCAGAAAGTGGCAATAAAAAGGCATTTGATATGGTTTGGCTGATATTATTAATAGTTGGCGAATCTGCTTTACAGTAAATATGTACTTTTCTATTTTTTTTTTTTTTTTTAAAGTTTGGGTGACACTTTATAACAGCTACATCCTGCCTTTAAAAAGTATCAACAAAGACTGAAGTCATAATGTACAAATCGTTTATTAAGAATGATTCAGGCTTAGTAACTACTTAAAGTGCATATGACAGGTTTGTATGATTTTCTAATTTTGACGTTATTCAGTGTATTAATACCTGTTGTGAATATATATTATAGTTTTACACCAATCAGGTCGCTCTTTGTGGAGAAAAGTTTAAAAATGTGTTGAAAATGACAGGAAGTAAACAAATTGATGACATCACTCTAGGGAGACCAAGATTATGCATAATTTACACAAAAGAAACACCCTTTAAACATTGATTTAACAAAATAAAGGTGTTCAAATATTTTTTCTTTGTCGAATTAAAAAAAAAAAAACTCAAACAGTTTAGAATAGAACTGTTTCCCTTCTAATTTACCCACTTGAAGTTGTTTAAGTTGTCTTTATTCTCCTGTAGTCAAGACGGCATTGCTTCGAAAATGTCTGTTTTCATCGATCCCCCAAACACGGCCTGTTCTAGACTACTTTGTACTTTGTTCTCCAATTTGTGTTCATTTCTTTTAACAGCGATACATGTAAGAGTCAGATGTGTTGCAGGTTTTTTGGCATAAATTAAAAAAACACCATTAATGAATTAAAAAAAAAAAACAAGCAAATCGGTAAAGAATCGGTTTAGTCGCGGTTTAGACCCGGTTAAGTCCTGGTGTAGACCTGGTTTAGTTCTGGTTTAGTCCTGGTTTAGACCTGGTTTAAACCTGGTTTAAACCTGGTTTAGACCTGATTTAGTCTGGGCTTAGTCCCGGTTTAGTATTGGTTTAGAACTGATTTAGTCCTGGTTTAGTCCTGGTTTAGACCTGATTTAGTCCTGGTTTAGTCCTGGTTTAGTCCTGATTTAGACCTGGTTTAGTCCTGGTTTAGTCCTGGTTTAGACCTGGTTTAGTCCTGGTTTCAAACTGATTTAGACCTGGCTTAGTGTTGGTTTGGTCCTGGTTTAGTCCTGATTTAGTCCTATTCAGTCTTGGTTTAGTCCTGGTTCAGACTTGGTTTAGTCCCGGTTTAGTCCTGGTTCAGTCTTGGTTTAGTCCTGGTTCAGTCTTGGTACAGTTCTGCAGATGATGAAGCCTTTCGTGTTACATTTTTTCCTAGTTCAAAAGCGTTGTCGTTTCCGTCCCAAAAGACGAAACCCTCCGAAAAAAGTGAAAATGTATTCTAATGGAAAGAATCTGGACCACCGTGGCACCTTCGTAGAGATGGGGTATCAGAGTATATTGTACGGCTTTGACTTTTAGAAAGGCTCCAAAGAACAAAACAAAAACAATACTCCACTTTCTAAAAACGTCAGTGGGGTTTGAACAAGCGCAGTCATTGCATATTCAGTGTGTCCCGGCGCGGCGCTCGCTGGTGACCGATCCTGACATGTGTATTTCCTGAGTAATGATATCCATAATTACTCCGGTGTCCCGCGTGACTCAAAACGCAGCTGTAATATAAACCTGGAAGGTCGGGGCTCACCTGATGAGTCATTTTGCTGATTGTCGATGCGTCCTGGTCCACACGGAGCGGGGGCGGCGGGAGGACGACGCCAACACGTAGTAAACATACACAACAACCGCGTAATGGTAGTGATGAATGAGGCGGGCATCGAGACAAATGTAAAGATTTCCCTATTGAGCGATCGAACGGCGAGTTGCGGCGTGAGAGGAACGGCGTGGGAGGAAGTGTGCATATGTATGTGTGTGTCACGGCTGCCGGTGACGATGAGAGCCGCCCACGCCGTCGGTGGTCGGAGCACCACGCACCAGCCGGGGCACTCCCAGAGCACCGCACACGCCGGAGTCAACACATGAGTCACTAACGCGCCTATTCTGAGCCGCCGTCGCATACAGCTGCATCTCAAGACATGTTTCTCACGCTAAACACGGGAAGTAAACAGACAGATTGATGTAACCTGGGCATGATGTTATGAAGACTTACGCCTGATGCACACCGACTCCGGTCCGGCTCCGGTTCGGGACCCGCGCGGGTCCCGTGCGGGTCCCGCAAGACTTAGAAAGTGCTTAAAATCAATGCGCCCTGTCACACCGACCTCGGAGCTCTGCGGCCGCGGGTCCGGCAGCCGCGCGGGTCTCCGGAAAGAATCCGCAAGAAGTCTATTTTTGCCGGACGCCGCAGCGGTCTGGTGCGGCTTTCATGTCATTTGACGAGTGCTCTCGCGCGAAACCACGTGACTCTACGTGGCTTTCGTCAAAAACGGACCGCAGTTAACCGGAGCTGGTGTGACAGGCGTCTGCAAGAGACCCGCGCGGGTCCCGGACCGCGACCGGACTGGACTCAGTGTACACTAGGCGTTATTGAGGTCAAACTATAAACAATTACTACAGTTTACAGGGAGCACGTTACACAAACATAATGGGCATAACCGTCAGACTAGGGCTGTAATCCTTTAGTCGTTTAGTCGGTCGATGGTGTCTTAGTTGACCAAGATTTTTATTAGTTGACTAATTATTTTATTTGCATTCAACAACAAATTTATGTAGCAAAAACAGCAAAAATTAGATGATTTGGAGTGAGTTAGCTGAAGATGTTGGAATAAATCTGTATCTCTAACATAAATACACTGTTTACTAGTACTTTTCTGTATAAATTGTTTCTCCTGTGCAGTTTCGGTCTTTTGAGTGCAGGTTGGGTCAGATCCACAGAGATACTTAGTTTGATACTTAGTTTTGATGTATTTTTGCCACGCCCCCTAGTCGATTAATCGGTCGATAGGACAGGTCTTTAGTCGACTAAGAATTTCTTTAGTCGACTACAGCCCTACGTCAGACCATGCAAGAGTAATTTGCAAAGGCCACTACTTACTGCAGGATTTTAGGATCTAGGGCTGTAGTCGAAAGAAATTCTTGGTCGACTAAAGACCTGTCCTATCGACCGATTAATCGACTAAAAAGGGGGTGTGGGAAAACTATGAAGTGTCTCTATGTATGTGACCCAAACTGCAGACTCCAGAAAAACACAACTGCACTGGAGTTCATGCAAAGAAAATAACAATTTATGCAGAAAAGTACCAGGAAACAGTGTATTTATATGTTAGATATAGATTAAACTCATGATTCACTCCAAGATCTTTAGCTAACCCACTCCATATTGTCACTTTTTGCTGTTTTTGTCGTATAAATGCTTTTAATCCAAATAAAATAATTGGTCGACTAAAACATCATCGACCGGTTAATCGACTACAAGACTACCGCCCTATTAGAATCTTAAACAAGAAAGAAGCCAAAGAAGGAAACAGAGCTGTTGGATGTGAGCTTGTCCTCAGTGAATCGATGGTGAGACGTCGGAGGCGCCGAGTGAAGAGCCGACTCAGTGCACAGCTGTGTTACAGGTGCTGTTTGGAAAAAGGCATGCGTTCAATTAAAACTTTGCGTGTTCCATCCTTTTGTGTAAATGTCTCATGTTAAACGTGGACACCTGCCGCTTATAGACAGGTGCGGCCCGTATATGTACAAAGTTGTTTTTCCTTGTAAATATGGCTGATGCGGCTTATACTCACTCAAAAATCCGCATTTTACGGCAGTTGAATTCAAAACACTTCAAACTATCTATAAAACCAGACACAAACAACTACCAGGAAATACAATACAGAAGGAAACTACAATCTAAGGAATCAGTTTAACTTCAAGAAATTATTCTTCCACACAGCAACCAAAAAAATATGAACGATCACTTGATGTGGGGTTGATCTAAGGGACAGTTTAAATGAGGAAACAAAGAGCTGCTCATGTATATACTGCTTCAAAAAACGGTACAAATATAACACATTTTTCAAAATATACAGAAGAAGGAAGAGAAAAGTTGAAAGCAAATAGTCCACATAAACTTGATGTATTTACAGTAAAGGAATTTATTACCAATATTACGATTTAAAATTTGTGAAAGACACGTAAACTGTCAAGTAGTCAAACCAAACTAGAGATATATGTACTGTTATGGGATTATCTAATGATACGATGATCTGTGAAAAGTATAATCGTGTAAATTGTTGAAGCAGTGACTGTCATATCACCATGTAATGCACAGGAAAGATGGTGAATGTATCGTGTAAGTCGTTGTAAGCTCACGAATTGGCGCAGATACGCAGCAATTAACTGAAATTAAAGTGAGCTTCTGTGGAGAAAAGTTGCATCCTTGCTTTTCTCTTATGGCTTAAAGTACAGCCAAGTTTGAAAGTCACCTGAGCGAGAGCAAATTCCGCTCTCGTAAAATGAATACGCTCCCTCTGCCAAGTCCATTCGGAGGACTTTTAGGAAGCAAAAGTGATTCCGGAGAAACAATTTAGCCTGGGCTCAGTGATAACACCCTGACCCAATTCATACAAACGCTTCTTTTTAGAGTGGAATTATTGCCCAGGCTGTGAGAAGTCAGGGCACTCTACCTGAACATGAGCGTCTTTAATTACAGAAAAACCCAGCGCTTTTTTGGTCCGCGCCGTTTGAATAAAGGACAAACGATTCAAGGAACAAAGAGCATGTTGAAGCGGCAGCCAGAAATGGAAATGACCTCCGAAATGGTCTGAGAATGGAAGCTCAGACCGCTGCAAAAACACAATTGTCCACTTGACTTGAGCCGGCACTCCGAAGGTAAAGACTTCTCCCAAAAAGACACGACGGATTTTCAATGACTGCAGTATTTTCACATCCAGTTTAAGCCGAGCCAACAGCCTTTTTCCTGCAGTAGAAAGATCTCCAGACTATTATCATTTAGATTTATCAGAAGATCTACATAAATGCGTCGCTTTTTGCATTTCTTGCATGTTTTTTGTTGATCGTGTCCTTTGTCCAAGTCTTTTTTTGAGGCGAAAACAATGGACAACTATAGCCAAGTGTGACGTAAAAAGTAAAAAATGTTCTCCCTGAATGGAGACGAAAGAAGACAATGTCTAGTCAATGTCTTCGTCCAGGTCCCATAATGCAATGCAGTCCGAAAAAGAAAGATAGAAAGAAGAAAAAGAGCAAAAAGAAAATAAAGAGAAAAATAATAACAGGAAAAAAGAAAGAAAAATCTAAGAAAAACAGAGAAAATCAAAGAAAGAAAGAAAGAAAAAAGCAAAAGAAAAAGGACAAAAGACAAAAAAGAAAAGAGTCCAAAAAAAGAAACAAGAAAAATAAAAGAAAATAATAATAATGAAAGAAAGAAAAAACAAAGAAAAGAAAAAAGAGAAAAGGAAGGAAGGAAGGAAGAAAGAAGTAAAATAGAGGGAAAATTAAGACAAAAAAGAAAAAAGGAAGAAACAAACAAAAAAAGAAATTAGACAGATAATTAAAAAAGAAAAAGACAAAAAAAGAAGAGAAGAAAGAACAAAAAAAGAAGGGAAGGGAGGAAAAATAGAAAATAATGGCAAAGACAGAAAGAAAGACAGAAAAAGAAAGACAGAAAGAAAGAAAGACAGAAAGCAAGAAAGAAAAGGCACAAAGAACAGAATAGAAAAAAAGAAAAGCAACTCATCTTTCTACCCAGCCAGTCGGAAAGCCAAAAAACAAACTATCTAATTCTTTGTCGAGTAAAAAGCTTTGTGTTTACCGTCTTTGCAAAAACAAAACAACGCGGACAGTTTTTTCCCCCCCAAAGCCATTTAAATTCTGAAGCCGTAGTGGGTCATTGCGGGAGAGGAAGTGTGCCGGCTCGTGACCACACACTGGAGTTCTGCTGCTGCTGCCTCCGGGGTAATAACCGGCTCTTCATTGGAGTATGACGAAATACAATATCTCCACCGCTGCCTTGAATCATAATCAGCGATGGGAATAGGACCATTAGCCGCCGTCACCGCAACAGCTCTGGTAATTGAAGAAGCAAAAAGGGAAAAACACGATTTGGACATCAACTCGGTGATGTAAGATTAGACTTTTTACAGTTTCTAATTCCTGCCTTCGAGCGAACTGGATGGCGCGTGGTGAGTTGTGAAAGTTACGAGTGCGTTCCAGATAATCGCTGTCGTCACATGAAGTTTGTCTTAAGGCAGAATGTGTTAGATTTGAGTGATTGGAACATGTGACTTTGCCTCCAGAACACAATACGGTTGTGGAAAAAGGATCAAGACAATAAAATACATGCAAAACACATTATAAAATTGACAGGCCCACTTTATATCCCAATTTAAAGTGAGAGTTCGGTTGGAGAACTTTAGCCTGCGTCCTAAACTGACGATACAATCTTTGTCTACTGTGCTGTTTGTGTGTCGCTAATAGACTTTTTATAATTTGAGACGTTTAAGTGGACATATTCTACTTCTCGGCCTATTTTTCCCAAAATGTCTGACTAAAATGAGCCCAATTTCAAACTAAAGCTGTTGTTGAACCCTTTGGAGCACAAACTATTGGCTGGACTCTTTGTGACTCTGTAGTTTTGGACTCTGGTGTCTCATTTACTGTAATTATAAGTGAACAAGCTCCGCACAGAGTAATATCAGATTTTCTATTCCGCCTAGAGTTTCTTTGGTAAATATGAGGAGGAGTAAAGGTGGTTTCTGGAGGATGGTCTGCTTGACACTAGATTGAGCATTTGTTGGATTTTGATGATTCCTCTTTCAAAAGATAAGCTACTTCGACTAAAAAAATGTTTTAGGGACTTGTAATAAAGTAAAAAAGTCTGAAAAAGGCATAATCCATATAAAAGTCTTATTATTATTATTATTGTTTTTTTTTTTTTTAGAGCATTTGTTGTCTTGGGGTACAAGCTGATAATGATTCATCTTAGAATGGTTGATTTTTCTTTCTTTTTTTATATATTTAACATTTCCTTTTATTGGATCTGGACAAAAAGGAATAAATTAAGAAAAAGTCGGTAACTGGTTTTAATTCGCTTTCAAACATGCTTTTGGTCACCTTGGGATTAGTATTTCACACTTTCTAACTCAAAAAATGTCTACATTTTAAAAACTACACCTGCTCAGCTCCCATCAGTGGGAATAAATCATGAAAAAAAAAAGCCATTAGGCAACGTGACGGCTACGCTAATAGAGCCATGCGTTCATTGTGAACACAATTTGACCACAGAACGAGTTAAGTTAAGGGGTACTCTGGGTGTGAGACAAAGTTTAGGGGGTACTCGAGACAAAAAAAGTTGGGAACCACTGCTAAAATAATGTAGAAGAGAGACAACAAGTACATACATGGGATAAACCATTATGTCCAGACTTATAGATGATCTTCCGCCCAAAATCAATATTACAAATGTCCTTTTTATGGGTGAGACTGCCATGTTGAACCTTCCCCTCCAAACCAGGCACCACGCATAAGCCTAAGTGACTGCATTCGCCTTTGCGCTTCATGAACTAAGGCAGTTATTCAGCCGTGGGTTGTTAAGACCAATTTCCTCCTATTTTGTCGCTTTTATCATGCTTTACCACATCTCCCCCCTTTTTTCCACAACGCGGCGAGCAGATCCCGGCGAAAACACACAACCCTCGTTCCGCTGATAATTCCACGTCTTGTCTCTGGCCTCGGCGGAAATCCCATTTACCTGTCAGCCTTTGAAACACTGCCGCTCCTATTGTGCTTTTCTTCGCGATAAAGACTACCATCTGGGGACTGGCCTTTTGCTTTGACAGACAAGAGCTGAGGGGAGCCGGGGGGGAGCTGTCGCGTGGGGGGGGTTGCGAATACTCCGAGTAAGCAGTCAGAAGAGATGAAAACATATTGAATGCAAACGGAGGGAAATTACCTGCAGTCAAATTGAATTCCGGTCAGGGAGGCAGAAAAGCGCGCGCTCCGAGAGAAGAGGGGAGTCCCGGCGATATGAGCTGCTGTGGTGGTGTACATTAGATTTTTATTAGATGCACTCATCCAAGCCTGGTTCCTAATTGCCATCCGCGGGAATATTCTCAAATAACCGTTATTATGGAGGGCTAATGGTGGTGCCAGTGTTCGCAGAAAAATAATTATCTCGGGCGAGTGTGCAGTTTTCGTCGGCCTCGGTTTGTTTGTTGACTGAAAGAATAATGGGATAATGAAACGACTGATTACGTTTTCCAAAAAGAAATTCGATTAAGTCTTTGTTTGGATATAGAACGCATCGCCCGGAAATATTGTGCGCCAAGGTAAGACGAAAGATGCAAACTCCAGGAAAGAAGCATCTGTTTATGCTGAACTAGACCAGTGTTTTTCAACCGTTTTTGAGTCGCGGCACGCTTTTTGGCACAAAACCTACTAAAACATTACTAAACGGAACCATTTAAAGAGAACAGATTATGCTGCAGTGACATTTTTGAGGTTTTACCCATGTTCTAACAATGTTCTGTCATGAAAAACACACCTGGCGTTGTATTTAGTTTCATTCACGCTAGTTTGAGCAATGCTGTTTAGAAAATCCTCTCCCTCCAAAACACTTTCTGCTGAACTCCCTCGATCAATGACATTTTTTCTGAATTTAGACGTCATTTATCCAAGAATCTTCTGCTGTTTTAAGTCCTTAAATTGTCGCCAGACTCATTCTGAATATTTCTGCCTCTAAACACGATTACTACAAACTATCTATAGCACACTCGCACACTTATAGGCAAGGCAAGGCAAGGCAAGTTTATTTGTAGAGCACAATTTGTACACAGGGCAATTCAAAGTGCTTTACATAAACAGGAAAAGTTGCATTAAAATCACAAAACACAAAAAGACACACAGAATCATTTTAAAATCATTTTAAAATAAAGTGCTTTAAAAAAGAAGAGTGCAGATAGATCTTTCAGTCGTATGCACGTCTAAACAGAACTGTTTTTAGCCTGGATTTAAACATTGTCAGAGTGGAGGCCTGTCTCACATCTTCAGGGAGACTGTTCCAGATTTTAGCTGCAAAAAACTGAAATGCTGATTCCCCATGTTTAGTCCTGACTCTAGGCACCTGCAGGAGGCCGGTCCCTGAGGTCCTCAGATTAAGTAGATGGTTCATATGGCACTAACATGTCAGAGATGTACTTTGGTGCTTGGCCGTGGAGAGACTTGAACACAAGCAGAGCTGCTTTAAAGTCAATTCTCTGAGCCACAGGAAGCCAGTGCAGAGACCTGAGCACAGGACTAATGTGGTCGATTTCTCCTGGTTCTAGTCAGGACCCGAGCAGCAGCATTCTGATGTACTGCAGCTGTTTTACAGCTCGCTTGGAGAGGCCAGTGAACAGGCTGCTGCAGTAGTCTAACCTACTAGAGACAAATGCATGGATAAGTCTCTCCAAGTCTGGTTTAGACACTATACCTTTAATTTTGGCAATGTTTTTTAGGTGGTAAAAGGCTGTTGATGTTATTGATTTGATGTGGCTGTTAAAGTTCAGGTCTGAGTCCATTATTACCCCCAGATTTCTAACTTGATTTGTCGGTTTTAGAGCGAGAGACTGGAGGTGACTGCTGACACTTTCTCTCTGTATCTTCGCCCCAAAAACGATGATTTCAGTCTTGTCTGAGTTTAGCTGAAGAAAATTGTTTTGCATCCACACGCTGATCTGTTGGATGCAATGACAGAGTGAATCCACTGGTCCATATTCACCTGCCGTCAGTGAGACATAGATCTGAGTGTCATCTGCGTAGTTATGATAAGACACATTTGTGCTGAGTATTAACTGACCTAAGGGCAGCATATAGAGGTTGAACAGAAGGGGTCCCAGGATTGACCCTTGGGGCACCCCACAGGTCAAGCTCACGTGGTCTGAGACACAGTTACCAATCTCAACAAAGTACTCTCTGTCCTCAAGGTAGGACTTCAACCAATTTAGGGCAGTGCCAGTGATGCCCACCCAGTCCTCTAGTCTCTGTAGGAGGATCCCATGATCGACCGTGTCAAAAGCAGCGCCAGATCTAACAGAATTAAGACTGAGGCTTTGCCCGGCCAGTGTTCAGGCGGATGTCATTTGTCACCTTGATAAGAGCAGTCTCAGTGCTGTGATGAGGTCTAAAACCTGACTGAAAATCATCAAATGAGTTGTTTATTAAGAGGAAGTCAGTGAGCTGTTGGTAAACAACCTTTTTCGAGGACTTTGCCTAAAAATGGCAGATTTGAGATGGGCCGATAATTTTTCAGTACTGAGGCATCAAGACTGCTCTTCTTTAGGAGAGGCTTAATGACCGCAGTTTTCAAGGCCCTTGGGAATGTTCCAGATTGAAGCGACATGTTAACTATGTGAGTGAGTGGTGTTAACAAAGTGCTCAGAACAGACTTTAGAAATCTGGTGGGTAACACATCGAGGCAGCATGTAGAAGAACTCAGACTGGTGATGATCTCTGGACAGTTTTGTCAGTTACAGGTGCAAAGTGAGTCAGCTCTAAATGTGTAGGTGGTTTTAGGGTTATTATTTGCACTGTGGAATTTATGGCATTTTTAATGCCCTGAACCTTGTCATTAAAGAATACTGCAAACTCATTGCACTTAGCTGTGAAATGAGTTCTAATGGCAGCAGAATTGAGGGTGGTTTGTTAGTCTGTTTACTGTTGCAAACAGAGCACGCGAGTTATTACTGCAATTTCCAATTATTTCAGAAAAAATCCTTCCCTTGTTTTACATAAAATGAGGTTGTACATGTACAACCTTTCTATAAATCTCTTTATGAATCTGGAGCTTTGACTTGCGCCATTTTCGCCAGCCCTGCGGCACTCCCCTTTCTGTGCCCTGACTGTCTCATTATTCCTCCATGGCGCCTTTCTGCTTATTTTTTAACCATTTTAACCTTCATAGGAGCAATGGTGTCCAGAACATTCAAGATATTAGATGTAACAGAAGTTAAAAAGTGGTCAACATTTGAACATGAAGGATTTTCAAAGTTTATCATTTCCACGAAAAGAGTGCACTTGTGCTGTCATTTATGTGTCTCCTCCGAATAACTGCAGGACCAGTCGGTGATTTAGGAATAACAGACAGGTCAAAGAAAACACAGAAATGATCAGACAGTGCCACATCGACTACACTGACGCTTTGAAATATTAACCCCTTTAGTAATTAGCAGGTCCAGAGTGTGTCCTCTGCTGTGAGTGGGGCCACTCACATGCTGGAGTAAGACCAAAGGTTTCAAGGACAGCATCAAGCTCTTTAGCGCTTTCTGTCGCAAAACATTATCCACGTGAACATTGAAATCACCTGTAATGACCAAACCGTCAAAGTCTGTGCATACAACTGAAAGCATCTCAGTAAAATCATCAATAAAACCTTGGCAGTGCTGGGGAGGCTTGTACAGGACAATGTAGAGTATGGAGGAGACTGTTTGAGCTCCATTTTAAAAGATAAATACTCAAATGATGAAAACACCCCAAAAGACAACCTCTGGGTAACTATTTTATCTCTAAAACTGCACAGACACCTCCACCCTTTTTGTTGTCGCTGTTTCAGATTCAAGCTCGTGAGTCGCTTATTAGAACTACATTCCCGTGTTTTGTCAAGCCATGTTTCAGTTAAAAACATAAAATCAAGATTATAAGAAGATATAAAATCATTAATTAAAAGTGATTTGTTACATAATGATCTGACATTAAGCACAGCAAGTTTCAGATTGATTTCAATGTGACTGACGTTATCTTTTCACAGGAATATGAATTAAATTTCTAAGATTGACAGTCTAACTGTCCTTCTGTTCTCCAGTCTGTGTGACGTGACTACAGATATAACACAGGGCCCCGGGTTTGTTTGACCATTTTCATGACCATAAGTCCCGGCAACGCTGAGACCCCACTACATCCTAGCTATGGGAGATAACAGTTCTGGGGGAGGTGGGGAGGGCGTGCGTAAGGGGGAGACCTGGAGGAGGTTTGGGCAAAGGCTGAGTGGGGAGAGCTGGGAGGGCTTTGGGTGATGGACCAGGTGAAAGGCTAGGGGGTGGAGGTGCAGGTTGTTTTTTTGGTGAAGCAGGAGAGTTGAAGCTCCTGAGTGGTATGGTGGGCACAGATTTGTACGGGAAGAGTTCATCATTGCTTGACATCGCCAGAACTCTTGATCTTGGCTAAATTAGGTGGGAGTGGAACCATCTTTACTCCAGATTTTATCAGACTTTCAAGATGGTTGGGAAGGTCCCTGGGTGAAGGTGGAGATGAAAAGGAGAGTGATGATTGAGTGGGAGTAGATGCTGGGGACCCAGGACTGGTCTGAGGGTAGGGGTGGTGAGAGGGCAGCTGCTGGGCCTGTCACTGACCGGTCCATGGCCTGTGATGAGGACCCCGGGAGGGGGGATGTTGAGCTTGAGCCCTTCACTGGGGGCGGTGGAGATCAAGCAGGTGCTGCAGCTGATGAGCTCTTTACTGGAGGCAGTGTAGGTGATTTTGGAGCAGCTGGAGCTGAATCCTTTGCTGGGCCTGGTGGAGCTGCTGTTGATAAATCCTTTTTGTGGAGTCGGCTGTTTTGTTACTGCTGATGTTGAAGCATTGACTTGGTCTCTGGCTGATTGATCCGAGTTCTTCTCTCATTCCTCTCTTCTCGAGCTATCTGTTCACGACCCTGTCCACGGCCATTCTGATGCCTGAGAGCGTGGAGGAGGTTTTCTGTCAGCGCCCTCACTCCCACCTCTGCACAGATGTGGGCCCCTTCCCCTGAACAGGTCCTCTGCTTCCAGAACAGATAGAAGTTCTCAATGTAGTGCAATCCTCTAGGTGCACACTCTTGGACAGCCAAGTGTTCAATTGTAGCAGCCGACTAAACTTGTTGATCTTCCTGTCAATATTTGGAAGAGGTCCACTGATGAATGTTTTGATTTCTACTTTATCAAGCTCCTCAAATAACTCATGAAGTCTTTTTCAAAACTTCAGTCTGCTCCTTTCGAATGTCCACTGCACCCACGCAGTACAATCAGCTGTTTAACTCCTCTGTGTGTGGACAGTACTCTGGGAAGCAGTGACAATCTCAGAAACTGTGCCGCTGGGGAAGCTACATGTTTTCATTCTTCCATGTACGACTCCACTGATAGCACCGCTCTCCTATCAAGAGTGTGTCACTGTCCTTGACGCTTGGCACAGACTGTCTGTCTTTCTGCTGCTTTTTATCAACATCATGGTGGCTACAGTTTTCTCGCTCTGTAAATTCAGCCTCTGACAGTGGCAAAATCTGTTTGTAAGCTGTATAGCAGGCGACTTTACATTAGCTTTGTATCGCTTTGGTTTTGCAATCGAGTTTGATCCAAGATGCAGCCGGCTGGTCTTTACCCAGTTTTGGGAAAGACACAGAGTCGCTCCGGTTTAAGTTGAAAGTAGCTTTTCTTGAAAGATATGTAGACTTCTTGCCCCTCGGTGACACTGGAATTGTATCGTGAAGTCCTTTTTCAGATTCTAGAGCGAATATCCGTGCTTGTAGCTCAATTATTTCATGTTGATATTTCCGACAGCTGCTCACAAGAGTTTGTTTGACTTTCTCTCCCGGACATGTCGCTGGCCTGTCAGATAGTTTCTTAAAAATTGAAAATTATCTTAAAATCCTTGGTTTCTTCTAAAAGTCATAATCCAAGATTTATAGAGGAAAAAAAAATTGATTTAAAAGCAAAATAAATAAGAAAACAGCTGTAGCAAGCAGGAGCAGCAAGGAAAAGCGTCTGCACTCTTCAGTAACAGGAAGTAATCTCCCTGTTACTATACTTAGCTTATGCTTGTGTAAGCACTATGCAGGCAGTAGATGGTGCCTAAACAGAACTAAATAAAGATGTTCATTATGTTTTTATAGAAATGTTTTTTTTTTTTTTTTTTAGTTCTAAAACATCAGATGCCAAACTTAAAAGAAAAATATTATGCTATAAAAAAAAAATGTTATTAACCTTTAAACATGCTAGAGCACATTTAATTAGCTTTACTCATTAGTCTGGAAAGCTCACTTACTTAGTGCATCCAGGTACGGAAGGTGCCCATCCACGGAAGAAATGCTCAGAACGAATCTGGCGATGATTTAAGGACTTTAAACAGCAAAAGATTCTTGGATGTGTGTTCCGAAAATCTAGTAAGTTCAGGAGGAAGTGTGTTTGACGCTCAGAGGGGAGAGGATTTTCTAATATGATGATTTTTATTTATAGAGCGCTTTTCCACCTAACAGGCACTCAAAGCACGGAAATAAACATTCCTCAGAACAGCGTGAATGCAACTGAATGCAACTACGGTATGTTTGATGACGGAACAATTTTAGAACATGGATAAAAGCTCAAAAACGTCACTGTAGCAGAATATATGTCCTTTAAGGTAGTTAACAGCATGTTAACAGGCTAATAACAATATAAAAATGCATAATATATATTTTTTTAAATTTATGATGTGGCGAAGAATGTCTGGGCCACTTTGGCTCTAGTGATCGTTTTGCTTTGTTTTTGGCACAGAAATATATTCAGGACAGTCCAATAATGGTCTCAGTTAAGTCTATATGTAAATTTGTTCACTCAAATTGGAATTCTTTCAAGACACACTACTGCTCCCCGGCACACTGGCTGAATATCAAGCAACTAGACAACGTCTTTTCCAACTCCAGTTCAAACGCGAAGGACTTATTCATGTGCTTTTTTTTCACCCTTTTGTTCAACCCTTCCGTGCACTTTTTAGCACCGAGCAGGCTTTTTGCACATCTATGAGAACATGCGTCATATTCGGTCGTTAAAGAGCGTGTCTCTAGGAAATAATTTATCACCAAGATGTTGGCGGTGGATAATTTGCATGACAGAGGGACGCAGAATGACACAGTAGTGAAGTGAGGTATCTTGCAGCGGCAATTTGCTCATCAGTCATGCTCCGCAGGTCCACGGAGCACATATAGAAGTGGACGACCTGGGCTCTATCTTCTGGTCAGTTTGAATACAACATGGGATCTTATCATCATATTTTAATGCGCCTTACCGTAGCAGCAAAAAGTCCAAAGGGGAAAAAAAGGGTTGATGTGCAGGTGGAGGTCAAAGGCTGGGTGAGTTGACATTCAGTTCACGTTCTGGTCTTTTTAAAGGGCCTTTTGAGTGTTTTGACGTTGTTCCCTCGTCAAAAACATACCTGGAGTTGTTTTTTAGCTTCGTTCACGCTTGTTTGTTGAATCCTGTTTGGTAAGTCCTCTCTTTCTGAGCCTCAAAAAACATTCAGTTACAAAATCATCCATAAATCATCGCAGGTCCACAGCCAAAACTGTCAATAAAAACATGAGTTCAGACTTTGGAGGAAGAAATGTGATTATTTTTTGTGTTAAATGGCGCTGATTAAAAGTTTGTCTTGGGTATGTTCATGAAAGCAATACTGAACGCCATTTTTATTTTGTTCTTGGAAAAACCAAATAAAATAAAACTGAAAATTGAGCTTGATCAGTAAAAAATAGTGCTAAATTCTCCCAATCCTAGTTTCTGTTTTTCATTACAACTGTGCGCCATTATTAGCATGTTGACGCAAGCTAGTATTTGTTCATCCTCCAATGTAATTCCTTCAGAAGCCAGCAGATGGAGCTCTAAATAAACTCCTGACAAGGGAAAAGCCTGTCTGATTTGAAGTAATGTGTGTTTTTTTTTTACACCAATATTTCTGGTTTTAAACATGAAGAACGAAAGCAAAAGTACTTAATAACAAAACATTAACAATAACAAAAATTATCCGTAATACACGTCTTTCCAATTACTTTTTGTTCAATCCAATGCGATTCAATAAGAGTTGCATATATATAACAGTCAGACATTGATTTCAGCAGCAGCTTAAGTTTTGCCCTTGACTTCAGTCAGAGGGAAAACACTCGAAGGCGACGTTCATTCTTTTTATTTATCTAACCTTTAATTCACCCACAAATTATTATTTACAATGTCGGCCTGGGTGTGCTAGAGAGCGCCCAAGGGGAACATACACATCACTCATTAGTAAATGTCCTTAAGTTCACATTTCAAATCAGAAAAAGAAATCATAGACTCCAGTTTTAGTGAGTCCTGAGCCAAATTCCAGTCATTAGCAGCAGTCGAAATGACCCAAGAGGGCGAGGCCTTGGGAACTTTGAGTTTGATGAGCTGCAAGGATCAAGTGTAAAATCTGGAAGGAGCCTCTCGGTGTAGCAGTTGACAAAGATAGAGTGAGATCTGTCATGTTTTATAGACAAACTTGAGCCAGTGGATGTTGCGATGGGACTGCAGAGACGGAGGGAATGTTTGTAACAAAACTAATTGCAAATTGATAGCTCACACCTAATTTTGCAAGGTTACTTTTACGATGACAATAAATGATGTAATTACTCTCAGTGTTGAATTAAAATCACAATATGAATGGGCGCTGTAGATTTGTTGTTAATAACCAGTCCATGAGTAGATTATACCAAGCTATTTATTAGCAGCAAACATGAACGTACGTGGCACCGACTCCATACCGTAATGAATCCCACTGTGACTACAGCGACTCCTACTGTATACTCCTGGTAACAGTGGTATGGTAAACAGTAAGGACAAACTTAATGATAGGTTTGTAACAACAATGTCTACATCCCTCCTTTTAAGATTTTGACTTTTAGGCAAAACAATGAACATAAATCGTTTTTAACATAGACTGCCGTTAGCATTCAATATAAGGATTACTGTCCAACTTAAAACATGTTTTTGCTATCACCATTAGATGTAGCTTTACAAACTTGTGAGAAGATAAAACTTTTTTTTTAAACTCGAATACTCTGTGTACTTTTAATCCAAGTATTTACTGTTTAGTTTTGACACTCTACCATATCTCGTGCGGTACAAGTTATCATTACATTGCACTGGACTCTTAACAGGTGTGTCTGTTTTATTTGGTGTAGACTTTACATTGATCATTTGTTCACCCTGTTTTTTGTCTCGTACCAGTTTTGAATTTTCAGTCATTTGGCATGTTTCACTTCTTATTTTGTCAGTCTCGAATTTGTCCATGTGTTGATACATGTCCATTTCGTTCAGCTGTGAAGTGTCTTGATCAGGTTGCGGCTCACTCACAGGCAGAAGATGTTGTCTGTTGCGTCTGTACTCTTTTCCATCTGACTCGACTACGTAGGAACATGGCTCGGTGGAAATCTTGCGCACAACTCCAATCTTGTCATGTCCTTTTTTTGTTTGTAATCTCACTACTTGATTCTGTGTTAGAGGAGTGAGTGGCTTACTTGACTTATCATAATGTCGTTTTTGAGCTCTACGCTTTTTCGTGAGCTGGGCCTTTATGGTGGTTGTCGCCTTTGCTGCTGGTCTTAACAGTGTTTTGCAAACCAGAATAGTTGATCGCGTTCGCCTTGAAAGCAATCTTTGAGCTGGTGAGCCAAGGATTTTGTCCCGTGGTGTGTTTCGTATATGCAGCAGGTTTAGGTAGAAATCTGTTCTGTCCCTTTTTGTTGTTTCAAGAAGTCTCTTTGCACTGCGAACAGCTCTCTCACTGAGGCCATTTGATTGAGGGAACTCAGGGCTGCTTGTAATGTGTTCAAACTCCCAAGATATAACAAAATCACGAAATGTCTGACTCGTGAACTGAGTACCATTGTCAGAATACAGTTTTTGTGGTATTCCATGTGCTGAGAAGTTCCGTTTCAGCTTTTTGATCACACATGCTGATGTGAGGTTTTCGAGTCTGTCCAGTTCAAACCATCCGGAATAAGAATCCACAAGCACAAGGTAATGGTTGTTGTCCCATTCAAATATGTCCGTGGCTGTGATAGACCATGGGAGATCCGGGATGTGATATAGTTTCAAAGGTTGTTTTTGTTGATGAGGTTTCAGGCTGTTGCAAATACTGCATGATTTTACCTTTTCCTCAATGTCGCTGTTGATTGTGATCCAGAATACGGTGTCCCTTGCTCTCTTTTTTGTAGACTCCATGCCTCGATGTCCTTTGTGCAACTCCTCAAGGTAAACCTCCCGCAATGAAGCTGGAATAATTGCTCTGTTATTTTTCAAAACAACGTTGTTGTCAACCAGCAGTTCATCTCGAAAACTGAAGAAAGGTTTGATTACCTCAGGTACGCTGGTCACTCGTGTCGGCCACCCCTGCTGGATGTAGCGGGACAGTGTTTGCAGAGTAGCATCTGCTGCTGTGTGTTCTGCAAGCTCTTTTAGGCGTCGTGAAGAAATGAGCTGAAGTGACATTACCTCAAAGTCACGTTGCTCTGCCTGCAGAAGTTGAGTATCCAGTGTTGGCGTCCGAGAAAGAGTGTCTGCAATGTAGAGGTGTTTGCCTTTTTTATAGATGAGAGTCAGGTTGAACTTTTGTAATCTCAGCATCATTCTCTGTAAACGTGCAGGGACTGTGTGAAAGGGCTTGTTTTGAATAGTAACCAATGGTTGGTGGTCAGTTTCAATCACCACTGGTTTTCCATAGATGTAGTCATAGAACTTATAGCATGCAAAAACAACTGCGAGCAACTCCTTCTCGATCTGTGCATACCTTTTTTCTGTTTCTGTTAAAGTCCTTGAAGCGTACGCAACAGGTTTGTCGTCCTGGAGACAGGCAGCTCCGAGACCGTACTGAGAAGCGTCGCAAGTGAGGGTTACTGGCTTTTGCATGTCGTAATACTGCAGCATTGGTGGGCTGGTGATGCTTGCTTTTAGCTTGATGAAAGCGTCCTGTTGATGTTGAGTCCAGCTCCACACCACATCCTTATGAAGTAGTTGACGTAGTGGTGCTGACAGTTCACTTAAGTTCGGAATGAACTTCCCTAGGTAGTTGATCATGCCTAGGAAGCGCTGAAGAGAAGCACAGTCTTCAGGTGAGTGCATATCATTGATGGCGGCAATTTTGGTTGGATCAGCTTTGAGTCCTTTGTCAGTGAAGATATGACCAACGTAGCTCACCTCTTTCAGCCTGAATTTGCACTTTTTTTTAATTTAGTCTGAGCTTGACTTGTCTGGCACGCTCCAACACTTTTTTGAGGTTTCTGTCATGCTCCTCAACTCCTTTCCCTCCAACAAGAATGTCATCAACGATGACGGCGCATGGATACCCTGAAAAAATCTGTTCCATGGCTTTTTGAAAGACTTCGGAGGCGGTGTTGATACCAAATGGCATTCTCAGGAATTTGAATCTGCCAAAAGGTGTGGCAAATGTGGTAAGAAATGAAGACGCATGATCCAATTTGATCTGCGAGAAAGAACTTTTAGCGTCCAGAACTGAGAAGACGGTAGCTCCTGACATTTGTGCTGCCACTTCCTCGACAGTGCGCATGGGATGGTGAGGTCTCATTAATGACTTGTTTAAGTCTCTCGGGTCGATACAGAGACGAACATCATCAACCTCTCTTTTGTGTGTGGCTACCATGTTTGACACCCATTCAGTGGGCTCATCCACTGGCTCGATAACCCCAAGTTTCTGCATCCTCTCGAGTTCCTTTTTGACCTTCACCTGCATTGGCACAGGAATGCGTCGCGGAGGATTGACGACTGGTGTAGCGTTTGGAGTGAGTTTCATCGAGTAGGTCACGGGTAGATCACCGACTTCATCTTTGAATGAGTCTTGATATTCAAGAAACACTTTCTGTTCAAAGCTTCCATCCTGAGCCATATCAATGTGGAAGACTTCCTTGCTGAAACTAACCATGCTTAGTCTGACACTGTCCTTTAGTCCGAGAATGGGCTGTACATTTTGTTTCATGACCTGGAACAGTAGGCTATAGGACTGTTGAGATAATTTGCAGCAGAGTGTAACTGTGCCTGCAGACTTGATCTTTGTTCCTCCAAAAGCGATGAGATTTGTCTGCTTGCCTGATTTCTGCAGTATGTCTGTCACAAATGTCTTTATAAGTGTCCAGTGAAATCACGTTACATTTTGCTCCTGTGTCAACTTTTAAATTGAGGGTCTTGTTATTGACTGTCACTGTACAGTATGCTTCTTTTTTGTGATTGTCCTCGCCCTCTAATGTTAAATGTTCAATGGTAAAAGTGTCGTCTTCACTGTCTGTATCAACTGCTGAAATTTGGTTCACATGTTTGCCTCCCCGGTGTGACTTTGCTGACCTGCATTGGCTTTTGAAATGATTATACTTTTTGCAAGTGTGACATTGTTGTCCAAATGCAGGGCATTGCTCGCGTTTGGCTGGATGTGACCCACCACAGTTTTTGCAGTTTGAGATGCTTGAGAAACTTGTTTTTTCCTGTATTTGTTTGCATTTTTGAATGTGTGGCTGTGTCTTAGTTGTACAGTGTCCACACTAGCTGACATCACCTGTCCTGGAGTAGAAAGGGCTTTAGTGTGCTGGTCTGTGAGCTCGCTTATCTGACAAATGCGCACTGCTTTAGCAAGTGTCAGTTCAGTCTCTTTAAGCAGGGAGCGTCTGACGCTATCGCTGCTGATACCACAAACTAATCTGTCTCTGATTAGCTCATCTTGTAAAGCACCAAAGTTGCAAGTTTTTGCCATGTTTCTTAGTTTACTCACATAAGCCTCGATCGTTTCCCCTGGTTTCTGTTGTCTTTTGTTAAAGTTGTCTCTCTCCATAATGACATTTGTTTGTGGATTGCATATTTCTTAGAATTTTCTTTTCAAGCACTCCGGGTCTTCTCTAGACTCTGCGGCTGTTACAACTGTGTCATCTGCAGCAACTACTGCTGGGGCATACGTGAATGATCGCTCTCTTTCTATGGCCTCGGGTCCCGCCAGATTGAGGAGTATATAGGCCTTTGTTTTATCATTTTTGTCGCTGTAGGCAGCGGCTATGAAGATATCATATTCTTGCTCGAACTTACGCCAGTTTTCAGCAACATTGCCGTCAAAGACGAGAGGATCTGGTCGCCGGAATCCGTCCGCCATTACTGTCTTTTTGCAGAACTTTTTAGCTTGTCGTTCCTTGTTTTGCACCGGCTCCGGTTGTCTTCATGGACTGTGCAGTCTTTGTGATGTATCCCACTTCTGACACCATGTACATTTTGTTGTTAATAACCAGTCCATGAGTAGATTATACCAAGCTATTTATTAGCAGCAAACATGAACGTACGTGGCACCGACTCCGTACCGTAATGAATCCCACTGTGACTACAGCGACTCCTACTGTATACTCCTGGTAACAGTGGTATGGTAAACAGTAAGGACAAACTTAATGATAGGTTTGTAACAACAGTGTCTACAGGCGCAATTAGCAAATCGGAAAGCCTGCAATTGTTGAAGTGCAAACATTTCCACAAAGCAGCAAAATATCGTCATTATTCTGCATAAAACTGCAAAGTCTGTAGTTTAAATCAGTTAAAACGTGTTCTGAAACAAGCAGAGACAAAAACGTGACTAAACATGACAAACACGTGACTAAAAGTGAATAAATGTAACTAAACTCGGAAAAACTCAGAAAAATCGCCATTAGCGCAAATTGTGCAGCTCTATCAAACAGTGGAAGGCAAGACCTTTCAACAATGAAAGCTGCTTAAATAGAAAAGGATGAGTGGTGGTTAGGCCTAAATCTTTGTCTGTAACACAGTGATGTGCTGATGGAAAGATAATGAACCGTCTAGCCAGATTTCCTGTCTTCAGTAACCTACTCTGTGGTTCTTCTTCATCAACTCCTTTCTTGCGGCTTTGCTGAGGCTTTGCGAGTCGATCCAAACAACCAAGTCTGCGCCTTAGATGAGACTCTATTTCATTAAAAGACCGACAAGACACACAAGAGACGTACGTTCATTTACGAATATTCACTTTCAATCCGTTCGACAGAGAGAAGTGGGAGAGGTGTCCTGAAAGCACACCCCGAATCCGCTTTTAAAGCCATCCGTGCCGAGTTGATCTTGAAACGCCTTTTGTAACGAGCTATAACTACATATATAAATAGAGTCGAAGCTTCCTTTAGTCATTGTAACGGCGCAGTGGGATACAACGGCTGCTGCGCTCACTGTGATAACCAGCGCCGCGACGTTTGAGCTGCTACTGCTTTGGCTGCCGCACAAAGACGAGGGAAGACCGTCTCCTCCAGAAAGGAAAAAAAGAGACTTCATCATTAAAACAATGGGGTTAAAGGCTTAACCGTGGCCTCTTATCAAATCCCTGGTGGGTGATGAATGCGCCGTCGCTTCTGAACAGCGGAGAGGACCTCGTTGATAGAAGCGGCCTTATCTGCGCCTCTAATTAGCGACCGTACGCACGAGTTCGCCGCTAGCAGCAAGCAATCGTCGGGGAAGTTCGCGAGTTTTTGTTTATGCTCTCTCTTTACGCTTCCGAACAAAGGCGGAACTGGATGGTGAACGTGCGTGGCTGTTTGTGCGTCAGCCAAAGGTTTGAGAGCAGAGCCTCGAGAGGAGAAAGGAGGGAGAAGAAATCTAATTACAACACTCCATCTACGAGGTTGGGAGCGCTGCTGGGGTTTGGGGGACTCCGCTTAGATCTCAGGAGGGCGGCGCTGCTCCCTTGTCACGCACGTTTACTCCAATGAAGTAAAACCGGTTCCCGTGATTCTCGCCCTTTTTAAATTTGGGCCATTTTTCATTCAACATTGCTTTGTTTTGTTGCTCTGTTTGCGCTGGCAATAAAACAACAGAGTCCATTATTTGCTCGATTATGGCTTTGACAGTGAAGAGGCACAGAAGTAGCATAATAGGAGTAAGGGGATTCCTTCAGGCGATGTCGGGCTTCGTGTTGACGTTGGCAACAAGCTGGAGGTTGGAAAGGTCCACCAATGAAGTGAGTTTGGTACGTAAACAATGAATAACCACATCTTTTGGAGTTCTAAAAAAAGATATTAGCCTTGGACAAAATATGTCGTCTTCAGTCACTGCGTTGTTGACTCGCTTTTCATGAGGATGGGTTCGATTTTCTCAGCGAAATTGATCAGCGATTGTGTTTTCGATTAGTTGACTGTTCAAACAGTTACTTCTATGAACAAATAAAGATTGAAATATGGCAACTTCTACATAGAGAATATTTGCAAATAAACGTGTTGTCTTTATGAAAATCACAATTGTTGTGACCTTTTGGTTTGATAATGCCACTGTCTTTGTTATAAAAAAAGGTCTATTCACATGTTTTTTAGAATCTGTATAGTCCGGATAACGATTATTATTAGCAAAATATATTATTATTTTGTCATGATTAGTCAATTAATTGTTGCAGCTCTAGTTAAGACAACTTTTTAAATCCACAAATAACATTGAAGAGAATGTATTTGCTGTCTGGTTGAATTGTAAATGTATAGTATAGGTCTAATTTTTGGTCATGTAGTCTCTACACTACATAATACAACAACATAATTAAAGGACATTCTCAAAGAATCCAGTCTCCTCCCCGATTCTCTGACCGGAATCAACGGCCCATTTTGTCCGCTCCAGCCAGCATTATTTCCTGTTATTAATGTGGTATTTGGGCCTCAAAACTCAAATTCAGTTCCTGCCAGACGTGACCTGTGCTACCGGCAGCCATTTTGATTCTGGTCACTAATGTAAATAAAAGATCTGCACAAACTTCTCAAATAACAAAACAGTCCTAATCTTTACTGTTAGCTCTGACAATTACACAATAGCAAATTACATCGCACAAAAGTAGATCTGCATTTTAAAACGCAAATGTGGCTTTGTTGATTATGATGATTAGCATTGGTGATTAGTTACAGGTCAAATAGAGTCCGGTAAATCTTCTAACTGAAATAAGTCTCTGAAACTTTCCGTGTGTATGGTAACAGTGCCGCACTAAATATTACATTTTTGAGTGATTTAGAGCTTTTAGTGCTTACTTTGATGAAGGTCTTTGTCAGTTAAATGTCACTGTGAGACGTTAGTTTGTGACCCAATTATGCATTTCTAAAAAGTCTAAGTACAAAAAGTAAACACTCATCAATCTCCGTAGAAACAACATGTCTCCGACCAGTTGCAATTTAACTCTATTCCTGATATGTCACGTACGTTGGCATGAAACTATAATAAGATACCTTTGGAGCGTATTTCTGGCTGCAGGGAAAGAGCCATCACAGAAAAATGGATGAAAGAAATTGAACCAACAATTAAAGACTGGACTGACAGTAATTGGCTTTCGTAAAATGGAAAAAATTACCTTTGGACTTCATTTGAAAATGGACTAATACGACAGGCTTTGGACTAAGTGGGACTGTTATGCTGGAAATGCGCTGAGACGTTACAGCAGGGCGATAAGGCTGAAAATTCATCATATATAAAGAGAACATTTGTGATAGCGAAATAGTTACAATTCAATATTAAAAACAACTGTTATTATTAAAAGAGAGTGTACCTTAACATTGACATAACTGATGGTAGACAATATTGATGGTCAAGATCTTGCAAGATAAAACTGCCACAATTGTGTACACACGGTGAAAATGATGAATGACATTTTTCTTGGACAGAAAAGAGAGTTAAGTGCATCAGCGTTTGAAGAATAACACATTATTGTATTATATTTCACATTTAAAGGACACATATTCTGCTACAGTGACTTTTTTGAGCTTTTAACCATGTTCTCTCATCAAAAACATACCTTAGCAATCAGTTGCATTCATGCTGTTTTGAGGAATGTTCATTAGAAAATCCCCCTTCAAGCATCAAACACACATCCTGCTGAACTTCCAGGATTTTCTGATGTATTTTCAGACTTCACACATCGCTTATGAGAGAATCTTCCGCTGTTTTTAATCCTTAAATCATTGCTAAACTCGTTCTGAGCATTTCTGCCTCTAAATATGATGCAGCAAATCCGCACAATGACGTCTTTTCAGTGCCAACTTCACTAGATTGTATGTAGCGCTGGCGCAATCTGCTGGATGCACTCAGTTAAGTGTAATTTCATAGTGACTGATAACACGGGTCATAGAATGAATTAGAAACTTTTTTTTGTTTTGTTTTAAAACATGAGATGGCAAATTTAAGGCACTCAAGAGCATGTTTAAAGGCTAACAGCAATCTGAAAAATGCAGAATATTTTTCCTTTAATATTTCCCCAAAAGCAAATGACAATATATCAAACAATATGATATGTCCAGGCTCAACGCAATGTTTATTTTATTTTGTTCTTTGGATGTCTTGTGTCATGTTCGGCGTTTTATGCATTTCATTTTTACGTTTACAAAAATTTAAATTACAAAAAACATCCTCCTTTTGCATTAAATATGAAGGAAAAAGATTGACGATTCCAACATAATAAATGTTGCAGTCTTTCATCTGCAGTGCATTGTACAAAGAAAGGTCAGTTAAGAATTGAAAGAGACGGAGTTGATGCAGATGAAACATTCTCTGGATTTTTTATAAGTTTGATTTCATCTTCAGTGTGCATAAAAGATACAGCCTATAGGAGCCTGAACCGTGAACTAAAAGATCCTTGGTTGTTTAGAAAAGTCTGCTGCATTGATAAAAAAAAAAAAAAAAAAGTATTTCAATTATAGCCAGCCTTATTTGTTTATTAGGCATCGTTAGATAATCAGCTGAAGGATGTGTTGCCCCGTTTCATCCTTGGAAATTGCTCGGCGGAATGGAAATCAAAGACAAAAATGACATCCGTGCTTCTTTGATGTCAATTAGAGCTCAGCGGTCCCCTGTGCTCGCCGCGATCCTTCTGAGAGGCGGGAGTGAGCGTGTGCATGTGTGAGGTTAATGACACTGGCCCGCACTGTAATGACAGTAATGATCATGGTGTTACGAGAACACATCTGGAGGCACGGGCCTGCGCGGTGCAAGGTCGAGGCGGCCGGGGAAAGGAGACACATGATCCGTAAATAAACGTATACGCGGAGAGGGAGAGGGGGGCCGCAAATTGCCAAAGTATGTCCAGAAGAGACATCATTTAGCACGGATGAAAGGACGCATGTCGCCGTATCGCGCAGACAAAGATAAACGCACTGGGCCTGGCCTCTTTTTTTTTTTTCAATAAAGTGTAATAACATCACGGTTTTCCGCAGTTCTTCGCTTGTTTACACCGCTGCGTTTGTGCCTCTGGAGAAGACGCTCCGCTGGGGTTTTCTCTGCCAGATGCCGCCCTGTCCAGAGGGGTAAAGGAACATCATTCAGACCTACATTTTATATCCCCTATAGGTGCTCAGACTGCACTTCGATACAGTTTAATAACCTACTTAAGAGATTACATAATTACTACGTGAACAACAGCATGCGAGTTCATTTTGTCTACATGGGTTTGTTATGGAGCTGATAGGCACGGTCTGAATGGGTTTCCATCATCTTAAGGTGAGGCACTGCAGGTGAATAGGAAAAAATCTTAAATTTAAAGATATTAATTTGAAACTTCTCCTGTTGTTTACTCACATAAATGTAAGGAAAACTATATTACAAGTTTTTCATCATATCATGTTTTCATATAGAAATAAGGCATTTTATGTGAAAAAACTGACAAAAATACACATATTTGGGACATATAAAACAGAAAAATGGACAGAACCAGGTCTAAATTTCTTGGTTCTTTTGTACACAGATTTTGGATATCTTATTTAGTTTTTAAGTAAACTAGATTGGACTGAAAATTGTCTTAAAAATTCAAATTTCGCCACATTTTTTTGACATAAAACTTCAATAAATCTGTTTTAGAATTAGATATAAAAAAAATCCATCTGTACGTTTCGTCAAAATCTTGTTGAGTCCAGGATTGTAAAGTTTGGTGTGTGTGGGATCTACTCTAAGTGGTGATCCTTATGTCCCGAGGGGAGAAAATGCATTTTAAGAAAACGGCGTTTGAAGTTACAATGTCCCATAGATTTCTAGTGGTGAAGTGGATTAAATGAAACAGTAATACAATTTTAGGAGCAGATTGGCCACGTTTGTCGTTTCTACATGAAAGCCTTTGTGTTGAGAGAGCAAACTGACCAAAAAAAAAAAAATTGAAAAGTTTTGCCTGTAGTGTCTTGCCTTACGTTAACTGTCCCGGGTCGTTTAAGGAGTTCAAAGTGGCTCATATAACTCCCAAAGGCCCTTTTCAGGTTCAGGTCATCTTAAATTATGGAGGAGCTACACACCACAGACCAAGATGACAAAACACAATCACAAATCTCGTACTAGGATTGACCAGGATTTGAGCAGGTGGATTTTACATGTTTTGAGTTGAAACCGGAGACGCTGGAGTAAACTCACCTTCACACAGGGAGAAACACGCAAAACAAAATAAAGCTAGCGCAGGTTAGCAACAGCTGTTTATCAAAGCACAGCACTCACGTCAAGATCGAGAAGATTATTTCTTCAAGTACACAATGCATCTGACATTATCCAAACCCAATGAGAGGCGTGACATTGCTGAAAAACCTGACGATTCACTGAAACCTGTTTACTCTAACTTTAGCCACAACACAAACTTGAAATGACTGGACCTCTCATTGTGAACAGCTGAGACTGACCTCATGATTAAACTGTATAATTCATATACAGTTTGGATTTTATTATATTAAGAGCCACATAAAAACGGACTGGTTTCATTGGGTCAGTTTAAATCTGTGCTGAAAGGTTTGGAAACGAGATCTATCATTTGTAATTGTTTTTAGGGAATTTGTTTTATGTGAGTGTTCATTCATTCATTTTCTACCGCTTATTCCCGTTAGGGGTCGCGGGTGACTGGAGCCTATCCCAGTGACTTTGGGCCTTAGGCGGGGTACACCCTGGACAGTGGCCAACTCGTCGCAGGGCTGACACAGAGAGACAGACAAGGACTGACAACCATTCACTCTCACATTCATACACTAGGGACAATTTAGAGTTGTCAATTAACCTACACAGTCATGTCTTTGGACGGTGGGAGGAAGCCGGAGAACCCGGAGAGAACCCACGGTAACACGGGGAGGACATGCAGACTCCACCCAGAGAGATCGTGTGATGTTAGGGTGGTTCGGAATTCGAAACCACGGTGTTGGGGTGGTCTGGGATTCGAACCCACGATCTCCTTATTGAGAGGCAGAAGCTCTAGCCGCTCTGCCACCGTGCACCCCTTTATGTGAGTGTAACTGTCTAAATTTATGTGAATGGAAATTTGTGCTGGAGTCTTGGCCAGGACTCCCTTGAAAAAGAGATTATTAATATCAGTGGGACTTTCCTGGTTAAATAAAGGTTAAATCAAAAATAAAAGTAACTGTGCTGAGCTCCAAGCCTAACCAGTCTAGGTACGAGAGCCAATTGAAGTACACCTATAGTTTTTTGGTCATGGCTACATATAAGAATGCACACTGTTTAAAATGTAGTGTGCGCCTGAGTACATTAACTAATTACTTTTGAATGTATATTTTGTATTAAGATTGTACCAGGTTGCCATATTATAATTGAAAGATTGTTACTCAGACGGTATGAACAGGGGAGCGTAATCTCTATGAATGTTTTTGTTTTCTAGAGTGGATTGACTAATCACTCCTGGCTCACAGCGTTCATGGCCTCGCTTCTCTCCGGCGCTCGAGTAGTCCCAGCGATCCCAGAGCTCTCTACAAACGTATAGTGTGCGCTTTCTGATGAAGTGCAGCGAGCGCCGAGATGATCACAGCCAGTGTCTTTACGACAAGCGTGCCTCCAGGACACACTCAGAATACACAACACAGAGCCAGACTTCTGTAGCGCATGAAGGAGCGGCGCTAGCAGCATCAGAGGGGGGGAAGATCACAATGCAAGACACAAAAAACACTATTCATAAAGCAGTGGGTTTTTGGGTTCCATTTAGTTCACTATTTTGACTGGGCAGAAAAAAAAAAAAAAGGTTTGAAATAGTTCACTGAAAAAGATTTGATACAGATCACATCCTTTCTTCAAAGAGAATTCGCTTTGCGGGAGACCAGAAGCGAAAGTAGATGGATGGACTGTGGTCAAATGTGCAATATTTGTTGCTCGTTCAAAAAATATGGACGAACCATCACTTTTTGATCAAACAAATGTTCTGATTTATTGACTTTTTAAGGAGTTTATGGCCCGTAGAGTAGACTTAATTGAACAGGACAGTGCAGCGTGAAATGGGGAGGTGACTAGGGGAAGGACAGCAAATTGTCAGAGCTGGATTTGAACCTACAATGCTACGGCCAGCTGATGTGGCAGGCATGTGTGCTATCCACTAGACCAGTGACTAGACCTACCTGGGGGACAGGACATGATTTCTGATCTGGGCAAAGTTTGAAAATGTATACTATAGGCTTAAATAAGGCTGAACACCTTTCAAATGCAGTGATAAAAGTAGATTCCTATTTATTGGCCGATCAAATTAATCTATCTAGGTCTATAATCTCAAACATTTGACACAAGACTACTTTATCACATCGCAGGTTGTCTATATTTTGTGTTTGGGGGTCGCGAAAGTCAAATTTTGTTATTTTGGGGGTTGTGACTGAAAAGGTTGAGAACCACTGCACAAGACTAGAGCAGTGCTTTTCAACCTTTTTGAATCACAGCACACTGTTTTGGTTGAAAATGTTCCGCGGCTCTCCACCAACTCAAACAATAACAAATCACACCAGGGGAAAAAAGGGTTATTTGCGTTTCAAAAATAGTCTATGCCATTGTGTCTTGTTCTTATTTTTTGTATTATGTATTCATTTAAATCCATGAATCTGACATTTTTTCAAGGCACACCCAGCATTATGTTGACTTGGATATCAATATTATTGTGGCCTTGATCTCAACATGTAAACCGACCATACTTGAACGAAGGATTTTTCATTATTATTATTCTACAACTGCCTGATAACCACTTGGATTCAACTAAGCAAACGGGTCGTCTCCTCCTATTTGATATTTGCTGCATGGATGATTGTCTCCCAGCTGCAACGCTTCTCATTTCTGAAACAAATATGGAAAGACAAATCGTGTGGTCATGGAAAAGATGTCGGCGTGTTTGAGAAGAGTCAAATCTCTGGCATAAGGCAGAGAAACCATCGAAGCAGAAGGCAGAAACTAATCTTCTGCAGATCTGAACCCCACTGAGACTCTTTGGGATGTCCTGGAGAGGGCTTTGTGCAGTGACACGCTCTCCATCATCAATACAAGATCTCGGTGAAAAATGAATGCAACACTGGAATAACATTAATCTTTTGACACTGGAGAAGCTTATTGAAACAACGGCACAGCGAATGTGTGCTGTAATCAAAGCCAAAGGCGCTCCAAATATTACAGCGTTTGACCTTTTCTATGGCACCTTTTTTTGGAGAGGCAGTGTATTATTATTATTTGGATTAGGGCATGGCCTTTCTGTGCAGAGTTTTCCCTTTGCAGCTTCTCCTTGTGTCTGGATGGGTTTCCTCTGGGATTCGGTTTCTCACATCAACCAAAAACCCCAAAAAAGCATAAAAAATTAAATCCTCCAGCTAAAGCAGTCCTGACCCAGACTAGCACAAAATCTGAGCAGCACCTACTCTCTGCTCATGACAGGTTGCCCCAGCTGCATTGAAGGATGGGTCAAATGCAGAGAATTAACTTCCCTCACAAGAGATTAATAAAGTATACTTAAAATAAAGGCAATGCCCCAGCCTTAAACTCATTTAAATCAAACTTACTTTCACGATATGACCACAATCGCCCGGGCTGACAAGTTTAGCGCGCGAGCCGTGAACATTGGCCTTCAGATCCCTCGTCTCCCGCTGATAGAAGCTGACAAGTTCATGAAGCCTGTTGTTAAGATTGCTCCATAAATCAGCCATAATGACTCTGTACTGTACATTAAACCCGGTGAACATGCATACAGACATGAGGAGCTACAGTGCGGGAGTGTGTCCGTCATGTAAAATTAACAATGCATCTACATATTCCGTGTCGACGTAGGTACGAAAGTTCGGAATTGCTAATGGCGCGAACAAGGCCGCGGACGAGAAAGGACACTTGTTCATGTCATGTTCTGCGCTGCGCCGTTCTCGGAGTAATGGCCTTCGTGTGACAAGCTCGTGATTCTGCCCTTTAAATCTTTAACTGCTATTCCTTGAGAGAAACAATCAATTACAAGCGGGGAGGGTCAGCCGAGCACGGCGCCGCTAAATACATGCTGTAATAATGACAGAATAATGAAATTAATAGCATCTCCCGCCAGTCACCTTGATGCATGATTGAAAAGCATGTCCATATAAAAGGTCCTGTCAATCAAATGTGTTTGGGTGTGAGTGCGCGGGCTTCGTTAAGACTTATTGTCCTTGCCAGCCGAGCACTCTCCTATCAGGCTCTTCTAATCCCACAACAATGGATTCTGATTATGGAATTATTCTCCCGACAGGAAGTGATTGTTAATTCAATTATGTATGTGCAAAGAGCTCTTATTGTGCCTATGGCTAATGGGGTATTAATCCTCAGAGTGAAGGGCCAGACAGGGCTGTAGCCTGTACTCTGCATCTGAGAGTGCAGAAAGCAAGAGGGAGCCGGAAAACAAAACTTTATTTACTTTAGCTTTCAAAAAGTGTCTAGAACTATTCCATGGACCTGAACAATAGGCTTGATAGATAACAAATTCTGAAGTGCGATATACAGCTACTGAAGATTTCACAATAAATGTTAATACTGACACTACTTTATGCCACTTATGCCACAGCAAGAGAATCCCCCCAAAACAGTGCAATTTTGATAAAAGTGCCACAATTAAACACTTTTGTAGTTTGTCAGTGTCGATAATGAGTCAGAAAAGTTGCGTATTTCACTCTATACAGCTCAAATCCTATTCAAAAAAATAAGGAAAAGGTACACGATAAATGTGATCAATAAAAGTGTTGCAATGTGGTCCTCATAAAGCAACTTTCTTCAGTCAGA